>JAPMOQ010013947.1:0-18713 GCA_026543055.1 Argiope trifasciata
ATGATATATTGTATTAATTTTTTTATATCTGCTGTCATTTCCTTCATGAGTAAAACTTTTAAATAAAAATTTCACTATCTGATAGTTCAATTGAATAAAAAGTCGGTTTTTAAATAGAAAAAAAAAACTGTATAAATATGTATCAAATTTTCCTTGATAAATCACAAATATTTCTATTTACTGTAGAACTTTATTAATAAATGTGTTCCATTACACTTGTGAATGATTTGATTCTTTATGTTTTCATTTTAGTTTAAATGGAAGTTAATGAGAATTTAAGATTTGTATGCTCAAAATAAGTGCATGATTACTTTAATGACATTATGCATTATGAAATATGCTTTTTTTGTAATAAAGTCTAATGATATAACTTTACCTTTAAATTACAATTTTTTTTAACATGGTTTCATTCTATTTAGATTCATATCTTAAATCTTTTATTCTCGAAATATTTATTATAATTTTTATTCATTGTATATGATGTGCAAGTTAACAAAGCAATGTTTTTCAAAAATTGAAATTTAATTTTACATTCTATATATCTATTATTTATTTTAAATTATTTTTTTTAGTAAAAAATAAAAAAAAAATGTAATTTTTCATATTTATTGGTATTTATATCTGGATTAACTCAAAGGAAATTTTGTTTTAAAAAATTAAATTGTAAAAAGTTTGAGAGTCATATGTAAAATTCAGATTTGTTTATTCATTGAATTAATTTGTAACTATGGATCTTTTGTTGATATGTTATTAAGATTTTGTGGTTGCAATAAAAAAATCAATGGGTTGTTTGTGCTGTTTATTTTTTCTAAAACTTTATCACCTAGTTTTTCTGCATTATATTAAATTAAAATTATTTACAGTTTTTTGTTTAAAAATTCTGGTATTTATTGTTAAATAGTCTCTAAGTTTACATTAGTGATTAAAGTATACTGTTTTTTGTTTAGAGAAAAATATTTGAACAATTAATAGGGCTTGAATGACTAAAAACTTATAAAGCTCTGTTATATGTTGTAATTTTATCATTTTAATGAAATTGCAAAATATTTTTTTATTTAAGTAGGAGTCTGATTATATATGTTTTTTAAATGTCCTTATTTTGATTTATTTTAGTAAATATACAAAAAAAATTGAAATTGCCGAAGAACCTTTGACGGAGAAAGGTATTGCATATATCTATTACCGTCGTTTGGGTTAAAAACTATCTTGTTTTATTTAGGAAAAGGGCTGAAATGAAAGTTTGAAACACAAGAAAAAAATATTTTAGTGAAAGAATAATTATAAAGTTTTTTTTTGTTATTTATTTGTATGTGAGTATATATGCTGACAGTTTTAGGAACTCTTCTATAAATATTTGATTTATTCCAGTGAATTAAATAACTCATCTATAATTAATTAAATATCAAGTTTATTATTTTCATTTCATTTTTTAAAATTTGTTTTGATAAAACAAATTTTATATAAAATTCATATATTTATTTGAACAATGTTGCTCTTTGTTAATTCTATCAGAAAATATTATTGAACAAATGAAATAATTGTAAAATATTGTAGTATTTTATTCAAACTGGAAAGTGCCATCAAGTATTTGAAATAAAAATTTTACGTAAATATTAATCAGTTTCTCATTTAGAAGCAAACATGTTAAAAATCTACATAAATATACCAAAATATTTTTCATTTACGTAAAAGCAACATTGCATTGAGTATATGAGCACAATTACTGTTAAAAATTATTACGAAGCTTTAATTTCTGAAAGTAATAAAACTAAATTTTTGAAATAATTATGGGGAAATTGAGAAAACTTATAGTTACTGTAATTATTTGATATAAATAAGACTAAAGTTTTCATAATCATTTTTTTTTCTACATATAATTTACTAAGAGTGAGCATATTCCTTTATAATGCTTACAATTTCATATATTTTTCTGCATTAAATTTGTATAAAGCGGGATCTCCACCCCGAAAAAAATAATTCCACATAGAATGTTTTATTTTATGCATTAATCTGATGGTTGTATTAGTATCCAAATAAGAAACTAAATTTTTTGATTTCCGAGTTTTAATGGAAATCGAGAAAACTGAAATTTTATGATGAGTTTAATTCCTTAGATAAAATGATCAAGTTTAACTTTTATTCATAGTTCTTATTGGATGATCTCATGTTATTTATTTTGCTTTTATTGTTTTCAGTTTAAATCAATAAAAAATTATGCTAGTTTTTTAACATTTTTGACAACAACATAATCTTCTTTATGCGTTCTTAAAATTTGTGAAATTGTATATATTAAAATTGCTATTCATTTTATTTAGGAAAATTTTCGCCATAATGAAAAACAATCATCGGTTGGAAAAAGCAATAATTTACTTTAATAATTACTTTAGTTTTGTTATGATGTATCACATTAAAAATGGAAACTAAGGCAAATGCAAGATATAATTTAAATAAAATGAAAAAAAAAATCTAAAAAATTTCTATATGTCACTGCTATTCTGTAGTACATATATTTCAAAGAATTTTGCTTTTTTTAACTGTATAAATATTTATAAGGCTTTTCAGGTCTGGATAAAGCTCCTCAGGGCTTAACCTACTTAAGGTGAGTATGGGTGTCCCAGACCCGAGATACACAGGGATCTTTACTTCTTCATGTTTACTTTTCACATCGCATTTTGCTGTGTCCTTTTACCTTCCTTCCATCGAGGGTGTTCTCCGTGTGAAGCTGTTGCCGCTCTGATTGCTTCCTGCTTCTCATGGACAGCAAATACTCCCGCGTGTTTGCCGTGCATGGTGACCCATTAGATGGGCGGTGCACTGTGGTCCCCGGTGCATCAATCGGCTGGTACTCTATCCATTTGGTTAGTTTGCTAGGGATCAAAAGTGAGGGCCATTATCTGGGGCTTGGGGTTGAGGGTGGTCATGTTCCTGGTGATGGTCTTCAGCGTATAGAGGTAAGATGGCACCAAGTGCCGAGGCGGGGTTCTCAGAGCCGATAACTGCCATCTCTTGTAAGTCTCGGTGGTAGGCGGTGTAATCGGGACCTGAATCTTTTGACCTTTTGTGCATGGGCCAAAAGAACAAAACTATCTTCAGTGGGAATCAAATGCAAAACAATTTATCATCTTCAAAGCATTTTGATAAGTTTTTTTTAATTTTCAAAACGGTATCTTCTACCAAATATACGTTTCATTCTGTTCCACTTTTTTAGTTGAAAAGAGTTTATCTGTTAATCTTGGAACAGTATCAACTGTTTGGAAATTATGTTCGGGGGATTTGCTCATTCAGGCTCTGTCTCAAAAATAAGCACACCAGATTGTAAAAATGACAAACATTGCTCCCATTCCAGTGTCTGTCAGTGCATATGCGACTTTAAACTTTTCCAGAGGATTAATATCTTTCGTGTAACTTTTTCTACTCCAGTTGCTATAAAATTATTTAAAAAGTCAAGTGGTTACTCGTGTCCTCCGTATAACAATACGAAAAGATGGACAGCTCCTTGAAACCAAGCATTTGATCCTGGTATTCCATTCGCCTAAAATACCGGAATTTATTAAAACGGGTTACATGAAATTGGCTGTTAGGCCGCACATCCCCAATCCCTTACGATGTTTCAAGTGCCAGCGTTTTGGTCACTCAAGGCTTCTTGCCGCAGACCTCTAACTAGCGTCCGCTGTGCGGAAACAGGCCATGAAAACCATTTTCTCGATTTCCATGACTGCACCGCATCAGAAGAATGCACCAATTGGAAAGGTTCGCATACTTCCTTTTCTGGTTTCTCTCCATCATGGACAAATGTTATTGCAACACTAAAATATAAGAATGCTATTTAATATATTTTTTAATTCTTTGATTTCAAATTGTAAATAATAATAATAAAAAGAAATTGTAAAAGAGAAAGAAAATTAACTAAACCTAACTAGAATTAAAATCACTTGAATTCTTAATCAGAAAAATAAAGAGAGTGCCACTAAAAATTTATTCAAAATATATAAAGAAAAATGAATGTCACGCAAAGCAAAATTTATGCCTTTCTTATAAACGAAAAAGTTTTCAAATTAAAAAAAATTGAAATTAACCTACTTGTTGCAATGTGGTAGGCTTCAATGACATTTGGGAATGCATTTCGTTACATTTTTCACGCAAAGACATTTCATATTTTGGCAATTTGTTCAACAAATACATTTGATAAATACCTGACTGCTTCCATTGGACTGAGCAATTGCAAATGACAAGAGAGGAATATTTTCTTCTGAAGTTCCAATTCTGTAGAAACCATACTCTATAACATACATTGTAACTGTCAATATATTGTACAAATCAATTTGTCTCTTGTAGATTTCAGAAATAAAAACTTGCGCAATAGTTTTCGAAGAAACAGTTAAATTTTTTTTCCTGTATCTGACTGATTGTAGACTTCTAAGTGCCTTTTCATCTTTTCACAAAAGATGCTTGGAAAATGTATCAAATATGAATTGTTTCATACGTTGCCTGCCAGTTTAACCTTTGTATTCAATGTCCAAGCATAATATAAAATGTTGGATTTCATATTTTTCTGATAATGCAGATAAAGTAGTATACGTTTGTCTTCCTTCAGGATCACATTCCTTAAATGACCAGATTTGATAAGCCTACAAAATACAATTCTTAAATAGAATAAGGATTGAGCTTTCACTTCTTTTAAAAAAGCCCAGTAAAATATTTTTTGATAATTGAATATGTGTAATTAGCAAGCAAAGGTCTTATGAAACTTCATAAGCATGATAATGTTTTTGATAAGATAACCCAAGCACTAAGACTAATCGCCAAATGATTGACCAAACATCGAAACCGTTGGTTATAACTCGCCCGTATTTCGCCAATACCAAGGCAATAGTGGTGCGACTTCGGATTCTGACCATATTTTTCTCTGTCGTCTTTGAAGGTCGCCTTTTGATCGAAGCGAAATCCGAAAGCCAATTTGTGAAAGCGACCGGTTCAGAGTATCGCCCCGTAGTTTCGATGTCTAGAAAATCGCATTTTTAGGCTGCACTATAAGAATATACTTTACTAATGTCCCATGAATCACCAGGCGTATATTGGATTTTGGAATTCAAGCAGCAATGTGTGCTATCATTTCAAGAAACTTGGTAAGTGTGAACTATTTATTATTATATATTTGTAAATAGTATATTATTTATTCTAAATTGGCAATAAAATATATTTTTACTAAAGTCACCCGAACTTGTTGATTATCTTGATATTATTAGTGTTAGGTGTAAACAATCAATAAGCCTAATAAATATTGAAGTTAACGATTCACTATTAATCCTTCTATTTTATTAAGTGTTGGAACTTTACTTTGTTAATTGAACTATTATCATTTTTTTTGTTCGTATATTTTTATCAAGTAATTTTATTTTATTTATTTTGTATGTTTTTAAATTATTGCAGATATATTCCCATTTCATTTACAATTCATTTCTTTTTGTCAACAACAATTTCTAATAAAAGAAATTTTTAAAAATATTAACTTACATTCTAATGTTTTGGTTTTGCAATTACATCTGTGCAATTATTTTTATTTTGACATGAAACTAAAAAAAGGATTAGCAGAATATGTTTATTGTAAACTTCAAATTTATATAAATATATCTTTAAAACTCGCAATTATGTAGTTATATTTGAATACTCTAATATGATTATTAGAGCCATTATCATTTTTCAAAAAATAATGGCTTACATTTTATTGAATTATTTTTATTTTTCTCTTTTATCCTAAACATTATTTAAAAATTTTCCTGAACAATCTATTATCGTATCAAAAACTATCATGCTTATGAAGTTCCATAAGACTTTTGCTTGCTAATTAGACATATTCAATTACCAACAAATATTTTATTACGCTCTTTTAAGAGAAGTGAAAGCTCAATCATTGTTCTAATTAAGAAATGTGTTTTGTAGGTTCATCAAATCTGATCATTTAAGAAAAGTGATACTAAAGGAAAATAAGCATATACTACTTTATCTGCATTATTGGAAAAAGATGAAAAATATATGAAGCTTAAACTGCAGGCAATGTATGAAACAATTCATATTTGATACATTTTCCAAGCATCTTTTGTGAAAATCTGAAAAGGCAATTTTAAGAAAAATTAATCCTACAAGCAATTAAATATAAGAGAAGAGAAATTTCTAACTGTTTCTTTGAAAACTATTGTACAAGTTCTTATTCCTGGATTCTATAAGGGGCAGATTGATTTCCACAATATATTTGCAGTTACAATGCTTATGATGGAGTATGGTTTTTACAGAGTTGGAATTCCAGAAGCACATATTTCTTTCCTGTCATTTGCAATTTCTCACTCCAATGGAAGAAGCCAGATTTTATCAAATATATTTGTTGAACAACGTTCCAAAATATTAAATGTCTTTGCATGAAAAATGTAATGAAATGCATTTCCAAATGTCATTGAAGCCTACCACATTGCAACAAGTTGATTAATTTTCATTTCATTTCTTTATTTGAAAGCTTTTTCCTTTATAAGAAAGACATAAATTTGGTTTTGCACAACATTCATTTTTCTTTACATGATTTGAATAAATTGTTTGGTGTAGCTCTGATTTTTTTGAATAACAATTTAAGTGATTTTAATTCTAGTTAGGCTTAGTTAAGTTTCTTTTTTATTCACAATTTCTTTTTATTATTATTATTAACAATTTCAAATGTTTAAATGGAAGAATTTAAAAAAAAGTATTAAATAACGTTCTTACATTTTGTTGTTTCAATAAAATTCGTGTAATTATTTTTATTTTGATATGAGGCTAAGAACCCTTAACAGAATATATTTATTCTTAACCTCGAAACAAGAATCTCTTTAAAACTTTAGATTATTTAAGTATTTCTAATACTCTTATAGGAATATAGAAATATCAGAGTAAAAACATTATCATGCTTATGAAGTTCTTTAAGACTTTTGTTTAATATTTTAATTATACTTTTAAAAAAAGTGAAAATTCAATGATTATTATAACTGTTTTCGAGGTTCATCAAATCTGATCAAAAAGGTAAGATTAACCTAAAGAAATATTTATGTATAATTCTTTGTGTGCAACAGATAATTTAGTTATACATGTATAATATTTATATAAATGTGTATGGGCTTGAAGAAATTTCAAATTTTTCAAGCATTTCGAATATTGTAAATTAAATTTAAATTTTATTTATTAATGACTTTGTGACAATATTATTTATTCTTAGAAATCATGAGCCAGTTTCAGGATGCTGCTTACGTGTAGAAGTGTGTACAGAAAATTATGTTAAAAATGTGCTGTAAATTATTATTTTACTCTGAATTTGTAAGATATTACTAAATGAAGGACTTTATAAGTAATTTGTTTTGTATAGTTGTTTTTCCCATCTTCAATAAATAAAGGGGGGGAAGTGTTATTTAAAAAAATAATATTTGTTTAAAGGAATTTTATATAATTTAAAATAGTGTTACATTTTTGGAGTGGAATTTTAGTGAAATATTCAGTTAAACATAGATCAAATTGGGTTCTTTTGTCATTAAACAAAACCAAAATAAATACAAATATTAGAAATTTGAAGTAAATTATTAACTTGTGTTTGTAAAAAGTTGTCTATTAGACAGTAACTAACACTAGCATTTATAATGCGATACAAAATTTCTACAACATGAAGTAACTCTGTAAGTTAATAGTAAATAAAGAAAATTTGTACTTAAAGTGAAAGAAGTGTTGTATTTTTGTGTATGGAATTTTTGAGAAGCGTATTTGTGAAATATTCAGAAATAATCGTAGATCACATTTGAATCTTCTGCCACAAAACTGAATGAAGAAAATATTAGAAATTTGAAGTAAATTATTAATCTGTGCTTGTAAATTGTATGAAATGATTAAATAATAAAATAAATTATTGATATTTGGTCGCCCGTTGATAAAACACATTGCGAAATGCTTGGTATAAAGTCACCCATTGATAAAACACACCTCGAAATGCTTGGTATAAAATCGCCCGTGTCGCTCACACATCAGAAACGATCGGCAAATTCGTCGAAATCAACTCGGGGCGATCATCGCGCGACGTTCTGCCAGGGCGAGATCGAAGGCGGTCTCGACCCGCATTCTGTGGGACGATGCTTGGCCAATGATTGGCCGACGATCTTTTGCTGCTTGGGAATAGACTGTTCGAGGAAATTTTAAAATAATGCTTAGAATGATAGAGAAAAATGAAAATAATTCAGTAAAATGTATATCATTATTTTATTGAAAATGGAATAAGTATAGGCTTTTCATATACGAATATTCAAATATAACTACATAATTGCAAGCTATATATATATGCATATTCTGCTAATCTTTTTTTTAGTATCCTGGCAAAATAAAAATAATCTCACAAATGTTATTGCAAAACAAAAACATAAGAATGTAAGTTAATATTTTTAAAACTAAAAACAATTGTTGTGAAGAAAAAGAAATGAATTGTAAATGAAATGGGAATAGATCTGCAATAATTTAAAAACATACAAAATAAAATTACTTGATAGAAATATACGAACAAGAAAAGAAATGATAATAGTTCTCTTTACAACGTAAAGTTCCATCACTTAATAAAATACAAGGATTAATAGTGAATAGGATTAATATAACAAGGAAATAGATGTTTATTAGGCTTAGTGATTGCTTATACCTAACACTAATAATATCAAGTGCAACTCCATGTTTCAAGTAATCAACAAGTTCGGGTGACTTTAGTGAAAATCTATTTTATTCCTGATTTAGAATAAATAATATAATTTTTACAAATATATAATAACTAGAGTTTACACTTGATTTCGTAGGCGTAGATATTTTGCTGCATATTTATAAGACAGTTTGATCAAGTGACAAAGCTTATCTGAATTTAAACAAAACAGCAAACCAATTATTCAAAATCCATTCCATTCAGCTTAAAATTAGTCTGCGATTGAAATTTCTGTCACAAGAGCACGCGCACACAAAAATAAATTGAAATTTCAATCAGTTGACAGTTACAATACAAAGCAGTTCCGCTGATGAGATTTAGTCCATTCTGTACAAAATATAGTTGTCGACAATCAGAATGCACTGCGCACGCGTGAATTTTTAACGTCAATCAGGAGAACAAAAATGCGTGACTTTTCTACGCCATTTGGGGTAACGCAATGCAGATTAGAAATTTTATATTTCCTTTATTCGGTTTTATTTTAATTCAAAAGTACTTCAGAATGAATCCAAAAGATCGATTAATTAACAACATTTGATTTTAAATACATCAAACACTAAAAAAATAAACAGAATCATTTGAAATAATCGGTCGAAATTCTTCTAACCCTAACCTCGACTCTTTTGGGTAAAGAAATTGGAGCCTTATTCATCTTTGGCGGGATTTGTCCTCAGCTTTTTGGCACGAAAGTTAGTTTTTAATTAATAAAAAATTAATCAATCAACTAACCGGAATAAAAAGTAGCCTATGTTTTATTCCTGACTATAAACTATCTTCGTGCTAAATTTCATCCGATTCTGTTCAGCCGTTCTGGCGTGATGTAGTAGCAAACATCTATCCATCCAAACTTTCACATTTATATACTAGTATAGATAAATAATTCACACTTACCAAGTTTCTTGAAAGGATAGCGCTCACTGTTGTTGAGTTCCAAAATCCAATACACACCTGGTGATTCATGGGAAATTAATAAAGAATATTTGCATAGTGCCGCCTAAAAAAGCGATTTTCGAGACGACTGTGGGGCGATACTCTCAAGCGGTCGTTTTCACAAATTAGCGTGGGGATTTCGCCCTGATGAAAAGGCGACAAAAAAAAAACATGGTCAGAATCCGATGTTGCTCCAATATCGCCTCTACGTGGGCGAAGTACGGGTGAGATAAAGGCGACGGTTTCTAAGGTTGATCAGTTGGTGACTGCCTTTGCTGCTTGGGAATATTTTAAAAATTTAGATTCATCTTTATGTCTTTTTTTTGTCCCTTCTGAAAGTGAAATTCAGATTTCAAAAATTTAAAAAAAAACAAAAAAAAAAAACATGACAGATAAACAGATAGATTCAGATTCAGAACAGATAAACTAAAACAGATTCATTTTCAGAAGAAACTTTGAAGAAAATATTTTTTTTCTTTTTCTTCCAACTTTCTGTATCAGAAGATAGAAATGCTGCTCATTGAGACACATTTTGATTTCAATTTTTTAAAACTGAATGATGATGTATCATCATTTGAAATCTCTAAATTGGCATTCTCTGCAATTCTATCCTTATAGAAATACCAATTACGATACATTAAATTATTTAATGCATCGTAAAAATTCAAATATGCCGGGTAATTCTATGATTATTTTATTTATCAGTGATTTGAAAAAAACTAGAATTATAAATCTGAGAAGCGAATTTCTAGATTGAATTGAGTAAATACAAAAAGATATGATAGGGGTTCCTTTTTAATCGGAATGGCTCGTTATAGATAAATAACTTCTTTATTTTTCAACATTTTATTAGATACGAGGGGTGATCCAAATTTTTTTCACAAGTGGCAGTATTTGTAACGTAGAAATTTGTGGTTTCCAATATTGTAACCCAGTGTGGATACGCATGATGCTAATTATCTTTAACTAGTCATTCGAGATGATAGTGTTAACACTTAGTCCTGAATCAGCGACAGTAATGTCAAGATGTTTAGAGAAGTGGTCTCGCACAGAGGTGGGAGCCGTGGTACGATTTCTATGGACTAAGAATATGTCCCATCGGATATTCACAGACAAATCGTCGAAGTATACGCTGTTAAGCAATGAGTAGACAACATTTGGTGAAATGGTGTTGTTCTTTTGAAGCAGGCAGATAGATTGCTGGAAATGTTTAAGTGGGAGGTCTGGAGCACCCCCTCCATGCAGTTCTTATTTTAGTCTAAGTGACTTTTTCATTTTCCCGTCATCGAAGAAACACTTATCCGAAACAAAGTTGGTATCAGACGGTGATGTTCAAAAAGGTGCTGAGAACTGACTCAACAACCTGGATATGATTATTATCAAAATGGTTTAAACAAATTGGTTCAACTGTCTGATAAATATTCGAACAGGTTTAGTGATTAAGTAGAGAAATGACCTCAACATGCCTTTGTTAATTACCATTTCTATCTCATCTATTGTTTATAAAGAATTTCTCCTTTTCCTTGTAAACATTTTTTCGAATCACCCCTTGTACATTTATTAATGTATTTTATAAAATGAATTTAGATTTTCTTCTCACCGTGAAAATCGTAGGGATTTTCGTAACAAATATTTATTTTGAATAATTTTTCACAAAAGGCTTAATCCCAGAATACTATCAAAACATTTTCAAAAGATCCAATTTCTTCGCGAAGTTATTATTGAAGATCACTATACAGAAATTTTTTTCTGGCATATCATATATCAGGTTATTAACTATCTTTTAAAAACCATCCCTTTCAAATAAAAGTGAATGTTTTGCATTTTTGAAATTCTCCTTCCTTATATTTGTTTACATGGTACAATTTTCAAATCATTTTAATAAAAGATATTTCTTTTAAAAACCGTAAAGATTGCTCAATTCGCTTTTTCACATATTCCTTTGAATATAAATGTAATCTTTTCAATGTTAAGAGCTCCTTATATTTATTTATAATATGCAAATTTTGCCTCAACTCATAAGTAAACATTTTTAATTTAAAAATTGACAATACTTCTTTTCAATACATTCAAATATTATGCTTACAGAAGATATTCTAATATCATTCTATAGTCATTTCCTTTTCTTTCTTTGGCAACGGGTAACAGATATTTAAAAGTATTCTCGAATTTAGTTTGGATCTTTCCTCTTTCAGCAGCAAAGAATGACTTTTCAGTAATAAAGGGATATCTTTTTTAAAAAAAGTAATTATTACAATATTTAAACAACCATACATTTGTGAGTTATTATTTTTATTGTTAAATGAAATGTGATAGGGACGGCAATACATTTTTATTAACAAAATCTGAATTATTTACTTATTTAAGGTAGAAACGATATTTTCTGTCCCTTTACTTTTTATCACTACTGGATTCTGAAAACTCCAGAATGGTTTCAATTATTTTTCAGCTGATGTGGTACCTTCATTTCATTAGAATTGTAAAGGAATAATTAATTATCAGCTTCCTTGTATAATACTTATTCAATACTGGTTTTTATATTTATAAATTAAAATGGATATTAAAAACCCGTCAATGTAGGAGAAATTCTAACTTAAACTTATCTGCAGATTTATTTTATTGGTTATTTATTATTTATCTATAGCACATTTTAAAAACAATAGAAGGACAATTTTATTGAAAGAGTTTTATCGGAATTTTTTGGTTAGGAAAATTTTCCAATTTGGCAACAGGAACAAGAGACTTCTCTACAACAATGCAATGATGCCATATATGCAAGATGATCAGATATCTCACACACACACACACACACACACACACACACACACACACACACACACAACTAAGTACTAAATAAAATTAAATAAAAGTGTTCAATCAGAAATTATTGGGACATAGTCAAAATTTATTTCACAAACATTATTTATGATTTCTTCTCTATTTCAATCCTTAGTTTTAAAATGCTATATTCAAAGAAAGGTCGTATCACTGAAAACAGAATAAAATTCTTCAGGGATTCTACTTGTTTGAAAGAGCCCCCAGATTTTTTTCCTTGAAGTATTGTTTAAAATCTTTTCCGAAAAACAAATCAGCAACATTTCCGCATCCGCTATTTCAGAAAAAAAAAAAATCTATTTTTATTTCTTGGGTTTCCTCCATTTTCCAACCACTTAGCGGTGACCTATTCGTATGTAAAATTCACCGGACAAGACTTTCTTTTCTTTAAAAATATTCCCATTTTCTTTTCCCTCAAGACGAAAAGGGACCCTGAAATTATGTATGGCTCTGATTCTTCTTTCGTTCCCTGAGGACTCATCTTTTTTTTTTTTTTTTTTTTTTTTTTTTTAACTTTTTCTTTAATGTAACAAATTTTCAGAATCAACGTGAAAGAAGGAATTTCTTTAAAAGAGTCAAACAATACTTGAAAGCAAGACTAAGTGGATTTCTTATTTATTCCGTAATAGAAATCTTCTTTATTTTGTTTAATTTGCGTGGATTCCACTTTGTAAATCTCTTTGTTTCTTCTAAGTTTGAAGAACAGTACAAGTTGATTTATCAACTCTGCTTCTTCAAGATTCTATTGGAGTTGGGTTTCTTGGCAAAAAGAAATAAAACTTAACTATTTTAACGGAAGTGTGGAAAATTGTTGTGGATTCAAAGTGAATGATTAAAGTTTTAGATCTCATTTTTACTCTTTGTAATTCAACGAATAATACATATATTTTTTTTCTATTTGATTAGGCAAACTATGAATAAACATTCTCAAATTCTTTGAAAGTATTTTTATGATAAGTAGAAAAGTTTGTTTACTTGGGAGAAAAGGATCGCTAAATCAAAGATTGTTCATTTATTTTTTAAAAAAATATTCAAGAAGGAAAATAGTTGGTTCTCATTGTAAAATCTTTGTTTGTACTTCTAGAGTGAAGGAAGAGCTTATTTCCTCTGGCCTTCGAATAATTTTTTTTTATTTCTGTGAGTTTAAATTCTAACTGACATAGGCTGGTAGTGATTATTGACATTTTTAAAAAATTAAACAAATGTAAATTAGACAGACGTTAGTATACATTTTCCAGATAAAGACATATTTTTGCAAATCAATGAAATTTTTCTCCCTTATATCAGTTTTAGATTTATCATAAGCAACTATACACGGAACATAGATTTTTTTCATATTTCGTTTGATGTGAAGAGCTGAATTGAAGGACATATATCTTAATTAGCTGAATTATTCATCTTAATTATATTGAAGAACATTTACTTTAATAATTCAATTATATTGAAGAACATTCTTGTTAATTACGCTGAAAGATATTCATCTGGATTATTTTAATTAATCATCTAAATCATACTGAAGGGCATTCATCTTAATTAAGATAATATTTTATTAATACTTTAACAAATCTTCACAGCATATTCGTTATGAATAGAGATGCCAAGATTTGTTTCTCATTCATTTTTTAAAAGAACCAATCTATTAATAAAGCATTCAGTAAGGTCTACACGCTAAAATAGGGAATCAAAAGGATAAAATATTTAGTGTATGAACTAAAGTTCGAGTATACAGTTTGTGAAAGTAATGTATGCAATTGAGCAAAATTTCTTCTTCAAAATTATTTGAATGGATGTTGCTTAAATTTTGATAAAAATCAACAAATTTACTAGAAAGATGACAAACAAGAATTCATGAGTCTAACTCAAAAGGTTAAGATAAATTGTTCACAGACACAGCGCAAATATTGTGGCTTAGTAAGAAGATTTGAAGAGTGGAAATTCATCAAAATCCCGAAGTGGAATTTTTTACAATATTATATTACTTTTTTTTGTGTACTACGTTTATGAGAAATTAAATAGCATAATGAAAAATCTCAAACTGTTTGAATGAACCAATGTCCGATATTAGCTTGATCTCAACTTCAGTATTCCAGTGACCATGAAGTAATCATTAGTTTACCTTAGTTATACAACATCCCGTTGTAAAGCAGCACTAAGGGTATTTTGGGACGGACCTCATAATTTTGAACCTCGGCCATTTGACGAGGACGACACCTGAATTGGTACCCACCTCTTCACATCACACAATACGGAGGATGTTTGACCTGACGGATTTAAAGCCCAACAGACTCCCTTACATGACAGTTCTTAGATGGAATCGGATCTGGAACTTGAAACCTTTCGGTTCCGAAGCCGAGAGCTTACCACCAGGGCCACCACGGCCCTTATGAAGTAATTATATCTATTTTATTGATTCTATGTCTCAACGACCGATAGTAGTTTGATCTGAACTCCAGTGTTTAAGTGGCATATAATAATAATACATATTCTGTTGATTAAGGAATCAATTTAAGGAATTCATAAAAACATCTAAATGATCCGAAACAGAAATGTTTTGATGCATTTTAATACAAGTATTAGGGTCAGATTGCACTAGAAATGATGTTGCCTATTTTCGCAAACAATGTATTCAACAAATATAAATTGGCATATAAAGTGTACTTATTTAGATTTAATAATTCCCTTTAATTTTTTATAACGAAAATGAACGAAAAGAAATGCTGAAATTGATATGTGTCCCGAAGCCCGATTTTATTCATTTTAATTCAGAGTGGGAAAGAAACCTCAGTTCAAAAAAAGGAAATTAAGAAATGATTAGCATGAGTCGATAATTTATTGTGTAGTTAAAAAAATATAATATTATGTTAAACGCTTGTAGCAATAATTATTATTTTCAATCATTAACATTGCCTAATGGGAAAATGTTGTATTTACCAAAAATGTGGAAAAACTTCGTTGAAAAAGGAAATAAAAGTTTCCTCCAAAGTAGAAAAGAATGCCCCTCTTTTTGCTTCATATGGGAAAGGGAAAGAAAAAATAGAAAGATAATTTTTTAAAGTCTTTTAGATGCTATATTTGATTATGTAACCTCATGTAAAGACTTTATTTGCTCCATCCAAATCCATTAAGGATGATATATTGCACGAAAAGGATGATTATTTTCTTGGCAGGCTATTTTTCATTGTTTCTCTTAAACTATCTGACACAAAACACGAATGTTGTTTTTCTCAGAATGCAACCGAAACGCCGTACCTTCAAAATGTTTCTTTATTTTCGTACTTTTCAGTGAAGGAGGATATTGAGTTTATTTCAAAAATGTAAATGGGTGAAAAAAATGCGAAAGGTGAATGAAGCATTACTTATCAGAATCCTTGCAAAAGGTGCAAACTTATATAAAATACTGATGATAAAACGAATTTCATGTATCATGGTGTGTTTCACTTAGATTTTCTGATTTCTGAATTATTTTGAAAACGAGGGGAGGGAGTTATTAAATTAAAATTATGCGTTTACATTTAAAAATATGAGTCTGGATTACATTTAAAACAATGAGTCTGAATTACATTTAAAACAATGAGTCTGGATTACATTTAAAACAATGAGTCTGGATTACATTTAAAACAATGAGTCTGGAGTGAAATTACTAGAATTCAGCTCAGTTGTATGATTTATTCAAGAAGTGCTCAATTTTAGTATGTTTTGCCTTTTTTTTCTTGTAAGTGTTATTTTTACATGATTTTTTTCCTTGCTTAGTGTAATAGTAATGATATCTGTAAGATCATCGACATTCGAAATTGCTAATCTTTTTAAAAATAATTTTTGCTTTTGCTTCAAAATAAGATATAATTATAGCTGCAATAAATTAAAATATTTACGATAAAGATAAATGAAAAAAATCTAAAAATTAGTTTTAAAGAGTTTTAATAAAGTTTTACTCAGGAATTACAATTTAATACTTCACCAATCAATGTATAAAATACGATTTATTGAAATATTTTTTACTGAAATCTGGCATCTTATGGATGTCAAGTTACTAATGTTGAAATGACAGATGGTTGCTGAGGTACGTAATACTGTAAACAGATCAAGTACAGAATATGAAAAATCAAAAATGAGAAGAAAACTAAAGATTTTCTTCTAAAAGCAGAAATAAGTTTCAATTTTAAGAATTAATCTTTAATTATCATAGCTTTATCGAATTATTTACCTTTAACAGCCACCATGTTTATCGACATTTGCAGCAAAGCATGCATATTGGCAACAAAAGTGCCGAAGAGTGAATTTCTACGAAACTTAATTTCTAATATAAGCAGTTTTTGCAGTTTAAGTGACTAAATAAGGGAAAACTAATTATATGGTGAAGTATGAAATAAAGAAAAAAAAATGGGTCTTCATGTTATCAAACTATTTTTTATTGCAAATTTATTTAGAGAAGAAAGGCCATTCCATATGCAAGCATACCTTTAGAGACAGTAATTCCATTAGAATATGCAAGTAATTTTACATTTAAATATTGTACTAACTTCTTGACTATTATAATGCATGGAATTTAGTCTATTCCAAACTTTGAAATTCTAATTGATTGTAATCTCTAGACGAATCACTCTCCGATTTATACGTGTTTTGATTTTTGACCCAAATTGTTGTTGGTCCAAAACTATTTACTAACCTTTTATCTCTTCTAGAAGTACATGAACCATAGAAATATTATATAAATATCTTCATATGGACTTTTTCATATATGTCTTATTTGCATACAGTGTTCATGTGAACAAAGTTAAATCTTGGGAATAATGGATAATTGTGAAAAGTGAGAACGAAGATTATCCATTTGGCAAAACGCATTATAACTATTAAAATCAAGATACAAAATTTTAAATAAGAATGAAAGCTATCTAAATTTGGTTTAAAGTTCAAGTTTTTTTTATAGAATCTTAATTTATATTGTATCGAAATCTTTAAAAAAATTTCCAAGTTGAATCCTTGTTTTACAGAAGGGTAAAGTCATTCTAGAAAGTAGTTACAAAGTTAATGCATGAATATTTTATTCATTTTCTTTCTACAAATTCTGTAAATGAATATAATTTATTGTTTTTCTTTTAGGGAACAAGATTTGTTGATCATATTTTTAGAAAAATGAAATATTAAAATAAAATCTTTTCCATGTTTGAACAATGGGAAATATAGCAGCTGGTATTTCCGACTCGAATAGCAAATACTTTCTTTATGTTTTTGGAATTACTGATAAAGCAATTCCATTGAAACAGGGAAGTATTAATTATTCGGGTGTATTTGAATTTTAACAACTGTTTTTTCTGTTAATAATAGGAGATATGGATTCTAAATATTTCTAACGTCGTTTATTAAATAAATAGAAATTGAAATGCCTTGAAAATGATTCTTTCAAATTTGCTTAGTAAATTCTTTTGTAAATATTTAATAGCGAAGATAATAATCTGTTTCCAATTTTTAATTTTCTTATCAATTTTTTTCCTCATAGAAATATATACCAAAATATTTATGATTAGTAACTGAGAGTTTTATTTTCTTTTCTTATTTCATTGAAATTATAATTATTTATTATTTGAAGTACAATTTATAAGGCTTTTATTTTGATTTCCATTCAATTATAATGAAAATTTTACGCTTAGCGAACATTTTCGAAATCAAAAAACAATATAATATTCCTTTCTTTCTGCAATTTTTTCTTGTAAATTAATCAGGTCCAAACGCGAATTCTATAATCTATTTACAAAATAAGATTTACAAACATTTTCTAAATACCAAATACTCTTTCAAAAATAGTTTTAACTCTAAATCCCATATTCTGTATTTCTTCATTGATTAATGAAAACCAAGAAAGGAAATCACATTTAAACTTCTTAATTTTTTGCTAAAATATTTTTTTCTCGAAATCCTATTATCGCAAGCCAAAAAGAATAGTCATATCTTATATTACATTTCAAAACAATGTCAGGTTTTTCTTTATACTGCTATGTAAATATGAAAAAAAGCATAAATATGTTAAAATTGTGTTTTTATCTCCAAAAATATATTTCATAAACTGGATATTTGTAAGTTCTTGTTACATTTGCTCACGTTCTAAGATTTCGCTGTGACAGTAATGTATGTTTGCTTGCTTTCCTTCATTATATTGTTACCCGTCCTAAAGCCAAATTCATGTAAAAAACAATCTAAGCCACATTTA
>JAPMOQ010013949.1:0-14741 GCA_026543055.1 Argiope trifasciata
ATCATGCATCTTTAAAAAACGTAACGTAGTTTCGCCATGAAACAATTATTAACAACTCTTTATCCTTGGCGGCATCTATAAGTAATTCCTTTTTACTTTTCTCTGTTGTAAATAGTTCTGTCGTAATTGTAAATGTCTTTTTCTTTACTGTAAATAAATTTCTTTCATGTTCAAAAGCTTCTTTTTTCTTCTTTCAGTGACCCTAGACACTGAACTAAATGTGGTTGGATGGGCATTCTGTCCCACCCAATTCCTACAAACTTGGGGGCTCGGCCGGGATCTGAATTTGAAATTTAATTAATTTATTTTCCGGGCTAAACTTTTTAGTTTTCTTTTCTTAAAAGCAGCTTTTAGTATTTTATACGTCATAATTGATCGGACGAATGACCCTACTCTCAACGAAAAAGAATTTTGATTTGTGTCATACTGGCACTGTAAATTTTCCCATCCTAAGAATCATTCATCATTGCGCTCCTACGAAGAAATGAAAAACAAGTAAAGTCGTCTCAACGATCGCCAGAAAATTTCCCCACCTCAGCAGATTCGGAAATGTGTCGTCCTTACATCCACTCCTCGAAATAAATCCTCATTTGGCCTCTTCAAATATTTCCAGTGTTAGAATACAAACTCTTACAGGACGTCGATCCCTGTACTGAGTATAATTTATCATTTAATAATCTTCTGCAATAATCCGTATTCAAATCTATCGAAGAAAGTGTGTGTTAATTTCATCAGTTTTGTTTTGATTGTTCTCTTCGATCCCAGACAAGCGCCATAACATCTGTACAGTTTCGTTTTGTTTTGTTCATCTTCAACAGCATTCAACAGGATTCGATTCATTGAAATAAAACATTCCTGCACGTGTGAAAACTCCAAGACACTTCGCCGTCTGTAAAAATTTTAATACTCTTTAATATTTGATAATCTGTAAGTTACTTTTCTTTTCTTAGTATATTCAAGTTGCAATATTTTATATTGAAAGATATATGTTAATTTGATATTTAATTTCAATCATCAAAAGTGCGTAATAATATTTCTTTTTTTTTTAAATAATCTAAATAGTGATTTTCAAGTTGTTATATTTATGTATTTTATTTAAGTACAAACTGATTTATTATACTTCAGATATTTCTTGTTCCGTAACTTTACGAACCGAAACTAAAACTCAGTAACTGTTCTGATAGAATTTAATATGACCTTGAGACGACGCGCCAAAGTAGTCCTAATATAAATCGCTCCTAAGCGATGAGTCATAACAAGTATTGAATGTATATTCTTTTTATTTTTTCTTTTCACGCTACGAAAAACTGTTCTGATTTATTTTCTTTTAAGAGTTATGACTCAGCATATCCCATCTTTTGATCGTACAAAGTGTGCACTTTTATTTTCAATTCTATGAACGTTATTTTTATGAAGTTTTCTTTTTAAGGATAATACGTCTTCAATATTTAACTCAAATTTAATAGCATTTGTTTGCTGTATTTTTTTTACTAATTGTGCATATATACTTCAAATTAACAATTGAAATATTTAGAATTTAATTTTTTTTCATGCGAAGCTTACATCTAAAAAAATAAACGCATAAAGTTATTTTGAATAGATATATTTTTTCCATTGCTGAAAGTTACTCATGGTTTTCTAATAAAGTATTTTATTTACTATTCATTTTAATAGCATTTTATATTAGGGAACTCCAATTGTACAAATACTTTTATATATTAATACTGAAGATAATTTACTTTGTTTATTGTTGAAATTCATACAGTATTTTTGATGTAATTTTGGGTTTTCTTACTTTACAGTATATTTATTGCCAAGCATTATTTTGAAAGTTATTAAGTGTTATTTTTTCAATCTTTAATTCAGTTGTGTAAAAATATTTTGTGCATTTTAAGATCTGGTTTTAAGGAATTAGTTTTAAATTACCCAAAGATTAATTTTTAATTTCAAGCTTAAAGCAAAACTAATTTAATTTGACTTTTATTTAAACACGCTAAAGTATAGAGAATTTTGGATAAATTTCAAAATTAATACAGTTCTTTGATTGGCACCAAGCCCCTTTTTTCTTTCAAAATGTCTTTCTTACTAAAAGGCAAAAAAGAAGATTTAATTGCTGTCGCGAATCAATTCGGCGTAACTGTTGAAGCAGACTTGACGAAGCCCAAAATTAAAGATCTGATTTTAAAAACTGATGAATACGATGAGGAAGATGCCAAAGTGATGTTAGAGTGTATCATTGAGGACAGACATCTAACAGAAGAAAGAAAAGAGCGATTGCGGAAAGAGGAACGTGAACACGAACTTGAAAAGCTGAAAATCCAAGCTCAAATAAATGTTGGTCATGAAAACTCCGCAAGTATTTCAGTAACTAGTAAGACTTCGCAAGAGATGTTTCACCGATTCCACATGAAAGATGACATCAGTTTAAATTTAACATTATTTGAGCATCATGCCAATTTAGCGTTATTACCGAAAACTCAATGGGTCCAGAAGCTACTAGGATTAATTCCTCTGGAAGTTGCTCATTTAATTGCTCGAGAATCTGAGGAAAAATCGAACGATTACGACCATGTGAAGCATCTGCTGTTACAGAGATTCAAGTTGTCCCCGGAGAAACTGCGACAATTATTTGTTTCACATCAAAAAGCTCCCGAGAAAACATGGCAAGATTTCTATCACGAATTGCAAACTTACTTTGATGGATGGGTAACAGGTCTAAAAATAGACACCTACGAAAAATTACGTGAACTTATCATTGCGGACCAGATGAAACGGAAGGCACCACAAGAATTTCAGAATCACTTTCTTGATGAGTGGTCATCCATAACTTCAGCTACTGATTTGGCAGAAAAATTCGAGCGATATGACGATGTCAGGAGGACATTGAGACCAAAATCATCAGATCCATTCTTCAGAAGGGAAGAAGAAAATAGAGAAGCAAATAAATTTCTGAATCAGCCACGAAAACCAGCGAATTTCCAAGATAGAAATAACAAGTTCCAGAAGAGACCCTTAGAGCCAAACAGAATCTCATATGTCAAGGTAAATAAACCAATCAGACCTGTGAATTGTTGTTACTGCCAGACACTAGGACATTATGGCGTAGAATGTCCACGACGATCCAAAAATACGAAAAATAATAAGTCCGAGAAGAGACCCTTGCAGCAAAATAGGAACGCATACGTCGAAGAAAATAAACGATGGAGATCTGTGAAATGTTGCTACTGCCAGAAACCAGGACATTTTGGTGTAGATTGTCCACGACGACCAAAAACTACGAAAAATAGCAAGGCTTTAGCACCTTTTGTACAAACTTGCTCCGAAATTTCACGAGAGAAAATGAGAACAAGAAGATTAGCTTTAAGAAACAAAACTATCGACGCATTAATCGACACTGGTAGCTCAGTAACACTCCTTAGAGAAGATATCAGCAAACAAATCATCAAGCCTTCAGAACTTTTAAGAGAAACTGTTACAATATCTGGTTTGGGAAAGTCACAAGTCAAAACAAAAGGATCATTTCAGCAAGATATCGAATTAGATGGACAAAAATATTCTCTGACATGGCATGCGGTACCTACTTCATATTTAGATTTTCAGGCAGTTATTGGATCTGACATTTTAGAACAAGCCTCACTTCACTTCACCAAAGAAGGTGTCAAATTTCGAAAAAGAGAAGATGTAAAAATATATTCCATGCATGCGCAGCTATATGAGGCAAGACCACAAGACGAAATCGAAACAGAGCACATTTCTAATCCCGAAGTAAGAAAAGAATTATCATAGCTAATTTCCAGTCCCAAGCCAGTAAAAACTGGAGCTACAGATGCACCCATTAGCATAACTTTAAAGAACGACGTTCCAGTCAATCAACCTGCAAGAAAACTCTCATTTCCTGAGAAACAAGAAGTAAATAAACAAATCGACGAATGGATAAAACAAGGAAGAAAAACGGAACTACATACAGACGCAAGTCAACATGGGTATGGAGCCATTTTACTACAAGAACCCGAAAATAGAAAACTATATCCGGTCAAATCTACTGCTACTGAAGACGCAAAAGCAAACATTCAGAATATACAGGTCGAAAATAAGAACTACGACAGAAAGCGCAAGAAAGCCCCAGTATATCAGAAAGGGAATTTGGTAGCCATTCAACGAACTCAATTCGGAACTGGACTTAAGTTAAGACCTAGGTTTTTAGGACCATATAAAATTGTCAAAGTAAAACCGAAAGATCGGTATGATGTTGAGAAAGTGGGTGATCATGAAGGTCCTCATATTACCACATCATCCGCTGATATGATGAAATTTTATTCACCAGGCTGAATAAAACGCAACCAGCGCAATAGTTAATTAGCTTTTTTTATTGTGTTATATATTTCATTTTTATGTATATTTTAATATTCTAACAATTTTAATTCAATGAATATAACCATTTTTTCATGCTCCGTGTATTATATTTTCATTTCGTAGTGAACTTTTAAATTTTTGCATTTATATTTTCGATGTTTTTTCCAGTGATGTAATAAGCAAATTATCACTGCTAATATTATGTACCTTTTCTTAAGAATTGATATAAAGCGAATGTTAGATTTGTTGATTTTTGTAATAGTTTGGCCGAGTTTGATTTAATATCAGTCTTGAATGCCAGTATGTAAATAACGATGAGGTCATCGTTCTATCAGGATTGGCCGAGTTGTAGAGATTTAATCAGCGGCCATTGCTGTTAAATATTTAGTTCTGCTGTTAAATATTTTTCCACTTTGTTGCAATAGATGTCGCTTCGGGTATCACAAGATATGGCTGAACCATAGTCCAAAACGCGTGACGTAAGAATTCGAGAAAAAGCGAACTGCGCATTCGCTCGCCGGACGGGGACTAGAGAGGGTGTCGTTCCGATCATGCATCTTTAAAAAACGTAACGTAGTTTCGCCATGAAACAATTTTAACTACTCTTTATCCTTGGCGGCATCTATAAGTAATTCCTTTTTACTTTTCTCTGTTGTAAATAGTTCTGTCGTAATTGTAAATGTCTTTTTCTTTACTGTAAATAAATTTCTTTCATGTTCAAAAGCTTCTTTTTTCTTCATTCAGTGACCCTAGACACTGAACTAAATGTGGTTGGATGGGCATTCTGTCCCACCCAATTCCTACATATATATATATATATACACACACGCTCATGCTAAATATGTTTTTCGATGTAATTCCAAATGGCTACTGTAAAATTTAAACAAACAAGTTATATTTTACATATTAGGAAAGACCGGTAACAGGATATTAACTTTTGTTGTGGGAAAAAATGTTGCTGACCATTTTGGCATCTGAGATTTATTGACACCCTAATAAATAGCATGAAAGCTCGTTGTGAAGCCAGTATAGCACTGTACAGTGTGTGTGTGTGTGTGTGTGTGTGTGTGTGTGTGTGTGTGTGTGTGTGTGTGTGTGTGCGTGTGTGCGTGTGTGCGTGTGTGCGTGTGTGCGTGTGTGCGTGTGTGTGTGTGTGTGTGTGTCTGTGTGTGTGTGTGTGTGTAGATTTAATTAGTGGCCGTTACCATTCCACATTTAGTTTTATTTTATTGTAATGGATGGCACCATGAGTTCTACTAAGCACCAATGATCCAAAGTCTAAGACGAGTGACGTCATGTTTTAGAAAAGCGAGCTGTGGGCATTCGCTCGGCAGACAGAGAAAGTGGGTCATTCATTTCGATATCATGGTTATTTAATACGCAAAGCTGGGGCATAGTTTGGCCATGGGACATTTGATTAGGCTTCACCCTTGGTGTCATCTAAATGTTAAACTTTTGTCTGTATTGTAAATAGCCCGCCTTATCCTAATTGTGAATGTAAATATTCTTCTTTTAAATATTCTTTGCTGTAAATAAATTTAACGTTTTTATTTAAAAGCGTCTTCTCTTTAATCAGTGACCCTAGACACTGATCTGAATGAGTCTGAATGTACATTTTGTCCCATCCATTCCTACAAACTTGGGACCAGGGCCCCGGGATTTTGAATTTCAAATTTAATTATTTTTTTCTGGGCTAAAATTTTTGGCTTTCTTTTTTTAAAAAGCTGCTTAAGAAATATAATTCCCTTTTAGTATTTCACAAGTCATTAACATTAAACTCATCGGACGAATGACCCTACTCTCAACGAAAAAGAATTTTGATTCGTGTCGCACTGACACAGTAATTTTTCCCATCACGAGAATGGTTCGTCATTGTGTCCCTATGAAGTGATGAAACATAAGTGAAGCCGTCCAGACCTCCTCAAGAATTTCTCGCCACCGCATTGACATCCAACCGAAGAGAATTTCTGAGTACCATCATTTTTCTCATCCCGAGAATGGTTTGTTATTATATTCCAGTGAAATGCTGAACTAAAGTAAAGTCGTTCCAACGATGGCAAGAAAATTTTCACACCGCAGCAAATTAGGAAATGTGTCATCCTGACATCCAGTCTTCAAAATAAATCAGCGTTCTGACCTCTTCAAGTCTTTCATTTCCAGTGTTCAGTTTTAAATCCTAACTCGTACAAGATGTCGACCCCTGTACCGAGTATAATTTATTATTTGTGCATCGACAGAAATAATCCGCATTCGAATCCAATAAAGAAAGTGTGTGTTTTCCAAATTTCCAGCACGAAAAAATTCATCAATTTTGTTTTGGTCGTCTTATTCGATCACAGACAAGTGCCATAACACTTGTGCATTTTAATTTTGTTTTGTTCAACTTCAACAGCATCCAGCATTTGATTCGTTGAAATAAAGCATTCCTTCATGCTTGAATACATCGAGATTTTTCATCATCTTTGAAATTTTTTAATACTATTTAATAATTTCTAAGTTACTTTTTTTTAACATATTCATCGTTGCTATTTTATATATTGAAATATTTGTGTTGTTTTGAAATTTGATTTCAATCATTGAAAGTGCATAAAAATATATCGTTCTTTTTAAGGCATTCTAAATAGTGATTTTCAAGCTGTTGCTGTATTTATGTATTTTATTTAAGCACAAATTAATTTATCGTATTTTCGATATCTTTATCAGTGATGTATTCAGCAAATTATTTCTGCTAGTGTTATGTACCCCTCTCTTAATTGAATTTCAGAATTTGTTTTTTTATAACAGTTTGGCCGAGTGGAATTTAATATCAATCTTGAAACCAGTATATAAACAACGATGAGGTCATCGTTCTATCAGGATTGGCTGAGTTGTAGAGATTTAATTAGCAGCCGTTACCATTCCACATTTAGTTTCATTTTATAGTAATAGATGGTACCATGGGTTCAACTAAGTACCATCGATAAAAAGTCTAAGACGCGTGACGTCAAGTTTTAAAAAAGCGAGCTGTGGGCATTCGCTCGGCAGACAGAGAGAGTGGGTCGTTCGTTTCGATGTCATGGTTATTTAATAGGCAACGCCAATAAATAGAAGTGGAGGAACAAATGCTTAAAACGTATCCTATCAATACTTCCTAACGTACATGAAGAGGTGTTGATCCGAAGGAACAACAGAAAGACCTAACAAAGAAATGAGAAAAAGCTCTGTTGTTATTCATTCAACAAAAAATGATAACTTCGGGTTACTGAAACTACCAATATATCAAATCGTACAAGAAATACGTTAATATTTTTATACTGTTTATAGAAAATGACAAATGTTGAAGAAATATAACTTTGTATCAGATATCAAACAACAAATTTTAATTTTATATACTTCGTGTATGAAGCTTTCTAGAGAACGCAGATGAAAAAAAGTGGTGTGGAAGCATTAGCACTCGTACGATACTTTGATGATTCCATAATTTAACAAAGAAATTACGTTATTTCCCAATACTCAGAAAAGCAACGCATATACAAATAAAATAAAAAAGCTTAAAGAGAAAAAAATAATATGTCCGATACTTTCTAATTCAATAAAAAGTTCGCCGAAAAATGTAAAAATAAATTAATTCTAGTATTTAACATATTAATCTATGTAAATAAAAATGAATGTTAAAACGTCTCTTATGCGTTCCTAAATCGTTCATTCGATGGCAATGAAACTTGTTTAGCTAATTGCTTGCACCTAAGGCTGGTTATAGGGATAGTACAATTATCTAAAATTTATTTTTAAAAATTCGAATCTCAATCCCATCTATTTATCAAGAATGAATCGCCAAATAACTCGCCGAGAAGACAATTACTTCTGTAGAAATGCCAAATCGAAGTTAAAGGTTAATATTTTGTAACTATACTATAGTGCAAGTCATTCTGAGAGGTAACAACTTTGTTATAGATTATGCAAGAGAGTTTAGGAGAGACCAGCCCTGGGGTTTTTAAATTTTAATTAAATTTTAGCGTTTTTCGCAGTAACCACCAAAAACATTGTAGTTCAAATAATTTTACACCATCTTAATTTTCAAAACTTATCTATATTAACGATTTTATGGTATAAATATTTTTTTATGTTTAATCAATTTTTTTTTAAATATTTTAATCACATTTTCTAAAATTAAATTTGAGAATTCTGAACGAATATCAAACAAATCACAAAATACAATAATTAGTTTCTTTCGATATCATTCTGAAAGAACACCAAACTTTACAATTCTAAAACAATACACAAATCTAATAAATAAAAATGAATTGGTATTCGTTCATGGTATTTCGATAAAACGTAGCCAAATTATTGATTAATTGCACATAATATTATTTTTTTTTTCGGCGGCAGCAACGGCCGGATACCGGCTAATCTATATCTATAATAATAAAGCTCAATGTGTGTGTGTGAGTGTTGGCACTTTACAGCTACCAAATTTGGTACATGCATACCTTAGAGGTCTAGAATGTGCACCTCAGCCCTTTCTTTCGAATTTGTAATTAAAATTTGAATTAATTAAAAATAAAGCGAAATTTCGAGGTTTTTCCGCTATAACTTCCGAAATATCACACAAAGATCATTTTTACATCAAATTAAAGATAAAAAAATCAGCTTTCTAATAGTACCAGTATTTTAACATAAACTTAAGCTTCTATTTTTAACGAATTCTTAAAGAAATATTTTAACAATATTTTTTCAACAATGTATTTTGGACAAAACAATAAAATTTTATCTGCACGAGCACGTTACGAGGGAAAAAATTATCTTTCATCAATGTGTTGCCATCAGATTGAAAAAAAAAAACTCAAATTAAAAAATAAATAATGACTGCAAACTAAACATATAAAAATGTAATTTTCAGCACATGTCTGCATGAAATGAAATAGAGCATGAAATATGTTTTTTTTAAAGGAAAATGTAAATAAAAAAGTTTGTGACCTACAATATTATTAATTAAATAAATCAACCTTATTTAAGACAAACATGGCTTAAAATATATGAAATATATATTCAATTAAAGGTCCAACGGCTAATTTGTAAAACTTTTAATAATAGAAATGCATTAATAAAAAGGATCTAATTAAAGTAAATAACTACATAGCATGTAACATGAGTCTATAAATGCTTTTAAAAATGAAGAATGTTTAGCTTTTAAATAATAATAATAATAAAACCAATCAACTCAGTCTCTAAAACGGACTGATTTATGAATATTTGAAGATCACTATTCAATAAAAACGGGTAATTTTAAATCACTTCATTGATCATTCCAAAGATGATACCCCAATAAACGTCCAGGATTTCTCAAGACTGATTGACCTAAGAATGAAAATGATGAAGCCCCTCATAATAGCTCAATGGATCTAGAAAACGAGACGTTAATATAAACAAACAAACAAAAATCAAAACTTCATAAGTCGATCAAATATGATAGCAGAAGATAGAAACCTTCATGTATTTATTTGAAAGTTGAAGTGTCAAAAATATTTCGTAGAATATGATTACTTATAACTAAAAGATGCATAAAATTTAGACTTATTAATTTTTTATGTTTATAGACGAAAATAAAATAAAATATTTTATTCGCATCACTTAAATCCCTTTAAAAGTAAAATTAAAACCTTAATTTTGTGATGAATCTAAGTAATTTTTGTTGAATAATTCTTGAAATATTACATAAATTATTGTTATTATTCAGTGGTACACATAATGATTCTCTTTTACTTATATTTAAAAAAATGCTTGGTTTCAGTAAAAAAAATGCTTTTATATAAATTTGCAGTTTAATCATTTCCATTTAGTAAGAGCTGACGGATAATTAGAGAGACATATAGTATATTACAGGCTTAAGGCCTTTATAACTGCATGGAATGAGTTATATGTCATTAAAATTTGAACCTTAAAAATATTTTGATGAAGTAGCTATTAAAAGACAAGTCACAAAGAATATTTAATTGACAATGACAAGACACATAGAGTACTTAATTGACATTGACGTTACATAAAGTATTTAACTGACCATTTTTAAAAGTATTAAGGTTGGCGAATAGGCAGGTCGCCAAAAGCGGCTAGTTTATAATAAATTAATGCTAGATTATAATTCTGGGCAATATTTTACAATAGTTAAAAATAAATTTGGATATTAACAATACGAAATTCGTAATCTCTTAGTTTGTACTTCAATTTACTTGAAGTACTAAGAAGAAATAAAAGTGATGGACCGAGACAGCCTGGTTAGTAGGACTTTGAATTTGCTCCCATTGGATTGTGAGTTCGATCCATGGAGCTGATGTATAAATTAACTACAGTAAAAGCTCTTTATTCGCGGGGTATACGTCCCATAAATATGTCGCGAATACAGAAACCGTGAATATGGAATGGTAATTTATATGGGATTATAGGGGATACGTTCCTAGGTGACAAAATTTTTAAAAAAAGCAAATACAGTAAACTCTCGCTACAACGATACCCGATACAACAATAACTCCCTCTACTACAATAATGTTTTGTGGTCCCGGCGATTTTGCATATAAACTAATGTTAATCTCCCCTCAATATTGCGATATTCTCTAGAACAATAAACCTCTGTAAAACGATTTTTTCAATCTAAATTTCAGTATTATTTTCTCCCTTTATAGTAATATTTTGATTTTCAAACGCTTTTTTTTTTTTCTTTTGTTATTTTTTCCGTCTATTAAGACTCATTGTGGATATTCAACTTATCCCTGAATAAATAGCTATTGTTCAGATTTCAAAACAGATGGAGACCACCCTTTTGGGAATAGGAGATGGTGGGGGGGGTGTGAAGTGTAAATGTATGCCTAGTCTCATTTCCCAGTAAGCTTTGGAATTCTGATAAGGTTTAAGGACATCTAAACCTGTCTTTTCACCTTGTCACAGAACAAGTGCCCTTTGTTAGAGGAACAGAGGGAGATGGAGGCGGGGTGTTGTTAAGTGACGTACTGAAAAGTGAGTTCAAAGGTTGTTTTATAGTCTTTAACGATTTTGAGCTCTAGGCGAAACATTTGGTTTAAACTTTTCTTTCTTTCAAGCGATATTGTTCCCTAAAGGCCTTATCACACGGTGAAATGTCGCCAGCCCTTTTCCGTTTCTACCCTCAAAAACCGGTCAAGCAAGTTTCATAATCGACAACTTATTAGAACAAGTTCGAAAATGTTATCGAAAATATTGTCCGCGAACGAAATTCAACAAATCATGTGAAACTTTTAAGTGATGTCACACAAGTGACGTCACTTTCCTTGTCGTTTGCTGAGGGAAAGCGCCGAAAATATTTTGCCGTGTGATAAGGCCTTTAGATGGCTGGGCGAGATAAACTGAAAGTTATCAATGATATTGATGAGGGAATGAAGCAGATTGATGCGGCTAAGAAACATGGATTATCGCAATCTACAGTTGCAACCTTCCTAAAGAAGAGAAAGCAAATCGAAGAGGCTGTAACTTCAAATGAAATTAACCCAGAGCGAAAACGACTGAAGGTTGCGACAAATGAAAACATTGATGCTGCTGTTTTAAAATGGTTTCAAGAGATGAGAGCAACAAATGTGCCAATAAATGGACCTTTATTATGTGCAAAAGCACGGAAATTTGCAGCAATGCTAGGGAACGAAACTTTCAAAGCTAGCAATGGTTGGTTAATGCGTTTTCGAGATCGTCATGGAATAACTTTCCAAGAAGTTCACGGAGAGAAAAAGTCAGCCCCGATAAACGATGCAAATGAATGGCGGCAAAACAAGATGAAAGAAATCTTAGAAAAGTATGCTCCAGAAGACATTTATAATGCAGATGAAGCTGGGCTGTTTTTCCAACTCCTACCCGATCGAACATTGGCATTCAATTGTGAAAAGTGTTATGGAGGGAAGAAATCAAAGCAGAGACTGACTGTTCTTCTGTGTACAAATAGCACAGGAACGCATAGAATACAACCTCTCGTCATTGGTAAATCATTGAAGCCAAGGTGCTTTAAGAACGTGAAAAGTCTTCCCGTGGAGTATAAAGCAAATAAGAAGGCTTGGATGACGTCTAAACTTTTTTCCGAATGGTTACAGAAGTTAGACAATGAAATGAAGAAGAGAAAGAAAAAAATCGTTTTGTTGATAGATAACTGCGGTGCTCACACGTCATTTCCAAAGCTACAAAATATCGAAATAGCTTTTTTCCCTGCCAATTGCACTTCAATTTTACAGCCACTTGATATGGGCATAATTAAGTGCTTCAAAGGATATTACAGAAAACAGTTGGTGGACTCCATACTTGTAAACTTTGAAAATAAAGTAGAAGACCCTTTCAAAGCTGTAAATGTCAAGGAAGCATGTCACAATATTGCTGGAAGTTGGTGGGAAGTAACAGAAAAAACCATTCGGAATTGCTGGAAAAAGGCCGGTCTTTGTGTTATGGAAGATAAGAAATCTGATAATGATGAAAATTCCATAGACAATGATCGCTCAGATGATCAAGAATGTGTTTTGCACATCAAAAAATCCGTATCCCAACTTGAGGAAACAAGCGGTAAAAAGTTTGGAATTAGTATAGAAGACTATTTAACAGCAGATGATGATCTTATGGTTTTCGCAGCAGTTACTGATGAAGATATTCTCTCTGAAATTACTGATGAGATAGGAAACAATGATGAAGATGATGATGATATTGATGATGATGATAATACAGGTCCATCGCAGTCCTTATTGTCATCCCAGGAAGCTCTTCAATCCGTGAATTCTCTACGGACATTTTTTTCAAGCCTTCCGTCGACAAATGAAGAACATTTTCGTGCACTAGACTCAATGCATACAGTATTGGTGAACTTAACAGTTAAAAAATGAATAAACAAACAAAAATTTTGGATTCTTTTCAATAAAAAGTGTTTTCAGTGTTTTCAGAATATTTATGTGCTTCTTTTCTGAATTTATCTTATTTTCTTTTTTTTTTTTTTAGTATTTAAACCACTATTATTAGTATTTTACAAATTAATTTCTTCTAAATATAGACTTAAAAGTAGTATGTTATGCACCTTAAACTAATAATAATAAAAAAAACTCTTATTAAATGCTCAAAATATGTGGGCCCTCGATATAACAATATGCCTCTCTACAACAATATATTTATTTGGTCCTTAAAATATTGTTGTAACGAGGTTTCACTGTATATAAAAAAAACAATTTAATTGAAGTTTTTGAACATTTTGATTAATTATTTTAAGGCTTGGGCAATGGTTTGAAGAATTTCGTAATTTTCTCTTACTTGTCAGTTTTTAAAAGCTCCTTCAATTCAGACTGATACGCAGGAGTCGCAGTAGCATTTTGCCTCTTAGAAATAAGACTTCGTTCCACAGACGGATCAATGTTCAAATTAAATGTCACGTTTCCAGTACTTGTTGAAGCCTCTTCTTCAATGGGCTGTGAATTTAACATTTCCTCCAAGTCGGTTTCAGTCAGATCTTCATCTTGCGATTCAAGTAATTCCTGAATGTCACTTGATTCTATCTGTTCGAACCCATCCCGTCCTATTCCATTCGCGATTTCGGCTATATTTGCAGTTTGCATTTAACAACATACTTTAGACAAAGTTGTAATAAGTTCTATTTTACTTTTTTTATTAGTCCATTTGACGGCATTTACAAAGGATATTGGGTTGGATACCTATTGGAATCCTTTTATTATTATGTATGTACTTATTAGATCCGTGAATAAAGAAATTTTTAGCCGCGAATATAGGAATTGGGTCGCATTTTTTTAATCCGCGAATAGTGAAAACGCGAATGAAGGAAGCGCGAATAAGGAGCTTTTACTGTATTAACACTATTTCAACTCTCTGGTTCGAACCCCGCCGACTGAAAACACCTCGTTTGCATGGTGGCTGATACACATACAAATCTCTCGTGACTACGAAGTCTTCCAAGTCGGAACAATACGACTGTGAATACAGGATCAGTTGTGATCGTTCTCTGATTCAAGTTTTATTGCGATGTATGAATGAAGTGTTAGGACGGATTTCAAAAAAGGGTTTTGACACATGAGTAGCTGAGCCGTACTTTTTGACCTTAGGTGGCGCTACTGAAACAAGAGGGCTACAACTCGACCTAAAATCGCCGTCTTTGTCAGCGATTTTGTCTATGACCATAAGAAACAACGACAGAAAATTGCTGGATCGGTCTCCCAAAATTGATCCACATAGGTCAAATTTCATAGAAACCTGCAAATTTGGTGGAAAGGTTACATGCAAAATTTCATCCATTTAGCTTAAAGCATGTTTGAGGCAACATTTTCATTGATACACAGATAGATAGACATAATTCCAAAAATATGCTTTTAAGACTCTGGAAAGTAAGGAAAGAGTTTATCGGATACAGAAGT
>JAPMOQ010013958.1:0-10446 GCA_026543055.1 Argiope trifasciata
TCTATTCAAACTTCTCCCGAACGGCCTGATACTGCGAGAAAGAAATCCAGGACGATATAAAATTCCATCATTTTTAATATACTAAGAAAGCAATTAAATAAAATTGAAAAATAGACCTTGTAACAAATTATCTTTCAAAAAACTGATATTAGCTAAGATCATCAGTCTTCCAAGCGATAACGAGTAACTTTGCAGCAAAACAATTCGAATTTCTACATGGACCGATTGGAAAGTATCTCGTGTGATTAACGTCAATTTAATTTTGGAATGCATTGCGTTTTTCAAACCTCAAAAAATAAAAAATAATAAAACGTGACATCATAGCGTGTGCATAAATGCAAATATATATAGAGAGATGATAGAAGATATTAACCATTTGACTGTGGTATAACATGAATCCACACTCATGGAATTCAATCTTTATGAGTTTACTAGCTATATTAGCTGTCGTTTTAAAACAACACTCAGGCTCTATTGGACTGAATCCTATCATTTTGAACCACCGGCAGATGAAGAAGATTACGCCGTTTCTAACTACTGATTCACAATGTCACCCATGGCCGAACATTTACTCTCTATAGCTTTAACGAGCACCGGACAAGCTCTCACGATGGTTTTTCAATCGAATTGGATCTCAAACCTAAACCCAGCTGGTTTCGAAAGCGATATGTGACTGCCAGGCGGCCGAGGGTTTCCTCATTTTCTTGAATACGCTAGGTAGTAGCATCACTCCAAATATGTGAATCGAAGGTTTAATTAGACTTATAGTTTTCCGGATGAGCCACATTGATGAGGTGAATTTCGGGTACGAAGTAATGGGGTCCGAAATATACTTCCAGTAAAGACCCTAAAATTATGTTGGTCTGGCGAATTCTTGTCTATTCTCGTGCTCCTGGGGCATCATTCGAATGAGGGATAGGTAGAAGAAAATTAAAATTTCAATCGCACCATTATTTAAAATGATGAGTTGGGCTGCAGAATATTTTTCTTAAAATGGGCTGTCACTGAGAGGGATCATAGATGTCATATTTAGGCGCCATTCACTTTCTTTATGAAAAAAAGGGATTGTCGGAATCAGTGAGGTGGTCCGGGATCTGGCATCCACTTTCTGCTCTTATCAATAACTTCAAATAAAAAAAATTTGAAAAAATGCTATTTGAAAAAGTGCTCTAATATAATATGAAAAGATAAAATGATGAAAGAAAGGAATAATTATTTAGTAGCTTTCACAAAGAAAAGGCGTGTATTGAAAATTTGAGTTCGGGATGAAATTCTGTATGATAGCAGCGCATTTCCAATGAGAAAGTTTAATATATTTTATATAGTAATAATTTGTTACTGTCTCTGAGCGACCAGGTTGCATACTCAGTTAGATTCACGCTTAATATTTATCCGATTAGAATTCTTTCCTAAGCTAACCTTTTTTTAAAAAAATTTTTTTAGAAAGCTATTTCAAATTAACTGTTTGCAAATAGTTGCATTAAAATTTTATCCATTTTTGTATCAAAATAGATGTTCAATGACTTAATATTTGAATTATAATTAAAATGTAATGGCTATTTTTTACATTACAATTATTATTAAAATTATTATTTATAGTTTAAAGTGTTGCCTTAATTGGAAGTAATAATGATATTTTTTCAAGAAAAATTATTATAAATAAGCATTGATTTTGTTAAATATTACCTATAATTATTCTACCAAAAAATAAATTTATTCCATAATTTTATGTATTTATTTTACATTTACAAATTTCCTCAGGCATCAACATTGCTTCTTAAGAAACTGAACCTGAGGGTACCAATACAATCCAATTACTTTTAGTGAGCAAATTTCTATTATAAATAAGTGCCTCTTTTAATTACAGTTAGTTAGTTTAGTTATATTAACGTCACGTTTTAAAGCAACAGAGGGCTATTTTGGGACGGACCTCGTCATTTTGAACCACGATCAGATGATGAGGACGACACCTGATCTGGCTCCCCGCTCCACCCACACCACATCAGCGGGAGGACATTTGGCTTGAGAGATTTAACGTGTAAGAGACCCCCTTACACGACTGTTCTTCGGTGGAATCGAGTCTCGAACCTCAAACCCTTCGGTTCTGAACAGAGACCTTACCACCAGGCTACCGCGGCCCCTTTTAATTACAGTCGTAATACTTTACAATATAGTGATTCAAGCACGATTCCATCTTCAATATCCGATATATTTTCACTACTCGTGTTCACAAACAATTTCATTTCAAAAAATAGTTAAAGTTCAGTGCAAGTCTTTCCAATCGCATCATAATCCGAGAAGAACTGGTATGTTTTTTCAACCCTTAGGCCAACAAAAATTGTTGCAAGAATTTATACAATTCACTTAAAAATTATTATTATAGAAAAATTTCAAAGTATAAAGTAAATTATAAAACAATTATACTATTAACCCTGAAATGGGGACGTGCTGTGAAACCACTGACGATGGACTTCTGCTCACCCCTATTCTATTTTTAGCCTAATTGAATGGAATGACCCTGTAGTTTCCTGCTTCGTTACTTCGTTTCCTTTCTAATTCTGGCAATCTACGTAGGAAAATCTGTCTACGAATAAACTGTTTCTGATACAGCCATCTGTCAATGGTTTCAAAAATAAAATTGTGACTAAAAGAAAGATGTCATTATTACGAGACTTCGAATAGGCCCCACCTATTTGGCCCAAAAAAATCTTTTGCACACTGGTCATGCACCACTTTGTAATAAATACAATTCTGCTTTAACGGTCAGACATATTCTGTGTGAATGCCGAGATTTTAGTTCACAACGACAAGTTCATTTTGGAACCACTGTTCACAACTTAAATGACATTTTAGGAGATAATCCTCATTCAAATATCTTTGCTTTTCTAAAAGAGATTCAAATTTTACATCAGATCTAACTGTATGTTTTTCTTAAAATGCTTTAAATTTTAATACGAAAGCCATGTTTAACAAATGCTTGGCGCAGTATGATCGTATCTGGTCCTTGTGCCATAAAAATAAACTATCTCTCTGCTTCGTTACTTTCGATACATCTGAACTTTTTCAATCCATTTCAGCAGAGGGATTTAAATATAATTCTGTAATTTCTTTTAGCGACGTCATTCAGACTGAGACCCATTAATGTCCCAGTAATAAATAAGGCTTAGCAGATGGCGCGAAAACTTGGGCCCAGAAATATCACCCAATTTATTGATTCTATTTTGAAGCAATGCAGCAGATATGAAGATTTTATATGAAGTAGAAAGTGATTTTAGCGATAAAGTTAATTGTACAGAGGAGTTTTTCGGTGAAAGTTTGCATTTTACTGATTCTGATATGCATGTTCAAACATAATTTATTTTTCTAGTAATGTTTTTGAAAAAATTACAAAATATATTGATATAAGAAGAGAGAGATATAAAAAATTTATAGGTTGAATTTTATAATAATTCTTGACTTGTAAATTTAAAATGCTCTAGAAAACCATGCTATGAAAGTCACAAAAGCCGATAAAAAAAGAGTCAATTTTACCCAATGTCAATTTTTATTTTTATTTTTCATGCAATTGTTGAATTTTACATTGTATTGTTTCCTACAGCTTTATATACTGGAAAAATAGATATGATTAAAAAATATAAAGTAATATGTTTTTTCAAGAATATTATTTATTTTTATATGTAATTTGAGAAGAAAATGTATTCCAACGCATTTACTTTTTTAAGTGACAAATGGTTTGTAAAAATTCTGAAATATATTTATATTTCAAGACAAATGACTGCAAAAGATATTCGCTGATCTTTAATTTAATACTTTCATTAAAAAATTTGATTCGAATGTAAAGAAATTGCCGTCTCGTAGACTGCTCCTCCCTAGTTACGTCCTAAATTTTCACCTCCCCAGTTAAGGGTTAATATTTTATCAATAATTAGAAAACTTTTCCTTTATTGCTCTTACAGAGCATGCATTTTGGTATAAGTTCTTTGTTGCATTTTTATTCATGTTGCTCTTTCTTAAAACATCTGCCTATGCTTTCGTATTTTTAATATCTGCTTTCTACATTTGTTAATGTATTTGTTAAACTATCGTCTGCTCATTTTAACTTCCGAGATGGGCGGTTTCAAAGTAAAGAGATCAAATAATTTTCCACCATTAAAAATTTAAAATTTAGATAAAAAATTAAAATTTTAAAAATCTTATTTTTTATTTTAAGATAATAATAATTATTTAAATTTTTTATCATCCTGAACACTAGAACGTCTGTTAGTATCGATTAAATATCGGAGCGTATTTAGCTTGTTCTCTTTTCCGCATTTTCCCAGGAAATTAAAAAAAAATTCCTGACTCTTAACCATTTTTCATAGAAAACGTTTTGTAGTTCTAAGGCTAATTAGGAGAGATTCTTCAACTAAATATACTATATTCGACGCCGACAACTTGCGATAATAAATAGCTGTAGCTGAACAAAAAGTAGATACCATTAGGCTGGGTGCACACACAGCACTTTTTCTAAGCATTCGATTTCTGGGAGTGGTCTCGAAAAAATACTGACACTATTAAAAAATCGTTGTATGTGCAACGAGCCTTAGTAAAACAAAATTCCCAAACTACTATTGCACATTTGTTTGACCTTTAATACAGTGTTACTGAATTCCCAGAGGAAATGAATCAATTATACGAAAATTGCTGTGTCTAAATGTTTCGTTACATGGCATTTGCTTATCTTCTCATAAAAACATCCTTCAATTGTCGACCTTTGAGCATAGCTGACACCCTGAAACGAGGGCTCGTTGAAACTGCCCTGATAAATTTGCTGATTTGGTGCGAGAGAATGAATTGGATGTTGTTGAGTTGTTTAATGCTAATTTAGATTCCGATGAGACATCAGATTGCCTGAAATAGACTGTGACGAATCTGAAGAAAGGGTAATAATCTGATGAAATTGTTGATATTCCTGTAATAAATACAGAATTAAAAGGAATTATAAATTCGCTAAAACTCAAAAAGTGCAAAATTATGGAGTGTAAAAAAAAATGTGCCTCTTGCGTGAAAATGATGTCAGGAAAATGTGCAGAAAAAATTGAATATCACTGTAACAATTGCAAATAAGGTATGTGCGAAAAATTATGCATAAAAATGATAAGTAATGATTAAATAATTCTTATAAAAATTACGATTTTGTTTATACTAATTGTTATACTAATATTTATTTATGTTTATTATACTAATATTTATGATTTATTGCTTTTTTCCTTTTCCCTTATTTGTTTTGTTTAAGTTTATGATATAAAGGGTCACAATATATGAGAATTACCTGAAATAATATTAAAAAATCTTAAAATTAAATCGTACGGAACAATAGTCCTGCAGTTATTTAGGTATTACAATTATTTCATATATTTTACATCGCGCTGTCGAAACGATATCGGCTGTCATTTAAGGGTGATCGAAATCGTGGACGTTTTAGTGTTAATTATTATTATTTTTTAAAAATAGTTGTCATATAATTAAAATGCCATTTGAATGAATTAATTTTACATAAAAAAATTAGTAAAATATGATGTGTAATTATTTCCAAATTATTAATTTCATATTTTTAATTAAACTGTATTTATGTTAGTTATATATTTTTCATATATGCTTATAGTACATAATTTTAAATACTTAATTTTTCAAAGTACTTCCCCCCATGTAGATGAGAGTACGCTTAACATATCTTCGACCCATTATTTCTATCGATTCTATTTATTTGCTTAGTATTTGATGCATTTAAAACTAAGCACTGTTGATTCATCGATCTGTTTATTATGAATCTGAGAAAAATGTGTTGAAAAATTCTTAAGATATTACAAAATATAAGACAGATATTCTTCAGTGCCCATAAGGTTTAAATAGCGATTCTGTTTTCAGTACTCATATATTAAAATGTGCTTTGTTTCAGTAAAAGAATGTTCTTATATTAATAGTAGTTTAATCATTTCCACTTTAATTCAGAGCATAAATTCTACGGGATATAACGGAAAATTAGAGATACATATTACGTTATGGATGAAGGCTTTTATGAATAAATTATACGAGGATTAATAGAGAATTATTATGACAATAATATGTGTAAATTATATGACTGTCAAAATTTGAAGTTTTTAAATATTTTGATGAAGAAGCCATTAAAGTAAGAGTTACATAAAATATTTAATTATTGACATTTTATCCGACATTAAGATTATCAAACCGGCTAGTCGCCAAAGGCTGCTAGCATAAAATAATTTTGAATGATAAGTTATAAAAAAACTAGTTCAGGATCGAACTTAGGCCTCATAGAAACGAAAAAAAAAAGATAGTGAAAGCGAATCTAACGCGAATATCTAAAGCTAAATAATTATGAGTACATATATGTTTTTCTGAAAGTTTGAAGACCATATTTCACGGATATTGATAGTGATTGCCCTTTTATGTTTCAGCGAACAAACATATTGAAGCTATTCCATTGTTAAACAAAATCTCATCTCGAACTTCATTTTCCAACCCATTTCCTTTTCGAGTTAGCATTACAGGACGAATGTACGGACGTTTCGATGTTTTTTTTGACGCCAACATCGGAGCCAAAGAAGATTTTCGATCAGTAACCCAACACTAACGTCAATGAAAACAAAACATTATGGAAACCAGAAGTAATTCTTCATCGCTTGAATTTACTGCCATTCGAATGGGCACCAAAATCTACTTTAGCACCAAGATCAAAGCTTATGATTCAGTCACTTGAAAAATGTCGTTTTAGTAATTATTTAATAATTAATAAAGATGGCAAGAAAAATTTCAAAATTATACTTTTGATTCGCTATAGCGGTGAAAACTTGCGACTGGTGCATATTGAAAAAATAAATGAAAAGCATGCAAGAGCATTGAAATCGATAAATATCTCCCGATAGTGCAAAGCAATTAGATATTCAAAAATCCCCTCCCCCCTTTTTTTCTTGGTTATTATTATTTTCAGTTTAGTTTCGGTGTGTTTGAATTCTATAATGCTGAAAAGCTTCAAAGGGTGTACGTAAGAAAGCAATTATTTATGTAAATAGAGAAATTCTAAACTAATCATACTTTGATAATATTTCTGAGATATAACTCGAAAAATAAATAGATAGCTTTAATGAGAATGAGAGGATTTACAATTGATTTCAGTAAGTCAAAAATTGTCAAATTAATCTTCTTTTTGATCATAGTTGTATGTTTTTTTTTCCTTTTAACTGGAGGAAAACTACATTAAAAATTATTTTAGTGGTTAACAAAATGAGATAAGACATGAAATTGATATTAATTTTGCTGCTAACTAACGTAAATCAGAATAGGCTGCAATTTACTTAAAAGTTTTAAATTCTCATCTAATTTCATCTTTTATAGCAATTTTTAAGAGTAATAACAAGCTTATTCCGGTGATATCACGGGCTGCGGTGGCCTGGTGGTAAGGTCTCGGCTTCGGAACTGGAGGGTTTCAGGTTCGAGACTCGATTCCACCGAAGAACCGTCGTGTGAGGGGGTCTCTTGCACGTTAAATCTGTCAGGCCAAACGTCCTCCCGCTGGTGTGGAGAGGGGGGTGCTACTTCAGGTGTCGTCCTCGTCATCTGGTCGTGGTTCAAAATGACGAGGTCCGTCCCAAAATAGCCCTCGTGTTGCTTTAAAATGGGACGTTAATATAACTAAACTAAACTAAACCGGTGATATCACGATAAAATAAACAAAAAAAAATCATTTGTTAGATTTGCTGCGAATTATTGAATTAGATAGACTAAAACGTGTTCCATATGTTGAAATTCATTTCCCGTTAAACCATAGCAAAATTGTCTTTTCTAACTGAAATGAAATTCTCACATACTAGATTATTTTTGAGTCGTTACGACGTGCCGAAAATCGATGGATTGCTTATTTGCTATCAACCAATCCGAGTAAACGAACGAATGTTTAACATTTTAGAGTTCATCTCCCATCATATCATATTCATTCAAATGAATGTTTTTTTAAACAGTAGAATGAAATTTTCAAATAAATTTATTTCCGTCGCATCACCTTGAAATGGTCATAAAATCAGTTCGTTAGCTTTATTGTATAATTATTGAACATAATTGACTAAATCAGGTTTTATTTAAATTCTCAAATTCCTCTTCCTCTTTATCATATCAAGCTAAATAAACTTTTAAATTAAAGAAATGAAATTATTAGATAAATGAACTTCGATGGCATTATGGCTATATTTTCGGAAATTTAATTTCTTAACTTTACTGGTAGCTATCGAAGAGACAATGTACAAAAATTATTTTATATTCAGTTTCTTGAAAGGATAATTAAACATTGTATTTAAAATGAGTATGCTCATTTCAGCGATTGCACAATGAAATAAATCTAAAAATCGCAGGATCGCTTTTCTGCGATCGATAGACTCAAAGACTTCCTTTTTATGTTCAAATTCTCCTCGCATTTAATTATATCAGTCTAATTAATTATTTTTATTTTATTAGAATTCTTCTTGTAAAACATTTCGATAACATCAAGACGATATTAACTTTAAAATCAGCGTGTTTCTTTACTACGAGCTATTGAATCTACTAGGTTAAAAAAAATGTATTTACACAAGTTCATTGCGACACAAAATTTCATTTCCCTAGCTCAGAGCTATTTTGAGAAGTGGTTATTCACTTATTCAGGAAGAGACTAACAATTACCCACCATAAAAAGGATTATCGATAAATTGTCCTTGCGGTGCTTGATAATGAGCGTTAATCTAATTACGCTGAATAACATATATTTTTAAATTCTAAAAAGCTTTTATTGGGTTTTTTAGAGGTATATCGTACAAGAGTTAATATATTGGTTGAAATGAGGATGTCTTGAATAAGCATACAACTAGGAAAACATTTAAAAAAATATAAACATTTTAAGAATTACAATTTTGAAGTAAATGAAATTTGGTATATGATTACTACATTTTGTAGATTTTATATGAAATTGTGGTTTTACTCTAATGACTTCTATGATATGCATTCGAATTTTGAAAAAATATTTACGCGCAGCATTCAGCGAAAAATCATTAAATTTAACACTCACCGAGACATCGTTATTTCGGTGCACATTGTCATACAAATATTTTGAAAGCATCGATTTTGTTTACTACAGTCCGAAGCATACAGCTCTAATGTGTGAAATCCTGTGGCATTCATAGCTTTACCTGAAGTCCACACTTTTATGCGGGGAGGAGGGTATTACGTTTGAATATGTTAATAAATTCCCGGAGAAGTTTAAAATTTCTCAGTAGTTCAGTTATCGCTTTTACATTTTTGCAACAGTTAACTCGATGTCACATGTATTATAACATATGATACATATTGAAGCTTCGATCGCTAAAACTGTACACCAAATTTTATCCATCTAGCTCTTTATGTTTTCATTTGAACTCGGGCAGACATATGAACTACATTTAAATAGATGTTCTCGATACATAATAGAAACCTATAATGCAGTTTAAAGGTCACGTATCAAATTTCATCCGTCTACCTGAAAACAGGTTTAAGCTACAATCTTCAAATATAGACGTAATTGCGGAAATATGTTTTTAGCATTCAGAGACTTCAGAAGCTTGAAAATTTATTAAAATCTCGGGTTCGAATTTTTTGAGGATTTCTTTCTATTTATATGCTTTGTATGTAGGAAAGTAAAAAAAAAATCGCCAGTATAATATAAAATCAGATTCAGGTAGCCAAAAGGAATAACATTCTTTAAATTTTTGATGGAGATGTTTCATTCTCAGTAACAGATGCATTGTGATACAGGCTTTGATAAATGATTCATTTCTTTGAATTTGATTTCGAATATGAATTCCACATATTTTGAAAACTAGAATACTGTTCAACGTTTTAAAAATGTTATGTTTTTCATCTGAGCTCGATTCAAAATTTTCATTTCCTGCGATTATCATGTGGCTTTATCACGCGATATTAATATCACAAATAAATCATTTCTATATAGTATATGCAACAATTGCCAAAGTGAAAATTTGAAAAAAACAGATTTGATTTATCTAAGTTTCTGATGAACTATTCGGATAAAATAACTAATAACCTTCCTTTGTAATCAAAGTAATTTGGAGTAAGTTATTCAAATATTTTTCAGCTTTTTCTATAATTATATTTAGAAATAATATGTTTTTGATAACATTTATTGATGTGTGAAATTTCAATGAATTAAGCTCAATGATTAAGGATTGATAATAGTGAGAAAATAAAATGGCCTAATCTCAGAATTATTTAATACAAAATATTGAAACTTCTTGTTATATGAATTCCGTTATTTCGTTCAAATGCAAAAATTCCAAATTTTTTAATCATTTTTTTTTGCTAGCACAAAAACTTGATCAAAAATAAAAATATGTATTGATGGATATATTAATAATGTTTGCATCA
>JAPMOQ010013959.1:0-19911 GCA_026543055.1 Argiope trifasciata
AACTCTTCAATCCTGATGGATGATTCGCCATTATTACTATGACTGTAGCAAAGATAAATTATTGTAATCATAAAAAAAAAATTGACTTCAAAATTTTGATGAATGTTCGTGATCCTCATATAACCTTCATTATACCTTCCTCAATTCGAAAAACACATTTTTGGCTTCATATTTGCTTGTCCGTTTGTTTGCCTGAAGTTTTGTGAGTGTGTTGTCCTTTTTTTCCCTCGTTTCCAGTTTTTTTTAATAAATGTTTTTATTAATATACTAGCCGTCTTTGGCGACCAGTTGGTTCGCCATGAGTAATGCGTTCTAAAATTTTCAATTAAGTCACATATTCATTAGCCTTGAAGCAATTACGGGCATTGATTGGCCTGAAATTAAAAATGTTTTTTCCGTGATGCTGCCAAAATATTAAATATGTTTTTTTAAAGAAAGCGAAAAAGAAAAAAAATTATTGAATTAATGATACAGATATTGTAAACGATTATAGAAATATGCCATTAAGTCGGGATTTCAATGCATATCCTGTCTAAATTCAATCAGGTTTACCATAAATAAAGAAGATTTGTTGAATAAAATGATTTCGATATTGCAAAAGATTATAGAAACCTTTGCGTTGCATTTATTTTTTTCGAAAATATCACATTTTTTTGTTTTTTTTATTTTATCCAGTCACGTGCTAAAAGTATCATTTCTTTAGATTTATTTTACGATGATAGTTTTTTTATTTGAACTTCCGGCATTCTTTTATTTTATCCAGTCACGTGTTCAAAACATGGTTAAAATATTTCTTTAAAAATTCGTTAAAAATAGAAGCCTACGTTATAAATTAAAAAAATCTGATACCGTTAGAAAGATAATTTTTTTATCTTTAAATGGATATAAAAATCATGCTTGTGCAATAATATTTTCGGAAGTTATAGCGGAAAAACGTCGAAATTTCGCTTAAATTTTAATTAATTCAAATTCTAATTAAAATTTCGAAAAAAGGGCTCCGAGGTGCACATTCCCAATTTTCAAGGTATACATGTACCAAATTTGGTAGCTGTAGGTCCAACGGTCTGACCTGTAGAGCGCCAACACACACACATACGCACACACACACACACACATTGAGCTTTATTATAAGTATAGATTTCAGAATCACAAGATCACATCATATTTGTAATCACAAAAAAAACTGTCTGTGTAAATCGGCACAAGTTTTTAGTTTCTGCGTGATATTTAGCTTAATAATCCGAATCCACTTCCAAATCTGAACTTCAAAAGGTTCATTTCCTTCGGCTTTGTGTTTGTCCAATATTAAAATTCCTACCCCTATTTCAGTCAATAAAAATCAGAAATCGAACACTAGCCACAGGGATGGATAGAACAGGAGAGTCTTCCCATGTCTGTCCCACTTCATGCTCATTTAAACCAGAATAATAATAATCAGGTAATAAGGTTGAAATAACCAGAAGATTATAGTTATAGGGGCAAGAAACAGTGTTGTGTGTGTTTGTCTGTAGAAAAAATAGAGCAAAAATTCTGAATTTTTCCAATAAAATTTGGTCTACGATCCTTAAATCAAAGTTGTAGATTTCTATCAAATTTTGAGCAAAATCCTTTCAAAGGATATATCCAACTGTAATATATATAATAATATAATTTAACGCGATTGCTAGAATCCAAAGGTAGCTAGACGGATAAATTCCGGAATGTAGATTTAACAACAATGGTGTAGATACCTATCAAATTTTGAACCCAACTCAGCAAAAGGTTGAAAGTCTGTCGGTCTGTATATTCAAAAGCATGTAAACATGGTAACTCAGAAACGCAATAATATAAATATGCGCAATTCGTAAGTTATTTTAAGGTTGCAATTGAGTTTCGGCGTCCAATTTTGGTTTCAATCCGTTGAAAAAAATTCCGTCTAAAACCTAAATTCATCTTAATTATATTGCATGCGAGAAAATATTGAACTAGATGAAATTTTATGAGTGGCCTTAACACCGGATTTATAGATGTGTATCAAATTTTGAGAAAAATCCATTCAAAAGAAATATGCCAGTCCGGCTGTTCGAATAGAAGTTAAGGTATCCGACTACATTCGTAAATTTTTTTTTAAAAAATCAGATTTTTTAAAAACTATTTATGGTTTTTAGATGTATTGTTAGTTATAAACAATATGGATATAAAAAAAATTTGAAAATATAATACATTTTGAGAAATAAGAAACTTTGTAGAAAATTTTAAGGAAATTTAACCAAAATGGTTTACACTCTACGCAAAATTATAATGTCGCAATCCTATTTTTCTTTGAACACAAATTTTAGAATATAATGATGGGTTAGCTGAAACAAAATCTAAGAAAAATTTTGCAATGCAAAGAAGGTATGGATAAAAATATACGTATATATGCATATTTTTCCTAAATTCCATAATAAGTTTTCCATAATAATGAAATTTTTACGTAATTTTCCCAATTAGTTTTGAGATATCATGTAAACGGTGGATAATTTTTATGAAAATTAATGTTTTGAGAAAATTTTTAAAGACAAATTTTAGCTAAAAACAATACAATTTATTTAAAATTCTCCTGGATGATGAGTCAAACCTTAATTTTTCTAGAAGAGATAAACTGTTTTGGGAAGAGGAAAGTCTGAAGTACAAGAAATAGCAATAAGAAGAAAAATTCACCAATGTGGTTGATATCCAGTATTTTTAACGTAATAGGATACCTTAACACCATAATTACAAAATAAAGAGTTAAGTGAATAAAATTCAGTGCTCAAACTAAATATCCATAATGTAGACACCTATAAGAGTTTAAGCAAAATCCGAAAAGGTAATTGACCGATTGTCGGTCTGTTCTTTCAAAAGTTAAAAAAAAAAAAAAAAAAAAAAAAATCAATTAAATTGCAATGGCTTAAATAAATAAAATCCGGCATGTACTTTTCTAATTGCAATTCTAGTCCTGTGTTAAATTTTGTTTTCAATCTTGATAACAGCGAGTATACAGCCGACGTTCTGGCCTAGTGGTAGCGCGTCTTCCTCAAGATCTGGGCGTCCTGGGTTCGAATTTTGGTTCGGATATGGTGGTTCTTTATTCCGTATTCTATCTGTGAGATGTGTAAAAGAGCACTTGCTGTAAAAAGGGGTTGAGTGTGCGAGTATCATCTTCATATAAAATTAAGCTAGACTTCTGTTCTCGGATGCTCAAGGATCCTTACGCTTCGCTACTGCACCCCCTTTCCGTGGTAGCGTGGATACTTCACCTTTAATATGTAGAGGTTCCAAATATAAGGAGGAAAAATACCTAAAATGCAAAACATACACAAAGTCTTAGTAGAGTTTAGATTATTTATTGATTCAAATAAACTAAAATATTAATTGCTGCATTTAAATCTGTTTGAAAGGAATGCTAAAAGCAGAATTTTACATAAATCATTTATGAAATATCCTGTGATATGGGCGTCCCAGGTTCGAGTCCTGTTTCGGGTTACTTTTTACCCTGTATTCGATCTGTGAGTTGTGTGGAAGTACTCCCCTGTAAAAAGGGATATTACAAGTAAGTGATCTTCATATGATCTAGAAGTCAGATTTCTGTTCTCGGTTGCTCAGAGACCTTTACCTTCAGAAGGTATAGCACAAATTCGGTTTAAATCGCTGGAATCGTGAGCGGGCTTGTCTAAGTGCCGTAAGTAACAACTCGAGCATAAAATAACAAATGAATTTCCTTTAAAAATTAGAAGAAATGGGGGATCTTTTTATTATATCTCTTGATTAAAAATATCTAGCATTGCCTTCTTTCAAACCAGCATTTTTTTTTTTTTTTGGTATTAAGTTGCAAAAAAAAAAATCATTATTTTGGTGATTAGTAAATTTTTATTTTAAATTCTAATGTGTTAAAATTTCGGTTACAAAGTAGAATTCCTCAAACATTTCTCAATAAATCAAAAAGTACTGTCATCGACGGTGAAACTTTCGATTCCGTAAAACGTAATATGTGTAAGTGGTAAAAAATTTCATTATCTGTGTTTAACGATTACAAGGTAAACAAAAAACAAAACCCTTCAAGAATGATCTGCAAGAAATGTGGAAAGACCCGAAGAATGCTCTGCGGATGACAAAGAACGTGACAATGAACAGGTTCGAACAAAGAACAGATCGAACCCAGACAAGGCCAACGTCAGATTGCTTGGAGATGGCCTTGGCGAAAGTCGGGCAACGGACGAAGAATTTATCAATATTTCCCAACAATTTTCTACAGTGACCTGATTTTTGTTTGACAAATTTAAATCAAATTTGAATTAAAATTAATTGAATAAAATAATTGAGGATTTTTGAGCAGAATCTTAATTTAAAGCTAGCAAAAAAACTGCATGACCCACATTATTGATAAATTTTCTGTTGAGGAATTTACAATAACAGTAGTGAAAATTATTTCATTATCAGGCCACCATTTTGTATGAAACTCTTTGATATAAAGTTAAATGTTTTAAATACAAAATTATTAAAATGAAGTATATTTCGAGGTTTAATTTTGTGCATTTTCAAGATATTGAATTTTTACACGAAATTAAACTTTATTTATTTATTTATTTATTGTTATTTCTCATTTGAAAAATACGACTTTCAATATAATTAATTAGAAAAATTTAAATAATGTGCATGTCAAAGGTCATCATTAAATTGCATACCGACATAATTATTTTGTAGATACAAAAGAAGTTTTAGGGAAAAAGGGTTTAGTTTAGTTTAGTTATGTTAACGTCCCGTTTTAAAGCAACACGAGGGCTATTTTGAGACGACCTCGTAATTTTGAACTACGGTCAGATGACGAGGACGACACCTGAAGTGGTACTCCCCTCTCCCCACCAGCGGGAGTACGTTTGGCCTGACAGATTTAACGTGCAAGAGACCCCCTCCCCACACACACCGGTTCTTCGGTGGAATCGAGTCTCGAACCTGAAACCCTTTGGTTCTGAAGCCGAGACCTTACCACCAGGCCACCGCGGCTCTCAGGGAACAAAAGGGCTCATATTATTTAGGTTTTGACAAATATTTAAGTTGCAACATCAATTAAACACGTTTAAACAGAAGTTTGACGTAAAATGCTATCCTAAGAGTGAGCTGAATTAAAAATATTTAATATGAGTTGTATGTTTCTGCTTCATGATACATCAAAGATACTTAAAATCTCTAAAACATGACCATTAATACCATCAACAGTTTATTAAATCAGAAATCGAAAGTTTTTCGAAAGCTCTCCACATAGATAATAAACAAACTTGTTAAGGTCTGTGAGTATGTTTGGGATGAATTGTTTGAAGTATGTTCGAAAATAGTTACATTTCAAGGCATTTGCTTAAAAAAGATTGAAAAATCATCCATAATAACAAAATAAAACAGTTGGGTGGTAAAATGTTTTTAAAAATTGTAAAAAGCACATTTTTTAAACAGGTATACAGCAAAAATCTTCTAGTTTAAAGGCTTATCAAATAATTTGCTAAAAATATATATACAGCTTAATAAATGTATTATTTTGTTCCTGAACTAAAAAACAATCCGTATTTCTATTCATTCTTTAATAATAATACGAAATTTTCACTTTTTTCTCAATGTAAAATATTAAATAAATAACTAAAACTGAGTATAAAAACTAATATATTAAACTAAATAAATAAAGAATCTGTTTAAATAAATAGATTACTTATTCTTTTGTTCAAGACTTACTAAGAAATTAAGACATATTAAGAAATTTTTACATCAAATTTGAACCAAAAAAACCCATTATATTTTAACTTATGAGGATTTTCGTAAGAAAATTCTACCTTAGATTAGACTTTGAGGAAATAGCTTTTAAAAATGCAAAATAACATTGAAACATCTATAAAAGCAAAAACAAAAATCAATGTAACTTCCCCAAGAATAGACTTAGAAACAAAATTCAAACGGTTTTATAAAGAAACCTGTTCAAACATTAAGAATATTAGCAATTTTTACGATTGGCAAAAAATAGACTTTGCATTGTAGTCCTACGATAATGACTTTGATAAAGAATGTAAAAACCAAATTCTTAATAAAGATTTTAGGTCCTAAGTTAAAGCATTTGAAAAAACACGGATTCATTCAAAGCTTCAATATAAATAAATATCTGGTGCGGTATAAATTCATCATCGTTGCTAGATGTCTTCAAATTTAGTATGGTGCACAAATTTTGCGAGGGGGATTTTAGCTCAGATGTAGTTTACTATGAGATAACCTTCATATATATATATTTTTTTTGACATAAATTTATCTGAATCAAACTTTGATGTATCTTTAGAGTGTCTTAACCATATACTTTAAAAACCAATAATAAATAAAATATTTTTGCATAGTTTTTTTATATAACATCATTATCATCACTATAATTTCATGATGTATATAAATTATTACCAATAGTGCCTTATCAACAGTTTTTAAAAATAATAAATAAAATATTTTTTTATATTAATGATAAAATACTTGCAATAATAAGTAAAATATTTTTGCATATTTTTTTATATTTTTAAATAATAACATCATTATCGCCACTATAATTTCCTAATGTACATGAATTATTAAATATAATATGAATTTTTAGCCAATAATGCCTTATTGATAGATTTTAAAAACCAATAATAATAACAATAAAATATTTTTGTATAGTTTTTTTTTTAATTTTCAAAAATTGCATCATTATCGGCATTATAATTTGCTGATATATATGAATTATTAATTAAAAACTGTGTGCCTTATCGACAATAATTAAGAACCAATAATAAATAAAATATTTGTGCATAGTTTTTTTCAAAAAAATATTTTCAAAAATAACATCACTCGCACAATTATAAGTTTAGGGTGTATATGAATTATTAAACAAAGTAATTATGCTTATGTTTTAAACATCTCAATTTCAGTACCACTGCAAATAGGATTTAAAAAAAGTCATGTGGTCATGTGCATTATCTGCTGAGATATGCGCATTTTTTTTTTTTTTTTGCATATTGTTTAGTTGCAAAAGGCATCTTTATTCAATGCTATTGAGCATCTAGCTCAGAAAGAAGTTCGAAATCCTCATTCTCCTTGCATTACTGAATCTAAATTCTGGTTATCTGAAAGACAACGTAGAATGCTTGTTGTCTCTCAGATAACCAGAATTCAAGCATGCGCTACATAGTATTTAGTAGGATAGTGGACCAAAAAAAATGATAAGATAATTAGTTGCCGAAAGTGTAATTAGTTTTAAAAAATGCACTCGTAAAATAATGAGACATTTTTGATGCTATGATTAGAAGGCGTGTTCCACCCAATTGTTAACTTCTAAACTGTGAGAAATAAAGGCAAATATATTCCAATTGGAAAAATATTTTAAATGATCTGAAGAATTATATTTCATTTTTTATTTCATAAGAAATATTGAAAAATTATAATATCTAAATTTTTAAGCTGTGCTCAAATCCAATCACTATGTTTGGTTTAGTTATATCAACGTCCTGTTTTAAAGCCACAGGAGGGCTATTTTGAGACGGATGTCGTAATTTTGAACCACGGTCAGATGACGAGGACGCCACCTGAACTGACACCCCCCTCTCCACACCAACGGGAGGACGTTTGGCCTGACAGATTTAACGTGCAAAAGACCCCCTCACAAGACGGTTCTTCGGTGGAATCGAGTTTCGAACCTGAAACCCTCCGATTCCGAAACCCACCGATACCAGGCCACCGCGGCTCCATGATCGTTACGTTATAATTAGTAGCAAAATTACATTACTTGATACATTAAATCTTTAAAAAAAGTGAGGGTTTCATATTTCAGGAAACGGAGTGATTTGTGAAACTGACTTGGAATGTCATTCTGTTCGGTAATTTTAAGCTATTTCAAAGTCCCCCTTGTGGAAGATCCGGTATTCAAATTTTCAAGGCAGACGTTGATTGGCCTGTGTAAATGAAACTCATAGATAGTAAGTTTTGGTCATAGAAGAAATTTATTTATAATTTTAGAGAACTAACTTGTTTGTTTACAATGCTATTATGTCAAGAAGCATTTGCTAAATATGATTTATAGGATAGAAGAGTATATAAAAAAAATTGACTTCGTAATTCTTAAAGTATTTTATTTTTTGTCTCAGACAACATGAAATATAATTCTTCATCTTTAGTGTATTGAAAATATATATCGATCCTAAAGATTCAGAAATTAGTTTAATGGATCGCAATTAGAATGTGCGTGCTGTTATATTGTAAATAAATCAGAGTACGATAATTTTTAATTCCTGAAATTGAAAAGATGTCAGTGCAGGTTTAACTTTAATTAAAATATCATAAAATTCTTCTTTTTAAAAATAGAGCATGCAATCGTAATAATTCGTGCCGAATTGTGGTTGAGTATTCGGTAAATTAATTGGATAATGAAAAGAAAAAAAAAAGTTTAGTTCTATAAAAGCACGAAATACAGACAACAATTTCAGTCAAAATTTACGCAAAGGATATTACACCACAATAAATAATACTATTCCACAAAAATTAATAACGCAAGCGGACAACAAATCGCAAATTAAATAACAGTAATAGCAATAATAAAACCAGCTCGATCTATGGGTAGAATTACCGAGAGATAAATTAACTATTTCGAACACTTTCGATATTCATAGGCACCGGACTGCGCATAACGTCTTGTGGAATTTCCCATATTTCGGTTCCTAGGAGAGATAGGATCATAATTGTATTTTACAGAATTTTCAGTTTTGTCGCCAAGTTTATTGCCAAGCTGTGAGGCTTCTCACTCGATTTCTATTACCATTGTTAATCTACATTTTGTACTATAACACAAACATGTTGGGGAAACTGTATTATATATTCGTAACAATAATATATGATGATTGTTGAAATAATTTTTTTCTTCAAAATAAATCGAATGAAATTAAGCATGATTATAAATGTTCAGTTGAACACAGTTAGTTTAGTGAAACACCATTAATGTGGAAATATGAGGAAAGGCAACGACCAGCATTAATATGTAAAATGTGTTTACTAAGATTTAAAAGGACTAAACATAACTAAACTAAGATTTAACGCATAAAAAAGATCTAAAGAGTGAGCTCTACGTCTTAGTCTAAACGCTGAACTCTCGTCTGCCGATTATCGATGGGAAGCATCACGTGATTAATGATGCAACATGGCGCCATACAGGATGAGATATGTGTTGAGAGATTTTAAGCAGTTCCCACTTTAATGACATTATTTTAATCATGTAAAAACATTAATGATGGAGAGTATTCGAAATGCGAGACATTTTTATTATCAAATATGAAGGGGAGGAAAGAAAGATGAACTAAAAATGCATTTTTATATTTCGGAACAAACTAAAACATTTAAAATAATAATAATAATAAAGTGACAAACTCATTTCATAATTTTTTCACTTGAATCATTTTTTCACAAATCAGAAGGTTGCGGTGGTAAGGTCTCAGCATCAGAATTCGAAGGTTTCAAGTTCGAGACCTGATTTAACGAAGAACCGTCGCGTAAGCGGGTCAGTTGCACACTAAATCCATCGAGGCCAAACATCCACCAGATGGTGTGGTGTGGAAACTTGGAGAGGGAGACTCTAGCTCACTTGTCGAACTCGCCATCTGAATTAGGGGGCCCATCCAAATATATCCATCATGAATAATTCATCAAAAGTAGCAGCCACATTAGTTATGATGATGAGTGCATCTTTAATTATTTTAGGTATTTCGGAAAAAATGAAGCATTATATGTGAGTTGCGTCGAAATGTAACCAGTCTTGATTACTAAAACATGCATTTATTTTTATTTATGAAATACTTTTGATTGCAACATGAATTAATAAAAATATGAATGCATGATTCTTAAGAAAAACGCCCTCTGCAATCAAAAATTCCATGAGTAATGAGAATTTCGTCATTTTTTGAACAAGAAAGGGAGAAAAAAAACTCGGGTTGTCATGAGAGAGCTGATATGAAGCATTATGCGGCAAAATATCTGCCTATGACACAAAAGAGACATGTAATCGTGCTTAAGAAATCTCATTGTGAAACCATTCAGTTGCATACATCTGTTGTTTTTACTGTAAACAAAAACTCATGATAGCAATATAATTAAAAACAAGAGGTGTGTTAAAAAATTTATTTCCTCTATGAAAGTCATTAAAAATAATTCCATTTAATTAACAAACTGAATATGCCAGTTCTAAAACCTGGAATCAAATAAAATAGTAGGAAATAAATTACTCATCTTCCTATAAAAATACTACCTTTTGTGTTGTTTTTTATGGCACTTGCCTCCGCTATTACGAAGACAGCGATTTAAATCTACAGGGCACGATTCTTGATTTTTTTTTCAGTAGCGCCATCTACGGTCAAGAGTACGACTTTGCTGTCACAACCCTTTTTATGGGTCTGACTTCATTCATGCATTTTTATTTACTCATCCCCTGATCGTAATTGTGACCTGAATCAGAGAACGATCGCCTCTAAACCAGTACCCTACTGTGATATTCTCGACATGGAGGACTTTATGACCACGACACATTTATACACGAGTTTGTTACTACACACGTGAAGATTCTTCGGCCGGCGGGGTTGGAATCCTAACCTTAAGGATGCGAGTCCAACGCTTTATTAACCAGGCTATCCCGGCCTAACAAAAAAGGCTACCTAAAAATATTGTTTAGTTATGTATTAACGTTTAAACAGCGCCTTATTTTGGGATGGATCGCGTAAATTTGAGCTCTAGCCAGATGACGAAGACGACACCTGAGATGGCACCCTGCCCTCCACACCATGCCCCACCAGCGGGAAGATGTTAGGCCCTGGCGGATTTAATGTGCATCGGGCTGGCTTGCACGACGGTTCTTAGGTTGAATCGGGTCTCAAACAAATACTTCACCACCAGGCCACCACGGCCACCCCCCAAAAATGACAGATTATTGCAGCTTAGTGAAAAAAAGATAAATCTTTAAAACAAACCCATAAATATGTTACACTTTTATCGAAAATTGTACTATTCAATAAAAAGAATTATGCGTCTTTTATATATATTATACGGTATAATAAAAGTGTTATTTTTTTAATTCCGATTTTTTTTAAAACATGTATCTTGATTCGTATGATTCGAAGCTGAATAAACTAATCATTTTTACGAACCTAACTGATGTGCTGCAAGGACGGTTCTTGCATATGCAGTTCCGATTCGTCCCAAAATTGCGCAATACCACTTACTCTTTAGTTGGGACTTGTAAACATTAGTAATACCCATGTACCCCTAACAAGGAACAGGAACAATGTTGGGAAAAGAAAAAATTCAATCAATGTTGTGTAAGTCGATTGCACAACATTGCAAATCCTTAGCTCAAGTTGATAAGAAGCTCACTTGATTCGCTCCTTTTTTTAGTATCGTGCGACAATCCTACTTTCGAACATTAAAAAAAAATTATTTTAAACGCCTTTTAAAAGGAACGGAAAGCCCGTTAGCATTGAAAAGAATTTTCTTGTGCGTAGTTGGAATATTTTTTTATAATATAAGCGTCTTTATTTCAAAATAATTTTTTTTTCAAATTTTGCTGTTTGATCTAATTAATTTTTATGTTTTCTTTTAATTGTAGTTTGAATTTTGTACATTGGATTTGTTATTCATTTTATATATTCTGCTAGTGAATAACTGATAACAAGTGACAAACATTTAATATAGTATTACAAAAGGTTTTTTTTTTTTTTTTTTTGAAAATTATATCGATTAAAGCACACGTCTTATATTTTAAAACCTTTTGAAAAGAAACGAATGAAATAGAAATATCTAAATAAAATAAATCCTCTGCTTGGAATAGCTCAAATTCGTACAACAAAAATAATACTTCTTAAGAACATTAGAATTAAATAGATCACATGAAAAACCTTCTTTAAGTTTATATTGCAACATAGAACAATTTTAGGAATACAGTTTACACGATACTTATCTAAGAGATACAATAGTGATAAAAAATTAGCTAATAAGTAACTAAAGAGAAATTTAAATGAAATCATTTGAAAGAAAATTAATAATCGGTGTTAGTTTTTTCCACCCCATATTTGGACTATCACAAGCGGTTTAATGATATAAATTTACTGCATTTTACATTTTAACTCTTATATGACAATTTAATTGTAATTAAAATAATTTCAATAAGTTATGAGCAAAACTAATGGATGGAATTATTTTGTCATCAAAATAATTTTTTATCACAGTTTTTTTTTCTCGGTTGAACTTACACAATATGTACTTCCTTTTATACGCACGCACACACAGACACACAGAAAATCGAAATCTCCTTAGTACAATTCTTTGGTAGGAATAAAAATATTTAGCAAATTTATTTTAAAATTAAATGTGATTAATAAATAATATAATGATTGAAAATAATCAGCTTATTATAATGTAAACAATAATAAATGTCAAATGTATTAATGCAAGAAAAGCTTGGAAACCATTTTTAAATTACGTTTTTTTTTTTTTTTTTTGAAAAAATAAAACTATTTTATCAAATATATCGTAATATAAAATGTGATTAATAAATAATACAATGGAAGAAAATAAAAAGCTTATTATAATGTAAAATATAATCAATTCTAAAGACATTAAATTAAAAAAAAAGAAACGCTTTAAAAATATTTTTAAATTATAATTTTGAGAATGAATTTTAAATTAATTTTTTCAAAAACTTATCGTTTTCTAAAAGATATTTATTTCTCGAGTCACAAGATTATTAAATAATTTTATCAATTAATTATTAAATTATTCAAAGTTCAATAGAAAAACAGAAAAAAATATACTACTACAGCAAATATAAATAATTGAGAGTGGAACTAAGTTAAGCCTTTAGATAACAGAAAGAAATTTGGGGATGTTCTACAAAAATAACCATTAGTTTTACTCATTGATGTAAGTAAAATATTAACAGTATAAAACGAATATCATAGCTTTATTGCATAAATATGGTTATAGTTTTGCTAACAGATTTAGTTTTGAATTACTTGAATATGTAATAATATGAAGAATTGTATTATAAAATAATTCCAATAATTTCAATTCTCGGAAGAATATGTAATAATTCCATTTTCCTTATTATTCCGAATTTGTCAATAAAAACATTTGTGACAAAACCTTGATAAAGTCGCTCAGAACTCCACAGAAGAAATTGATCAACATTGAGCAAAAGTATTGCACAACGTTAGCGAGGCTTAATTCTGGCTGATAAAAAAGGCTGATTTGTTTAATCATTCCTTTTTTTGGCGTACGCTATTGCTTCGTTCGGACTTCGAAATTCCCAATTTTGTATTTACTGAGAGTACACAGTTCAGAAAATTTTCCTCTATAGTTGTAATTTTTTATTCCAAAATCTGTTGTAGAATTTTTCAGAACATAACTTTCTGCGATATATCAGGAATATTTTGCATAAGGTAAGGTATTCTACATTTGATGTTTTCCTATTTTCTTTCCCCCATTTTTTTTTCAAAATGTTGATTGAGACAGAAATAAAATATCTACATTGTTTTTTTAAAAAAATCTGTTTTTGCAAATGATATTTTTTTAAATTTCTTTCTAAAAAATTTTTTCTTTTAGATCAAAAACATTTCGAACGTAAAAGAAATATAAAAAAGTTATTAAATTCAATCATTGGAATAAAAAATACTTTGTTACGGTTCATTATGTACATTTAAAATCGTTTTATTATTAATGTTAAACATAAATGGTGCAACTGAAACTATCATTGTTTAAATTATTTTACTTGGTTTTCCTGGAATACGATTAATACGTAATGTAACTTTTTTATTATTATTATTCTTTATTGCTATCATTTCATAGCGAACAATTTATTTTCTTGAGTATATTACTGCTTCCGTTTATTCGAAATTCTAGTCAACAAAATAAATTTTTTTAAATAAAATTACAAATAAAAACATATTCTTTTACTAAGAATATTTAGAACCAAAATGTTTTTAATGAAATATGAAATAAATAAATTATTAAGAATTAATAAGTCTTTTGAAGCTTGTGAAAATCTTCTGCTTCAGATTCATCGTTTGTGCTCTTTTAAATTGATACTGTTAATCCATGATAATTTTAGAACCAATATAAAAACTTACATACGAAAGGAAAAAATTCGATCAAATAATTACTTTTTGGATGAATATCGGAATTTCACATGCACCAGAAATTATGAACTGAAATTTGAATTTTAAAGTGGAAAACTTTTAAAAAACATTTCCTTATTATTATTTTGCGAGAAAAGAAATGAATGTTATATATTAAATTATTCTAAAATATATGTGTGTTCTTTAATCAAAAACTTGGACGTCAAACAAAATCTCAAAATCGTGGAATGCTGAAATACTATAAATAAATTGAATTTAATTCGCCTAGTTTAGAATTTAATTGGCGAAATTTAATCGCAAGATCTCCAATTTAGCGATTTCAGTCGTCAAACTATATATAATATGCGATTCGCATGATCAAATTTTCCATAATAAATAATAATGTTCTTGAGCATATTTTTATACTTCATGGAAAATTTTCCTTGCCACTTTTTAGTTGTTAAAAGCGAATAGTACCGAACAATTATTTAGAATGAAACTGAATGGCATTTGTTTTAGATGTATTTTTGATGCTATATTAGAATTTAATAATGTGAAAAATATCTGATAATTTGTAATAAGATTCGACATTTAACTAAATATTTGATACAAAGTATTCTGCTTCTGGAATTACTTTTTCTAAGCATTTGAATTAAAGCTCAATACAAAGTACAATAAATCTATATTATTATATTTATAAAAATAATTTATCTAGAGTTTTTAAAGAATTGTTCTTAAACTGGATACAAAGGATTCTTTTAGGATTTATTATCTTTATATATATATATATATATTCGTTGTTGTTCGTCACAAAATCTATGTTAATTTTCAAACTAAGTTTTCTCAAAGAATTTCTTCATAGATGTAGATAAAAGAATTTAATAGCAAAACCTTCGTTTAAATCTAGTTTTGTGAGCCAGAAACAGTACAATGCTTAACCATGAACCTTTAGATGGCGAAACGAAACCTTTTTTATTGCTGAAACTTCTTCATCGGAAAGTATGTAAGCAATCGTTCCAAATTTCGTTCATTTTCTTTTCTTTTTTTATACAATAAAGGCTTGTTTGACCAATTGAAAAACTTCTAACCTTGGCCATTTTTCATTGAATTCACGTTTCGTTTGTAAACATTCGATTATTATACTAATGGAAAATAAATTTTCAGTGAAGTTTTAATAAGGTCTATAAAGATTGTAAAGGTTTTAATGTTATATATATTTTCGAAGAAAATTTTTAATATGAAATTAGGGGTCAATATATAAATTTATTGAATTATATTTTTTGGATGAAAAATGCATTATTTTTAGCTCTAAGAAGTTTAGAAAATAAGATATTTTCTAGAAATACTGACGAAAATAATCAATAAATTTTCTGTCTGAGTAAAGATTAGATTATTCTTATGTTTGGTATTTAATACATTTACCCTGTTTAATGCTTTTTAAAAACCATTAAGAATTTATGTGCATAATATATACAATTGAAGAAATTTAAATTTGAAAAATTTGTAATTAAAGATATTAAATGTACATTGCTTATAAGATTCTTCTGTATACTTTTGAGAAAATCATTATTGTCAAACAACTGAAAAATCTTAACACACAAATGAAAAATTTGGCCTGATTATTTTTGCAGCCATGAATTACCGTCTGTTTAATGACTAAATAGTTAGTGATGCTAACTAAAGAGGATTGAAAAAAGAAAGCCAATAGAAAAAAAATGCGCTGAATTCTGTTTAAAATTGGTAATTAATAACTAAAAAATTAATCAAATTGTTTGAAAATTTTTTAAGTATTCAGCATATTTCCATATAAAGTTAAATCTATTTCCTTCAACAATAAGAGTCAGAAATTTCATCAAATTTAGTTTTCTATTAATACTAGTAGATTAACCCATTCACATGCACTATTATTTCAGATTTTATTATCAGGTTTAATAACAAAAGTTACAGGAGAAAATTTAATGCGCATTGACAGCGTGCTGTTTTACAAAACTATTCGTAAAACAATTTAGTCGTAAATCTAATACTATAATACGAGGAATTGTTGCCAAGTCGAAAATCGCCCCAGAATTAATAAACTCCGGTAAACTTGGGGGTCTGGGGTTTTTGGCCACGAGGAATCGATTGGCGCCGGTTTTGAAGCGCTACGGTCGAGCAGTTCGGAGTTACAGATAGGATATTTTCAAACTTTATTAGTTCGCCATAATGGCTACTTAAATTTTTAAGCGGTAACGTGCTGCCATCTATAGCCAATATGGCGAACTAATAAAGTTTTATGTTTATACTGTTATAGGTTTATAATATGTTTCTTATGTATGTATATATGTTTGGTTTTTTTAAATAAATTTGTCAAAAATATTGAACTTCAACACATTTCAATCTTTACCTTTACTTTACCTTTGTATAGAATAGTTCCCTTTCCAAACTCTAACTTTGTTTAGAATAGTTTACAATGATGCACTTTAACCGGTTATCTTTTCACCAATGGTTTCACAAATTTTCTTATGGCATGTATTGTTTTGATAAATCCCAATTGAAAATTTAAATCTTCGAGTTAGCTTCGATACCTGTTTTCTCCGAGCGGAGCTCGGTCACCCGCTGGTATATCGTAATATTAAAGATTTTATTCAATATCACTGCAATTGTATCTTCTCTATCCATAATGTTCGTAAAAACTCAAAACAAAATTCTTCATTAAAATCGAAAAGAAATAAATAGTTATCTATTAATTGAAGAAAATTTCAATGTCAAATACAAAATGAAAACAATGCTGAAAGAAAATATTAGCAATAATCTCCAAATGAAGTGTGAATGTTAAGAATCAACATAAACGTAAGATAGAAACTGAGACCTCCGCCCATTGATTTTTGTTAAAATCAAATATGTTAGATCCACAACTAATTTTTATTTATTTACATAGCGATACACCACTTTTAACATTAAAAAAATATCAGTTTCTGAGAAGTTTGACGGTAAAATGGAAGAAAGTTGATGGTAATCTCAAGGGTAAGTCTCTCCCAGGTAATCTCAATACCCTGAAGGATATGATAAAGATTGATAGTTTCATTCCAACTGTTTGAGAGGGTGCAGATGGAGAGAAAGACAACTAACTATTTACTATCCAGATAGGAATGTTGGTTTGACTGTTCGGTCTATGTAAGGTTGGACAATACTTATTCAGCAGTCGACCACAACAAATCCTGTAGATACTGATACTTTCAGTGGTGGCGAGGTGGTCAGCTGTATGCAAGAAGAAGGTAAAACGGAAGTTGGTTGGAATCTACCCATTCGATAATAATTGAGACCAAATAAATGGAAATGTTTTTAACTGCACCCTGTATTACACGTTTTGTTTGATTTTTTTGTTATACTAAGTTATAAAAATGCACAACCTTTAAGAAGTATCGATTACGGCACTAACACCACGTGTACGAAGGACAAATAAAGATATTATAATCGTCACTAAGTTCGAACTCGGTATTTTGAAGAATTTCGACAGTTACACCTTGTGAATACTCAAATCGAAACTAATCATTAAGATTGAAATAATAAACATTCTAATAAAAGAAAATATTCATGTCATTTTATCTATCTGTGACAAAGATAACGGAAAAATGCTATGAACGAAACTGACGAAATTTAATACATGTTCATTACAATAAATTTGAGATTTCTATTAAATTCTAGGAAAATTTCCCTACAGAAATTTTGTCTGTCCGGCTGTCTGAATATAAATTGGCACAATAACTGTGAAACAAAAACAGCTATACAAATAAATTTTCTGCATATATTTAACATCTAAAATGTAAATATCTATCAAATGTAGAATCAGAGGGATCTGTCAAGGGATTGATTTTCTGTTTATCTGTGTTTTCACAAACATGTAAATACGATAATTCAAAAACACAATGACTTAAAAATATATGAAATTTGGTAAATGGTTTTGTTATTATAATTAATTTTATTATAATTACAAAACCAAGTTCTTTGTTAAATTTTATTCTCAATCGGTATGGAGAAAACAAACAAGCAAATTCGATTTTCGAATATCTATTGGTAAATATCGGGAATTAATCATCAAAAAGATCACAAAGGATCACATGATAAAATCAGGAAAAATACTAAACTCATGCCAAAGAAATATTTCGTAACTATTGTTCATCATTGCCATGCAAGGTATTCGGGGCCAAGGTCAACAACTTGAAATGGGGGATAACATTGTTATTAGAGAATAATCGAAAAAGTTTTTGGGCGACTACCCCCACTGATAATTTGACTGAACTTGTTTCATCTTTGCAAAGATGAAATTTTGTAATCAAATTCCGACTCACTTAATTCGTGCATCAGGAATTATATATAGTTACGTTTTGCCGATGAAAATACAATATTTTGACATTTTTGGAATTTAATTATCAATTAATCGCTGAATTTTATTACATCTTTTTCAACATCAAAGGCATTATCTGAACCAAATTTGAGAAAACTTGATTATAAGATAGCGCAAAATTAAAATAACGAATTATGGAAGATGCAAAAGACAAGAATATAAGATAATAAAGTTAAAAATGTTTTTAAAAGCATTCTTTTATTATTTAATTAAAATATAGAAAACAAATACGCATACGTATCTATATTTGATATACATTTTGGACGTAAAATTAAAAAATTTATCCAGTGAGGCATTGTGTTAATGCAATTAAATTCAGTCACGATATTTATGAAAAGAAAGTCGAAGCATTCATTAAATATTAAAAAAAAATATGAAAAGATTTAAATTTCTAGTTACTTAAAATAAGATATCGGCACTTCAGGATATTTCGAATTTCATGTCTGTATTTTCGATAAAAAAAAAACTTCGTTTCTACATTTAAGTATACTAAAGGTGTGCCTTATAGTAAAATTGATTTGTTGTTATTATTATTATTACTATTACACCATTTTGAGCTACTTTTTTTAATTAAAAGAACTTCAAAAAATATTTCAGTAAATAAATAAAAAATAGCAATGTTATTTGTAATTTTATTCTTTTCCTAATTAATCCAAAAATGTTGAATGAAAAGAAAAATTTGAATTATTTTTGGAATAGAATGGCAGCATTGAATTTAAAATTATATACTGTATAAAATATTAATTTTATAAGAATACACATTATTTTAACGTTAATTTTATATTTAGTCAAAATTACATTTCTGACTGCAATGTGAATATGCCAGTTTTGTTGTCATTACATTAGCGCATGTTGTCCAAATTCAGCTGATGCACAAAAACAAATTGTTATTATTATTTATTCGCTTCGAACTGGTCAAGTTTGGTTCCCTCCTGAAGATTAGCTTCTGGCCATCTGACTTCTTAGAATTTCCCAATCGAACTTCTTGCAAAAGAAATTAAATATTGCTCAAAAGTGCATGCTCTCAGCAGATTAAGATAAGATTGCAGCGGAAAATAACAAAGCGTTACTTTATTGCAAAGATATGTACCTTTGAATAAGTCATGATAAGTGCTGTTCGCTAATAACTTAGTAAGAATATGCATGTCGAAATATCGCAAGAACAAAGGACGCTGCATTCTAAAATTAGTTGCACTCGAAAATACCGTGCATTCAGAATGACTTGCTGAACAGAGAGAATTCTTTGTCAATACGAATATTGCGCACTGTGCGTTCGCATTGAAAGATGCAGATGAGATAACTGTCAGGTACTGATTCGTTCAAATGCGAATGATTAATTTTTCAGCTTGAAAAACTGTTGAGAAAAAGAAAATTTAAATTTTT
>JAPMOQ010013960.1:0-21568 GCA_026543055.1 Argiope trifasciata
AAAACTATGATAGTGTAAAATTATTTGTATTATAATATTTTTGGAAGTTACTGCAAAAAACGCTAAAGTTTTATTAAATGTTTAGTTAAAACTTCAACCTACAGAATTGATACCCCTAAAACTTTCTTACACACTCTCTAATAAAGCTGTTATCTCAGAGAACGACTCACACTGCATTTACGTACAACAGCTACGAAATATTAATATGTAGTTTGAATTTAGTATCTTTACTGAATCTGCTGTGTCTCCTTGGCGAGTTATTTGGTGGTCAATCCATGGTTAATAGATGCGGTAAATATATCAGAAAGCAATTTTTATATTTGAAATAATTTTACTATACCTGTAACCATCCCATAACAGCAAGTAATAAGTAATCGAAGTTTTATCGGAATCGGATGAGCGATATTGCAGCACATAAGAGACATACAGACAAACATTCATTTTTATTTATATAGATTTCTCATATATAATATTTTTTGAAGAAATTTTATAGAATCCCAGTCAAATCATTCGCTAAATATTTAAAATAAATAACTATGCTTAACGCAACTGCAGCAATATCATTAAGAATGATTTTTGTATTTTATTTTTACAGGTAACGTTACCTTCGAGGATATTATATCTGTTGCACCATTTGGCAACACCATGGACGTTGTAGCTTTGAAAGGAAAAATATTAAAAGAAGTTTTGGAAAATTCTGTTAGAGAATATGACTTGGAAGCAGTTGATCCACCCGGTAATTTCCTGCAGGTTTCAGGTAAAATTTAATAAGCTTCTTTCATTAGTAGTGTTTGATTTGATTATTAAATGCAAATTATACATATAATGACTACTATAAAATATATAATATATCTACAAATATTAATGTCTTCATTTGTTTAGAATATTATAAAACATTGAGTTCGTATTTGTGCTACGTATTTTAAAATAATATATACTGTGACAATTTTTCAATTTCATAGAAACTTACGATTTTAGTTCAGATAAAAATAGGTTGCAAAAAAGAATTCAATGATTTTGAAATAAAATCTTTTTTAAAATTTTATTTAATGATTGAAATTGGATGTAAATTAAATTTTAAATGAGATTTTATTTATAGTCCCCCGTTTATTCTTCCATGTTAGAATTTAAATCTCATTTATTAGTCTTTTTTATTGTGAATTATTTATGAATTTTACAAATCAATCCGTACCAACAATATTTTTTGCATTCCTGTGAAAGTATTTGCATGCAGAGTCTACGACATTTAATTTTCAGTATAATACCTACAGACATTGAATACCTACTACCTACATAGACTACATAGAATGAGACTACCTAAATAGAATAAGGCTATTTGTTGCATGCAGTTCATTTTTATTTTATCGTTTAATTCAAGTAAAATAATTTTACGTATAACTGACTTATTTTATTCATAGTACATTTCAGTCAGACGATGCAAACGACTTTTAAAACAAAATTTTAATATATGTCCATGGCAACATCTTTTCTTGAAAATTGTTTTCTTTGCATTAGTTTCAATTGTTGAAAGATTTACTTATTTTTAATTTACTTGTAACAATTCCAATCTGTATATTACTATTTATTTGATAAAAATTTCTTTATTTGTAAATGGTATCGTTATCAACTTCTTATATCCAGAATTTTTTGTTGATTTTGACTTTGAAGAATTTTAGAAAAGAGTTTCATCAGTATTCTGAATAATAAAGAATTTGAAGTTCGAACTTGAGTTACTATTTTCGTAAAGATAATTAATAAGAATAGAATCTAAAAAAATAATGCAATTTTGTGGAATAAAGCACAAAATTCCATTAAATTTATAAAATAATAAACAAATATATTCCTATTGTTTTAAACAGAAATAAATTCAATACTTCACAGAAAGTTTCATTTTCCCTGTTTAATTACATAATACTAGACGCTTTTGGCGACCAGCTGGTTCGCCAAGAGTAATGGGGTCTAAGATTTTCAATTAAATACTTATGTGCCTTGCTCTCTTTATAATTTCTCTGCCAGATATATTTAAACTTCGAAAGTCACGTAACACTGATTTACTAAATTAATGATATAGATGTTGCAAACGATCATAGAAACCTTTGTCTTGTATTTCTTTTTTAGAAAACATAAAATTTAATATTTATTTAATTTCATCCAATCACGTGGTGAATGTTAAATTTTTTTTCGATTCAATTTGCAGTCATAATTAGTTTATTTTTTAATTTGAACTTCTGTCAGTATGATTTCAACAGTTTAATAAAAGCTATTTTTTCCCTTTGCTCGTTCTTTATTTATTTTAGAAAATGTCACATATTATATTTCTTTTATTTTATCCAGTCACGTGCTAAAAGTTGCATTTCTTTAGATTTAATTTGTAATGATAGTTTTTTTTAGTTTGAACTTCCGTCAATAGGATGGCAACACGCTGATAAAACCTAATTTTTCCCCCTTGACGTGCTCGTGTAGATTAAATTTTATTGTTTTGTCCGAAATATATTGTTGTAAAACATGGTTAGAATATTCGTTAAAAATAGAAGCTTAAGTTATACATTAAAACACTGATACCATTAGAAAGCTAATTTTTTAATCTTTAAATGGATGTAAAAATCATGTTTGTGCGATCATATTTTCTGAAGTTATAGCGGAAAATCGTCGAAATTTTGCTTAAATTTTAATTAATTCAAATTCTAATTAAAAATTCGAAAAAAGGCCTCCGAGGTGCACATTCCCGACCTCCAAGGTATACATGTACCAAATTTGGTAGCTGTAGGTCCAACAGTCTGGTCTGTAGAGCGCCAACACACACACACACACATTGAGCTTTATTATAAGTATAGATGACCAGACGATTTTGAAAACAAGTGCATTTGAATAAGAAAATTTATATATCGTTTGCTGTTTTTCAAACATTGAATATACTTTATTCTTTTTAAATACATAAGAATTTTTTTTTTTGTTGTTGTTGTTCTTAGGTTTACGAGTGACATACAATGTTTCGAGACCAGTTGGTTCGAGACTGATCGAAGCACTGGTGCGCTGTGCTGACTGCAGAGTGCCGAAATTCGAACCAGTCGATGATGAGAAAGTGTACTGGGTCGTGATGAGCACCTATATGACGAAAGGTGGAGACAATTTCCCGGCCATAAAAGAAAACTCTTTAGGGAACAGAAATACAGGTTAGTAACTGTAAATAATATGCAACATCGAAAAAGATTCGACTATCATTAACATCGAAAAAGATTTAATTGTAAGTAACATCGAAATTGTAGCTATAAGTAATATCAAAAAATATTTAACTATAAGTGACATCGAGAATATTTAATTATAAGTGACATCGGAAACGATTTTACTGCAAATGTCATCGAAAAAGATTTTACTATAAGCGACACTGAACCAGTTTTTTTAACTACAAATAATATCGAAAAATATTTAACTATAAGAGACATCGAAATTCTAACTATAAATAACATCGAAAAAGATTTTAAGCTAGTACAATTCTGACTAAAAACATGTTCACTGAAAGTAGATTTATTTAATTATATTACTCTAATACTACAAGATTCATATATTGATTAAATATATTTCCGAACTGAAGCCAAATTGTTTTAACATCGTCGATATTTAATATATAGACAAACTAACATGAGCACAAACTTAATCGAGATTCGAACTTTAGATCAAATCATTGTCCACATTATTGCTTCTTGAAATGTTTCTTAACCACTTGGCATAGGAATTTACTTAACTTCCTAATTGGAATATTTACTATTATTTTAATTCCTTTAATAATAATTCGTTTCAAGGGACTTCTTTTCATTTTAAATTATTTAATACTTTTCACTTAATTGGAAATTAAAAATTCAATAATTCGATGCGCGTCTCAGATACGTAATTGTATGTGATGTGGTTAACATAATTTCTTCTAATGTAGTTACAGTTATTTATAGTTAATAAGTAAAGTGCAATTAAAAGTTTTATGATGTGCCATGTTAAAAGGGATATGGTAGTGAAAAATTTGCCTTTCCCTCTGTAACTTTGGAGCATATCGTCAATTAAAATTTATTTTTACACCTTCATAAAAATTTTAAAAAAAAGAATAGCATTTCAGTAAAGTCAATTTCATACAATTTCTATGATCAGTTTTTAAGTAATAATTAAAAATATTTGAATAAATTTCATTAAATGCTAAACATGTATACCAAATTTTATAGTCCTTTGCGAATTTGAGATCAAAAAATCAGTCAGATAGACTTTCCATAAATGGATTTTGTTCTAAATTTGACAGAAATTTAGTAGTAAATATGCGTACTAAATTTCATCCCTTACATCAAAATGTTTTTGATATATCATCTTCCCAAAAGAAACATAATTTTAAGATGTGTTTTTCGAACTCTAGAAGATTTAAAATGAGGAGATTCAACATTTCGAGTTCTAATTTTTCGGCGATTACAATACTTCATGTACCAGAAATTAAAAACCTTATATAAAACATTTCTTATGTTAAATATCTATTTTTTTTCCTTATAGATGAATTGGACATAGACATAATCATCAAGTATGCACAAAAGAATTCACCCATCATCACCGGGCTAGAGAACAGAGTGACTGTTCTATCTTCCAAAGATAACAAACCCACAGCTGAAGCAAACGCCACGAATCCAAACACCGAAGAATCTCCAGATTCTCACATAGAAACAACCAGCACAGAAGCAAGTAATGTAGCACCTGAAACAGAAACAGAAGCATCGGCATCTCTGGTCGATAGCATGATCAGCGAAATCGATGCCGGCATGGAAGCCATGAAGGCTGGTTTCGAAGAAGCAGGCAAGCAAGCGAATAAAATCTTCCGAGTGGACTTTCCAATAGTAGGTTGAACGGTAAACGAATATTCATGAAGAATTTCTCAAACATTTTATCATGAAAGAAAAGAGCCATTGCGCATGGAATAGTCATTGGAGATATTAAACTGTCCTTTAAGTTTAGTATGTAATATATTGAGAATATATTTTATTGTCTTTCAAAAGAATTTTGTGTATCTTACATTAGCTCAAGTGTTTGAATTTAGTATTGAATTCCTACATTTTGTAAAGTAAACTAATAATAAAATAAGCACCTACTTTCATTCTATCAAATTATCTTTTCGACGTATTCTGTAAAACGATAGTTTATTAAGTGCAAATTTAAATTGATTTTGAAATAAAAGGAAACATTTTTGATTTAAAAAATTTTCTATGTTGCCTATTATTTCTTAGAATCTTGGACAATATTATATTTAAAAAAAATTCCGTTTTAGAATTTCAATATATATATTTTTAGAATTAGATTTTTTTCTTTACTGCAACCTCTAATGGTTTCTCTATTGAGTTACCAACAGTAGCAGAAACATTTGTTTTTAATATAAAAGAAATCAAATATTAAAAAGACATTTAAAATATGAATTTTTATTTTCTCATATGCGTAGTGTAGAGAAAGTATTGCCTGAACTCGAAAGTTTTGAAGAATATCAACTTTCCAGGCCACCAAGTTCAAAAAGCACATATTTAGAAAAATGTCCATCTATCTAAAACAAAAACTCTAAACTGCTTTGAGCTTGACAGATAACATTTGGTATATATCAGATTTGTAGTTTTCTATCAAATTTTGAATAAATTCTATACAAAAGAAGTATGTCTGTAGCATATATATATATATATATACACACTGAAGTGACAAAATTCATGGGATGACTGTTAATATCGTGTCGGTCCTCCTTTTGCCCGGCGAAGTGCAACAACTCGATGTGTCATGGAGTCCACAAGTCGTTGGAAGTCCTCTGCAGGAATATTGAGCCATGCTGTTTGTATAGACGTCCATAATTGTGAAAATGCGGATGGTGCAGGAGTTTGGGCAAGAACGGACCTTTCGATGTTGTCCCATAAATGCTCGATGGCATTCATATCGGGCGATCTAGGTGGCCAGATCATGCGCTGGAATTGTCCGGAATGTTCTTCAAACCAATCGCGAACAGTTCTGGCCCGGTTACATTGTCATCCATAAAAATCCCATCGTTGTGTGGGTACGTGAAGTCCATGAATGGCTGCAATTGATCTGCAAGCAGCTGAACATAACCATTTCCAGTCAATGATCGGTTCAGTTGCACCAGAGGACAGAGTCCATGCCATGTAAAAACAGCCCACACCATTATGCAGCCTCCACCAGCTTGAACAGTGCCTTGCTGACAGTTTGAGTCCATGGCTTCGTGGGGTCCGCGCCACACTCGAACTCTACCATCAGCTCGTAACAACTGAAATCATGACTTATCTGACCACGCCACGGTTTTCCACTGGTCTAAGGACCAGTCGATATGCTCACGAGCCCAGGAGAGTCGCTGCAGGCGATGTCGTGCTGTCAGTAAAGGCACTCGAGTCATAGCTCAAGGAAGACAAATTTCGCCGCACAGTCCTATCGGACACGTCCCTCGTACGTCCCACATTGATTCCTGCAGTTATTTGACGAAGTGCTGCGTGTCTGTTAACAATGACCATTCTACACAGACGTCATCATGTCTCGGCCTTTAAGTGCAGGTGGTCGTCCACTGCGCTGTCCATGATGGGATGTGATGCCTGAAATTTTATACTCTCGGCACACTCTTGATACTGTGGATCTTGGAATGTTGAATTCACTAACCATATCCGCAATGGAATGACCCATGCGTCTAGCTCCAACTAACATTCCACGTTCAAAGTCTGTTAATTCTCGTCGTGCCGCCATAAATCACGAAAAACCTGTTCACATGAATAACTTGAACACAAATGAAAGCTCAGGGAAATGAACTGCGCATTTATACTTTTTCTCTGCGATACTACTGACATCTGTATATTTGCATATTGCTATCCCATGACTTTTGTCACTTCAGTGTATATATATATATATATCGGCATGTATAATCCATAAGTATTCTTGTGGAAACAATGTTTTCATTCGGTAGGAGTTGACGCGCCAACTGCATTTGTTGTTTTGTTGGTATGCTTAAGTATATAATAAGAAAGAGAAGACAAATGTGTATTTAATAGGAATAGTATCGAAACTTGTAGAATAAAAGAATCAATAAGTTGTGTAAAAGGTAAATGGATGCAATGGCTGCCTAATGAATTCAATGATTGTTGCAAAAGGGATTCAATGATAGGTGTAAAAATAACATTTCGGAAGAGTTTTCAAATTTTAAAAATAGTTTATGCGTAAAAAAATTATATAAATTTTAAAATATAATATGGGATTGCAAATTTAAACACCATCATTTAACAAGATGCACTTTATCAATAAATTGAAAAAAAAAAAGATACCGCTATGAACTTTACCTGGTATATTTATGAAAGATACCGAGACGTATATTTAAATTAATGTACTTAAAACGCATACTTATTCTTTATTAAAAAAACATAGATAAAGTCTACACGAATTAAATCAGTATTCTTCAAAATATTCTTTCAGAAAATTTGATTCTAAGTTTTTGAGCATTTTGAATCACTTTGATTTTTAATATGGTACATCCGAAATCACAAAATTAACTGATAAATTCATTTTTTTTTAAAGAAATCAGATATGTGATTCACCACCGTGTAATGTGCGAAATCAGAAATGAAAAATGTTCATATAAAATGTTTGAATATTCATTACGAATTCAACTCTAAAATATAAATTTTGAAGTATCTAAATATGAAAGAAAAATTGTAATAGATAACGAACGGTTTTTAGCATATATATATATATATATATATTAATATATAAATTAATCAGGAGCACCAAAGAATCCATTTCTCAGCATCAACTATTATACCAATTCTTCCTATTTTTATTTCATACTGTTCGTTCTTGAATTATGAAACTCTGCAAATATTTGTGTGTGCTAAGTCTGTAAAACTCTCGAAACATTTACGTAAAATCAAGCCTTCACACGGCCACCAGCTTCAATAATTAGATCAATTTCGCCAATTTTAGTAACCAATGAATTCTGCTTATTTTAATACATCGATAAAAAAAATCGCAATTTATTTTTGTTGTGTCAGTGTAATTTAAAATAGCTCTGTGTTTTGATATAAGATGTACTTAAAAAAAGATGATGATATTTATAAACTAATGCTAAATATGGTAGGAAAAACAAGGCCAAAGGTGGTAAATACACTGATGGAAAAAAACCCCAACACCAAGAAAAAAATATTGTACAGTAATGAAATTTTAGGAATACATTTGTCTAGGTAACATATTCAATTGATTAAAGTTTCAAGATCACAGGTAGAGCCATTGGCGAGAAGAGCCATTTCAAATGCAAAATGTAGGTACATTAGTAACCGGTGTAACCGCCAGAATTTTGAATGCAAGCATGCAAATGTGCATGCATTGTGTCGTACAGGTGTCGAATATCAGTTTGTGGGATGGAGTTCCATACCTGTTGCACTTGGGCGGTCAATGCAGGGACGGTTAATGCTGGTTGTGGATGACGCTGGAGTTGTCGTTCAATAATGTCCCATACGTGCTCGATTGGAGAAAGATCTGGTAATCTAGCAGGCCAAGGCAACATGTCGACACTCCGTAGAGCATGTTGGGTTACAACAGCGGTATGAGGGCGAGCGTTGTTCTGTTGGAAAACACCCCCTTGAATGCTGTTCATGAATGGCAGCACAACAGGTTGTATCACTAGACTGACGTACAAATTTGCAGTCAGGGTGCGTGGGATAACCACGAGAGTGCTCCCGCTGTCATACGAAATTGCTCCCCAAACCATAACTCCAGGAGTAGGCCCTGTGTGTCTAGGCCTCAGACAGGTCACTAGCAGGCGTTCACCTGGCCTCCTTCTAACCAACAAACGGCTATCACTGCGACCAAGGCAGAACCGGCTTTCATCAGAAAACACAACAGATCTCCACTCCGTCCTCCAATGAGCTCTAGCTTGACACCACTTACGTCGCAAACGGCAGTGGTTTGGAATCAGTGGAATGCACTGTACAGGGCGTCTGGCTCGGAATGAATGAATGTGAGGTTTATTGGCGCAAAAACCTTTTTTTGATTATACTGCGCCAAACGTATGGTGTAGTTGAAATAAAGGGTACAATAGATAAACGTGGTAATTTAAAATTCGATATATAATCAAATACAAGGTAGATTGTATCACAAAACAATAAAATTTTTAAAACTGTTCAGGGATATAAAAGTACAAAAATATACGTAGTGCAAATATTAAAAGGTATCATCTTAAAAGTCAACAAGAGTCAAAAACAAGTTCACTCGACAAATGTCAATGTATCAAAATAAAACTAAATTCCAAGCAAAATATCAGCTTTTTTTCTTTCTTCGCTTTTTCATAAACTTCGATTTAAAAGCAGGATAAAATTTTGAATTTGCAACTGCTCTACTGGTAGAGGGCTGCCGTCGATGGCGATCATCTATAAAATCTTCGTCAATAGATTCTTCAGGATCATAATCAATACAATCCTCGGATTCTGCTGTATCTTGAATATCAGGAAGCAAATTTTCTGTTAACATCGATTCTGACAAAGAGTTATACGAAGCTGTTGATTGCACTGTTTCTACTACATTAGTTTCACTCGTGGATCTAAGATGTGTATGAAAATCGACATTCTCTGGATTTGCTAAATTTCCATTAGAATGAATACTGGTATCCTGTTGGGCTTTTTTCTTTTTCGGAGGTCGTGTTACATTGCATATCTTATCATCAGTCAATGTTGAAACAGATTTTTTAAGTGATACATAAGTAGCATTTGAATCTGTCTGTGTAAATTTTTCTATGGTGTCAATAGATTTTTTTTGTTGAACTATTTTTGAAAAGGATGGAACAGCTGTTGGCAGACACAATTTACGTGCTTCGGCGTATGTTATGTTTTTCATTACTTTCAATTTTTGAATTTCTTTTTCTAGTTTCCAAGTTGGACAGATTTTTGAGCTGGATTCATGAGGTTGTGCACAATTCACACACTTCGGCTCTAGTTGACAATCAGTAACAGAATGACCAACTGACGCACATCTAGCGCACACCATATTTCCTCGACAAGCAGTCCTCAAATGTCTAAAACGTTGGCACTTATAGCATCTAATTGGATTTGGTATGAATGGGCGGACACGACAATTTAAGTATCCAGCCTTTATTGACTTCGGTAATTGGGTTTTGTTGAAAGTTAAAATTATATGAATAGTTGGCTGAAAATCAGTACCCTTTCTTACAGTAATACGACGAACATGAATTACACCTTGATCAGAAAAACCGTCAAGGATATCAGAATCTGATGTATTCAATAAGTCAGGTTCAGATATTACTCCTCTAACCGAGTTCAAACTTTTATGAGGTGTAACAGAGATAGGAATGTCAAGCAAGATTTTTGCGTTAAGAAATGATTTTGTTTGAGATGGTGTCAAAGTTTCTATGAGGAAATCTCCAGATTTTAGTTTTTTAACAGATTTAGGTTCTCCTCCAATTCCAGTAATCCCTTTATGTATAGCAAAAGGAGAAAACGAAAACAAATTTCTAGATTTATCAGTTGGACTTAAAATTAAATATCTTACATATTTACTTAAGCGGTCTATATTACAACTCTCCAATTCCATAACTTCCACACCAGAAATTTGTTCAAAAGATCCCATGCAAAGAAACAACTGTATTTCGGACCCCAACGGCACTGCCCACCACGGAGCCCAACGAGGGAAGGCAGTCACTGGCTCTGGAACAACCAGCCTCAGCACTTACCTTGGTGCTAGTTAAGGCCTATACGCTCAGAGTCATCTCCAGGAACGTTGACCACCCTTAACGCCAAGCCCCAGAGAATGACCCTTTCGCTTAATCCCTAGCAAACTAACCAATTGGTTAGGTTACCAGCCGAATTGATGCACCGGGGACCAGCAGTACACCACCCGTCCAATGGGTCGCCACGCACGGCCAACACGTGGGGTTTTTGGCTGTCCATGAGAAGCAAGAAGCAAACAGATCGGCAACAGCCTCCCATGGAGAGCTCCCTCGCCTGCCGTCGAGGGAAGGAAAAAAAACAGTAGACAGCAGAAGGCGTAGAGGAGCAGGAAATGAAAGGAAGGAAAGATCCCTGGGTACCTCGGGATTGGGACACCCGTACTCACCTAAAGAAGATGAGCCCCTGAGGGGACGTCTGGCTCGGAGCTGTCCTTGAAGTAACTGATTTTTAACAGTTCGTTGTGTCACTGTGGTACCAACTGCAGCTCGAATTTCAACTGCAGACGCAGTACGATTAGCCACAGCAATACGCCGAATACGACGGTCTTCCCTCTCAGTAGTACCACGTGGCCGCCCGGAACCTTGAGTCTTCTTGAGGCACTACCTTCCCTTGACCACTGCCGCCAATACTCATGCACAGTGGATACATTCCTGCCAAGTCTTTCAGCAATATTGCGGAAAGAAAACCCACCTTCTCGTAGCCTAACAATACGACCTCGTTCAAACTCAGTGAGCTGTTGATAATGGCTTCTTCGTCTTCTCAGAGGCATCTTGGACTAACAGTAGCCCACTATGTCAAATTTCAACTGTAAATTAACGATCACGAACCTTACACCGCTTATTTAAAGCAAACCTCATTTGCATGTTCATAGTGTCGCCACTAGCGCCACACTTACGCGCGTAGCTCGAAATTTGAATCGAGCCAAACACGCCTACCTAATTTCGTTTATCTAGCACAGCTCCTTCCTAGTGTTGGGATTTTTTTCCATCAGTGTATTTAATTATTATAAATGAATTTTTACATTACAGCAGATTTACATTTTCAATAATATTAAATTTAAAAAAACTAATTTTCTATTATTCTGTTTTAGATCCTTATTATTACTCATCTGATAAGCATTTTTATTTTCGGAAACTAATTATTCCCTCATAGCATATTTTAACAAATATTTCTTAAGAAAATTAATCCTTTTTGAAAAATTCTTTTTAAAAAAGTCAGAAAAGAAATACATAGACGAATAATTTTTTTATTGATAAAATCTCTTAATAACGTTACATAAAAGTCTCTTTTAAGAAAATATTCTTATTACAACATTTTATTTTCAATTAATATTTCTGATTTATTGTTTGTTGATGTTAGTTAATTTAAACAAATATTCTTTATGTACGTGCATAATACGATTTTTTATGCGAGTTTCATTAGCACAACCAGATTTTTCAAAAGAGACATTTCATTTTTTTTTTCTTACTAAATATGTATTCCACGTTCTTGCAAATCAACATGCACAAATGTTTTTTAGTTCGAGATTTTAAAAAAAATTCTTTTTTAAACTTGAAATTGACAATTATAAATGAAAAAAAAAAATCCTTTATTAGAAATGAATAACGAATGAAATTTGTTCACATTTAAACAATAATAATAGCTATATTTTGTTGGTTTCTAAAGTATTATCTTGAAATGGATTTTTGAATTATTTCTCGAAAATTCCAACAATCATTAAATTCATCAGTTGATGATATTTTAAGATTTTCAAGCTTTAAATATTCGTTGATAGAAAATCATTTTTATAAATCAGAGTGTTGACAAATGTTTTGACAGTTATTCCAGATAGAACTACTTATGGAAGAGATTAAATCAATAATTACGAAGAAATGGTTTCCTAACTGACAAAATAAATACATTGCCAACAAAATACAGCTGAGTCAAGTTTACTACGAAAGATGACTAACAAATGATAGCTAGTGGAAAATGAATATAAGCTTTATTCGGTGCACATTTCTTGCATTCCGATTAAGAATATGAACATAATTTTCCGCCGGATGTTTGGAAATATTGCATTCCTAAGTGGCAACATCTGCGTTTTTGCTTTAGAAGCTATGCAGCTGCCGTCTCGATCACATGGTGTCGATTTTTGTAAATTGAAACTGAATGATCAGCAATTCTTTCTGGGCTTTGAACAGAAAAATTTGGTGTCTATTCTCTAAACATATAAGCCAGAAAAAAACTGCATAAGAATATTTAGGAAATAATCAAGAATAAGAAAAGAATATTATAACATTCATATATGTGCTATGTTTTACACACCGTCAATTATCATGATAACTCAGCACATTTTTTAAAGTGTGGTTTTATTGCAACCAAATAAAAATACTAATTTTGAAATAAACAAACAATATGAATTTTATCTTAAAATAGTGAAAGAAAAATTGATGACAACGGAAATTAAAATATTTTTTTATTAATTTACATAATATAAAATTTAGATATTAAAAATTCATTCGTATGAAAATAGTATTTGTAAATATAAACTGAAATACTTAACTTTAAATTTGATAGCACAAATATTTTTTTTAATCGTACAATAATAATCACAGGTAGATGTCAGATTTTTTAATGTCAGAAAAAATGTATATTTTTATTGTGAAATCATTTAAATAATTATAAAACAAATATTTCTTTAATATGTAAAAAAACTACAGTCGTTATATTCTAAATATGTACAATATTCCATGTTGTAAAATAGTGTTCGTTAAAAAAAATGCAAATTAGCGTATTTGAATTTGTGATGTTCATATTATCATTTGAGACATGATATTGTTTTGTTAGGGGGTTTTGAAGCTCGAAATCGCTTAGACAATGAAAACCTGAAACTCAAAATCGCGTAGGCAACGAATGATTGAAGTTCGAAACCGCATAGATAATGAATAAAGCACAAATGTCAATTTTCATTAGCACTTTCCATATATTTTTGCCAGCTTTTACCAGTATTATACATTATTATTATGTATGCTTCTTTGAAAGCAGATGCGTTTTTATAAGGTTGACATGCCTTAAATAATTTTTCTTTATTACTCTGTATGTTTCTTTTCTTTGACAAGTGCGTTGAAGTAGAATTATGACATTATAGCTGTTATTTCCATGTAATGTAAGTCTTTTCGGAGGAAATAAAATAATTTAATTTTTATAATGTGTTCAAAAAACTTCACTCGCTTTCAATGACAATTTTGATAAAGTATTTTCTTTTTCCCCACCGAGGAAATGTTACTATTTATATATATAACAAAAAATAATAAAAACATGCGCATTAATATAATAATGCGATCAAAAAAATTTCTTACACGATAACTCGAAATTTGAAATATCAGATTTCAATTTTTTTTCTTATTTTGTTTAATTAATTTCACCAGTTAAAGAAACAATAGAAAATATATAAAATATCGAAAGTAATTAATTATCTGTTTATAAATAAAGTGAGATATGGTAATTTAATGATATCTAGTTTGTATAATATCAAAATTTTAAATTTCGTCAAAAATAAAATCTGTCAGAAAATAAAACAAATAAATTATTGCTTGGAAAAAAACTCATTATATTATCATACTATAAGAAAAATAATTGTTTGGAAAGCATTAATCTTATAATGAATTCAACTTTTTTGTATTTGATTTAAAAATAGATTAATTGAAAAGTGTGAGCTCTCATGAAAAAGTCACGAAACTCGTCATATTAAATAGTAAAGAATTTTATCAAAGTCAGATAAAAATTATTGCGTTTCTAATTTATTTTAAATAGTAGTTTTTGATCATGTAATTTATTTTTTCATCAACAGCCGAATTATTAGAACAAGAAAAATGGTCGCAGTAATCAATTCATGTTCACTTAAGACGTTAATTTCAAAAAGAAATTGTTAAGAAGTAAAAATATTATTTATTCTGTTTAAAATATATAAGATTATTAATTATTATGTTATATTTTCTTTGATAATAAAAACCTTACCCTTTTATATGAAAATTTAATTTTTTATCATTCCTGAAACTTTCTCTAATTTATTGAATATATTAGAGAGTTTGTAAGTTTTCAATTTACTTAAGAATAATTCGTGTTGGTTAGAATTATTAAAATGAGCTTTTCTACAGCACATTCACACTTTTTAATTAACAAATATATTTAATTATTTTTATTTAAAATACAAAATACTGTTCATAAGGCAGCTAATTAGTCTGTACGAGACTAGTTCAAAAAATATTTAGATGTAAAAAGAATATGTTGTGAAAAGATAAACTTGTCTTTGAATTTTTAGTAGCTTTTAATAATACCAATGTAGATCCTTAAATAAAACTTTGAATTTTCACATAAATGCAGTCCACCCTTGCACAATATCAGACAAAAGATAAACAACAATGTAATTTTACTCATTTTTATTTCCTTAAAATGCTAAACGTTATAAGTTTATAATGATGTAACATTGTAATTGATTTTACAGGCACTATCTGATGTGCTAGAACTTTAACTTTAGAATTAGAATGACATTTCATACAGATATGTATTCATGATGAAAATACATTATTTTAATATTTTCTATATAAATTATCACCTAAACTAATTAAATTTTGAAAAGTAAGATACAGTATCACCTTATAGCGAATTTCAGAACAATCGCTCTCGAAATTATCATACTGCTACAAATATTATACTATATCATTGTGTCTCTGAATTAAAACATATGTAGGTTATAAGTGTTATTTTAAGATAATAATATTACATTTTCAAACTTTAATTAATTCTTAAAAGCAGAAGCTAATTTATTATATTGTTTTCTGTAAATTACAAGATAGATTTCATTTTATACACTTCAAACAATATTATTTATTTTTTATAAAAAAAACTCATTAATCTTTTGAAAACAAGCTCATTAATCCATAAAGATTATAATACATTAGTTTAACATGAAAATATAATAAGTTGGTGAATTAAATTATGAATTAAAACATGAAAATTAAAAAAAACTCATAATTACAATACAAAATTGTCTACTTATAGTTACTAAATTTGACAAAATACGGATTATTTGAGAAGTAGATGCTCCCTAAAAAGATTTTTTCCCAAATTATAAACTGATTTCAATAAATTAAAAATTAATTGAATTTATAAAAACTATTCTTAATAATCTTGTAATATATTATTAAGAAGAAAATTACGTCGTTTTAAAATTAAAAGAAATTGCTTTGAAGTAATATGAATTATTTTCCCATGCGAATTTCTTCTCTAATTTCGGTAGCCTTTTAAAATTGATTTTAAACAATATTTATGACAATGCCTTCAAACGCTTCTATCGAATTCCTACCAATTTAATTGTTTCGTCAAATATTTACTCGACTGCTTTTGCCAGTGTTAAAAGTTATGATAAAAAAATAAAACCTCTCCTTAGATATTTTTCTACAATCAAATTCATACCAATTTTATTGATTCATCAATTATTTATTCGTTTGATTCTGCCAATGTCAAATTTATGATTTAAAAATCCTTTCCTTTAATATTTTTCTGTAATCGAATTTATACCAATTTTATTGTTCCATCAACCCGTCAATTGTTCCGTTTGATAGTGATTTTTTTTTTGTTATTTAGATCAGCATTCTTCCTTTAAAATGAAGAATGATAGGTTCTTTAAAAATATAATGATAAAGCTGATCCAATCAAGCAAGACAAAAACAAAACATGCTTAAGACATCATCATGCAACAATATTTAGAGCTAGAAGTTCTAATTTCTTTTAATTCACCTTCTTTTCCATATTTCTTCTTCAAATTGAAAATTAACCTACATTTGCTTTCATAAAGAAATCTGAACCTGTGGTTTTGGATATACCAGCGGGTGACCGAGCTCCGCTCGGAGAAAACAGGTATCGAAGCTAACTCGAAGATTTAAATTTTCAATTCTGATTTATCAAAACAATACATGCCATAAGAAAATTTGTGAAACCATTGGTGAAAAGATAACCGGTTAAAGTGCACCATTGTAAACTATTCTAAACAAAGTTAGAGTTTGGAAAGGGAACTATTCTATACAAAGGTAAAGATTGAAGTGTGTTGAAGTTCAATATTTTTGACAAATTTATTTAGAAAAACCAAACATATATACATACATAAGAAACATATTATAAACCTATAACAGCATAAACATAAAACTTTATTAGCTCGCCATTTCGGCTATAGATGGCAGCACGTTACCGCTTGAAAATTTAAGTAGCCATTATGGCGAATTAACAAAGTTTGAAAATATCCTATCTATAACTCCGAACTGCTCGACCGTAGCGCTTCAAAACCGGCGCCAATCGATTTCTCGTGGCCAAAAACCCCAGACCCCCAAGTTTACCGGAGTTTATTAATTCTGGGACGATTTTTGACTTGGCAACCATTCCTCGTATTATAGTATAAGATTAGCGTTTCGTCGTACCATTTTTAGCTAAATTGTACATGTGGTTTAAAACTTGATGGTATGATGTTCTATTTGTAGTGATTATATCAATCGTGCATTTCTTACATATCAATTTTCGCATTCCTAATTTTACCCTAAACACCATCATAAAAAAAAGCATTTTAAATCAGAAAGATTGAACCATCGAATATTTATTTGCTTCTTCGCAGATGGGCTATATGAATATCACACTGATTATTCTATTCTCAATATTAATATTTTGTTGCACTGTTATTGTTATAAGAGAAAAGCAAGCATCATAAAATAGAAAAATTACTTGAACAAATTATTGACGATGAAAAATTTGGTTTTAAAAACTGTTTTCTTTGTTCCATTCGTTAAGTTTCGAAGTAATGGAGTGAAAACGCTAAATTTCGATTAAATTAAATAAACTATTAAAAACCTCTTTTTTACTTGCTCATATACAAAATATAAAAAGGTGATATATTTTATTCTTAAAAATTTTCAAACTCGATACCTGATGGATTTCTACGCTTCAAACCTTCCTAAGACGGAAAAACGCATTTTAAAAATTATATGTCTTTAAACATGTAATCAAAAAAAATGTTAGACTGAAGAACTATTGCATAATATCTTTATCCTTATAAAATATTCTTATTATCTGAAAATATTGTCAAAAAATTCTATGATGAAATAATGTTTACGCCCTTTAAATAAATAAAAAGTGTTCTAAATTATTTTATTGTGAATAAGTATCTTTTTTGCGAAATTATTGCGAATTATCTCCAAATTTGTAGTTTTCCAGCAAGTTTTGAACAAAATTCACTCTCAGGAATCTGCTTGCCTCTTGCTCGATTAAAAGTGAAGTCGAAAACCAAAAACGTTAGATGTCAGCTGAATGAAATTTGGTACACATTTTCAGCATCTAAATTATAGATTATCATACTTTGAGCTGAATATGTCAAAGAGTTGAAAGCCTGATGATCTATACTTTCGTAAGCAAGTAAAAATGCAATAATTCGAAAACGCAGTAACCTAAATAAATGAAATTTGCTTTGTGGTCATGTAAGTACAAGTGTAGTTTTTCTATGTCAATTGGCTCGACTAATAGCATCCAAACTATTTTTATACGATATTTTTTGTTTTGACTATATTCTAGAGATTAATAACAACAAAAACAATGAATATTTAAATAATTAAAACTGCAATGTATCCCAAATTTGTATTTTTGCATTGTAGAAAGTATTGTATTTTGATGCTAAAATCATTTATAAATTTATTCAATATTCTATCGCTTTTCGGTGATTCTATCATTAAAAGTACGAAGAGGAAGAATGAGAACATTGCCGGAATTCTTCCTAATTCTTTGACCTTGATTTCCTCTCTACTAGATACATTTTCATTCCATTTTTTTTCACGTGTCTGTCGTTTTTGATCGCACTGTTTTATTTTATTTCAAATTGCATATTGATTGTTCGTATGGCTAATTCAAATGCTGGTTCAAATTCTGGTAATTATTTCATGCAATGTATTTAAAATAGTAATATTTTTAAAGTAAGAAAATCAATATTGATAATATTAAGTACAATAAAAAATTATTAAAAATATTTTTAAGACGCTCAATATTTATAACTCCTTAAATAAAAAAAATTAAATAGTGTGAATTCTCAATTATCTGAAAATATTGTCGAAAAATTCAATAACATATCAAAAAAGAAGTATTTTAACATTTAAAAAATCCTTATTAGTTCTTTAAATAAGTTACTTTTTAGCTTGATTCTATGATGAAATAATGTTTATGCTCTTCAAGTTAAATAAAAAGAGTTCTAAAACATTTTATTGTGAATAAGTAAGTATTTTTTTTTTTTTTTTTTTTTTTTGCGATTGTATTGCGAATAATCTCCAACGTTTACTCCTCATATGTCTGCGAGTATAAATAATTCAATTCTTGTCAAATGTAAACACCTCCACCTTTACTCTTATTCCTATTTAAACTAATTAGAACCATCCTAACGCTTGCGCAAAAGAGCTCAAAGTTTTAGAGTGCGTTGGCAAGCGATAATTACTAATGATTTCGAAGAAACTGTAAAAATTATAAACATTTAATCACATTAGGATATGCTGTAAAGTATACTTAATTGTAACTTGCTGCAAAGTGTACATTAATTTCTTCATTATAATTACAAAACAACAGTCACAACTTGAATTTTTTTAGCAATCAATGATATTGAGTAATATACTCTTCAGTTGAAAAATGAACACAAACTGCATTAATTTAATAAATGCATTTTAATTTTGTTCCTTTTCTTAAATTTGACATTTTAGGATAAACCCTAAAAACAAATTTATTATGCATGAAAAAAGTCTTGGAGAAAATTACATCAATCTTATCTGCACAGAAATATAGTTAACACTCCCAGTAATATTTGAATTCTCCACACATTCCGGTATTCATTTATCAAACAATATGATTTTGTTTAAGTTAAATGAACTACAATTAAAAGTGAATTGCGAAATTATGGAAAAAACCTCATAAATTAAAAATCTAATGCTCATTTTTTGTTGAAATTTAGTAAAATAATTTCATAATACCTTTTACAGATCTTCAACTAGAGAATATATAATCTATTGATGAAGAAATATTTTTTAATTTTTTAATACAGTGGAAAAAAAATTGGAATAATATATGTTATTTATCAGCTGAAACCCACTGTTTAAAAAATGGTCAGAAAAAACACACAACTTATTTTCTAGTTAAAAAAATAATATATTTTTAAACCACCAGCAAAATTTTAAATAAATCGTTTGATGAATTCCTAAAATAAATTATTTTTTGCTTCGTACCCTTTTTGAGTCAAAAAATCCCTTCTTACTAGTTAAAAAAAACTTTGGTTTGCATAAATGTTTTTCCTTCTCTTTTTAGCAAAAATTCAAAAAATATAACTGTTTTGGAGCCTTTTTTTTGAAAAAAAAAAAATCTTGAATCTATTAATATTTATTATTTAAATATTTAATTTCAAATTAAATGATTTTCCAAATTTTGTTCTTCGTGTCTCTAAAGATTTGTAATAATTTCTAAGGAATAATCATCTGATTGTGAAGTGCAACACTGAAAATTCCTTTAAGCTAAAAAAAGCGGGTTTTTTTTTTGTTTTTATTTCGAATTTTTCAAAATTTTCTTTTTTTATAGTATATTTCAGTTTTATCCAAATTTTTTCAATCTTTTTTCACCAAAAATTTAAAAATATAACTGTTTTAGAATGTTCTTTTAAAACTTCATCCTTAATATAATCACATGTCTTAACAGACTAGAACTGAAATTTTATTAATAGAAATTATCCATAGTATGCAATTTCGTTATTCAAATATCCTAATTTGATATTATTAAAAAAAAACAAAATATAAATAAGTTCTTTTTTTACATTGCCAATTCTAAAATTTTTTACTATTAAAAAAATGATTTGGAATTTTACTATTCACAAATGGTTTCAGTAAAGGTAGTCGATTAATAATTCAACATTCCTGACATTCCAGAGCCATTAATGTTGACCATTTTCTATATGTTAATAGAATATAAATATTATTTGCACAATGACTCAGTCTAAGGTTAGTAATTAAGTAGATAAAATAAGTGCATTATCAGAGGTAAAGTAAAAGGAAATGATGTTTACGAATTTTTTACAATTGTCAGTCAAAAACAAACCCCGAGTGTACAGTGCCCTCACAACTCAACTCCAAAGTAACATTCATCTATCTCTTTGTAGAGATTCGTATTTAGAAGTTCTTGACAACATTTCTGTCCTATAATCGTCTTCATTTTCACAACACATTTCTTCTTCATTTAAACTATCACTGGAAGTAGCACAGCTCACTACAGACAATATCATTTCCATGATATTAGCAGCTACCGATTCTGTTGAATCTGTTGAACACTGACTTTGATTTGCTGCGCTAGTGTCGCCATCTGTCGTGAAATCAAGAAAACTTTCTTCCAAATCTATACCAGAATCATTGTGCAGTGTACCAGCCAGGTGACACTGCTGTCTCACCAGATGTTCGTTGAGGCCTGCAGGTAAGGGATGTTCAGGGGAGAGTCCTTCCTCTTCTAGCAAAAAACGCAGGGCTTCTTTCGCGCAAGCACGGAAGCCAGCTAGAACCAGATCGGCATATCGGTCATCTTCGGCAGAACTCGCTTCTAAAGCGATTTCATCCGAATGTTCTGAAACATCCGGCATGGCTCCCTATCCTGAAGAAAGAAATAAAATACATGTTACCATTTTATGAAAGCTTACCTAAAATAAATTTAAATTATGTTACAGTTGTAACAATGAATCAATGGGAGTGGTCCCCCAAAAACTTTCTAGCATACTCTCTGAAAAAGGTGTCAGGCTAGAGTACGCCTTA
>JAPMOQ010013963.1:0-15198 GCA_026543055.1 Argiope trifasciata
ATTCAGTTAAATGCTTGTATTTTCGGTCTTTGGAAATATCCTGGATGTCTTGATAATTATGAGCTATAAATATAAATGCTATGAAAATTATCCATTAAAAGGATACGTAATTCAATCACTGAAGAGAAAGGTCATAAATCGGCTTAGAAGATTTTAACAGACATTTTTGTTTTAGGCTTCAATTAGTAGCAAATATTTCACCGATGCAATATTCTAAATAAATGAATGGGTTTAATTTTTCTAATTTCGACAGTATATATCCATAAAGTAAAGAATAACTGATGCCTTTTGAACAGTGTTCTGGGAATAATTAGGCTTAGTGTTTATAACAGTCACTTTGATAACTGAAAATGACTCAATGATAAAGAAAATTTTTGTGACATTAAAGTGATGTTTTAATATTCTTATAAATATGACTAGTTTCATACTGTTACAAATCAAGATAAGCTTACAAATCAAGCTTATTCTTAAACAAGAAGTAGTGAATCCTAGTTTTTTAAAATTATGTATTTACTAGTTGTCTCCTTACCCCTTATGATGTAATCTAGAATCTTGATACTAAAGCTAAATTTAAGATTCTTAACTGTCATTCTAAATAATTATTATTGGTTCTTAGTAATTCATAAAATTACATTAAATTTTTCTTTAATTTCAGATTAGATCATAATGCTGATTAATCCTTTGTAATTTTTAATTACAAAGGATGCATCAAAATTAATGAAAGATTTTAATTTGCCACTGTTCGTGCTTTAAAGTTTTTGCAACCCTTTAAACAGACCCTTATACAGGTTATAGTTTAGTGTTAGTAAAACTGGATAGTTGCACGAGAGAGCAAAATGTTTAAACAAGATTTGTATTAAATTAAAAACACAGTTTTTTTCCTTTAATTTTTAAATTTTTATTGAATTGCAAAGTACATAGGATAAAGTCATGTATGGAATAACACATATACCAAATAATCAACACGTCTTTTACGGCACATACGTATTCTTTTTGTTAAAATTTACTTAAATGTGGCAGAATTTCGTTGATGCAGCGTTGAATTTCCTCCTTCAATGTCCTCATTTGTGTGAACTTCTTGGCATAGACCTTTTACTTCAAATAACACCCCAAAAAGGTGTTACATCTCACGGTCTAAAGGCAGTCCTCAAACCAAACCACCAAACTTTCATTATTTTTGGAATTTGTTCAAAAATGAAAATACGTTTGTTCTATCATTTAAAGTTCCATTTTTCCTTATTCTAAACTATCAACTGTCAAAGGGTTATTTTAAGAGGGCTTTCAGAACTTTTACAGCAGCAATTGTAGTAAATTCAAATAATGCGTTAATTTTTGGAAGCTGTTTAATTACGTTCTTTTAGAAGCAGCAGCGTGATATCTTGGGATGCAACTCCTAATTTTGAAATGCAGTTGAATGGCTTGGACAACTCCAGAATCGTTGCACCATTGTTTAGGCATTTGGCAGTGACTTGTTTGGCATTCGAAAGGTCGGCTGAAATAGAAATTCTTTGGTGGAATCAATTTTGCGCCACGCACCCTAGGGTTTCACATATCTCACAGAGAGAACACAAGGTAAGAGTCCTGCCAGAGCAGGACTTGAACCGAGGACGCCCAAATCTCGGGGAAGATGCGCTATCCCTATGCCAGGACAATGGCAGAAATTATGCTAATTTATATTATTGAAAGCTTTGAAATAAAGATGACATTTATATTACTCAATAACCTTAATCCGTAATGGAATGAAATGTCATAGTTTTTCTCATAATTTAATAAATAATATTTTTTCATAATTCATATCAATCAAATTAATTAAAATATATTAAACAAATTTTTGCGAGCAACTGATTTCTTATTTAAAAAGGAAAAAACAAGCATAAAAAATTACTGAAACTCTGGACTAAAACAAAATAAAGGAAATAACTCAATTAAAATTAGTAAATTTCTAAATAGAGGAATACATCGCGTGACCCTCAAAGAAAATGTATACACTTATTCGGAAATGAATGATATTGTGCGCCTTTTTCAAAACACTCGCAATTTGTATTTGAACTCGCAACTCAGAGGATGCCACCCCAACGCTCTACCAACTAGGATATTCAGACCTGTGCCGGATGCGGGATATTCAATATTAGACTGATCTGGTCTTCTTCTTGCATACAGCCGACCACCCCGCCACCACTGAATGTAGCAGTATCTACAGGATTTGTTGTGGTCGACTGCTGACTTTGATCTGGAGAGTATTTAAAACAGTAATTGCAGAACAGATATTCTTTCCGGCAACAAGAGTGGTAACTTAGAAAAATTAGTAAATGTTTTATTTTTCCATGCTTCTTGATAGTACAGTTTTGTACATATCAGCAAAGTATGCATTTTGAGAGTATTCTGTATCCTTGCTTGGTGTCTTCCCACTAAATCGGTATATACTCTGCAACAGTCGTAGTCGTTTTTTTCTGTATAGCTTACAGTTTTTGAGATAAAATCTCTAATGTCGAATTTTGCAGTTACATGATGCTTTAAATTTCCTCGATGCAAAACACCTAGCCATTTTTTGATGAAAGACACCGATTTTAAGACTAAACTGTCATCGTACTGAAAATTTATAAGAATGAGTTCTGGACTTTAGCTGACATTCTAAATTTCTTAAATTGTATAATTTTCTTCTAAATACGTAAGGTACGTAACATTTTTTTAAAAACAAACAAGAAAATATCAGTTTTTAACTCGTGTGTTTAGTTTGATCTTTGATTTTTTAATTATTTACAGAGATTATGAAATCGAATTATTTAGGAAGTTAAATATCGTTAAAAATGAATTCATAGCGAAATTCTGCGTTAGGCAAATGCAAGGCTGATATTTATTTGCAACATTTAAGCGAAATTTACAAATATTTTAAACATACCTTGGCGATTCAGAGAAATTTCTCACGTAGTATCGTGTGAAACTAATTAAATATGGTGTGATTTGAAAAGGGCGAAGATTCGTATTAGTTCATTAAGATAATTAACCTCAAATAAGGTCACTTCAAACATAGTATTTAAATGTTTATGCAATTGAAATTATCACTGCTGTTTATATACCCATTTTATTGATTGACCAAATAAGGAGTGCGTCCTATCGTGCTCATTGTGACAAAAGTATATACGTGCTGTTTTGGTGGAAATTGCTTCACTTCAGTTACTTTCAGGGACAAAAGAATGGGAAAATCACATTGAAGTAGAACTGTTCCATGTATAAGGTTTCCCAGAAACGTCGAAAAGGCACCCAAGAGGTCTTTAAAGTGTTAGGGATCTCAAATTGTAATTGCGGGGTCGATTAGCGCACATATTTCATAACTGCGCGTTCAAGATTGCTTGAGTTCTTTTTGGGTTTCCTCTATTTAGATAACTTTAAATACATATCGCAACTTCAGAGTCACCACAGAACCATTATATATATCCTTCCAGCTGGTGCGGCCATCATACCAACATGAAAGGTCTCTCCTATTTCCCACATAAGCTATAGTAAATTGTAAATTTTCAAAAGCGTAACTATTAAAATTATAATGTAAATAGCTTAGTATTAATAATTACAATCACTTTAAACATTTTTTACTTAAAAAGAAGCAGAAACAATATAAATACAGATTGCAATAACAATATTAAATGACCACAGGTTAATTGAATTGATTTAAAAATAATATAAATGAAATTGTCGAAATTTTGACAGAGCAATTTTCATATAAAATAAAGAAGTGCAAAAATACGGAATTTATGTCTAAAAAGGAAAAAGTAATTGAAAGTTAGATATGAAAAGGAAGAAAGGAGTTTCATTTTTATTTCATTGCAGCGTTGCAATTTCAGCAAATGTGTTTAGTGTGCTCCAAATATATAAATTTTTGTCAAATCTCACAACCGAACCTCGTGATTCTAGTCCGTTTTTCTTTTTGGAAAGGTTTTTTTCCCTAACGTCGCATCCTTTACTTCTTCAATACCTAGTTCGGCTTTTCTCTTTAGCACATTTAATTTTAGCTCACTTTTTAGAGCTGTGGGTGCTTTTTTTCAACATTTTCCTTCGTAAGTGCATTTGCCAGCTGTCGCCTGTCTAAAACAATACGGATTTAATTGTAAAATCATACAAAATCAGATGTGACAAAAACTTACATGAACGGTCGCGCGTATCTCTAAAATAAAAATATCTGATAGGCAGAGACCTATTAACGCTACAAACTTACGACGACAACGGAAAGTATGTCAAAGGGAGGGGGACAAATAGCCAAAGACGAGCGTTCCCGGTGCCACCAGATCTGAAAGTATAAAACGAAATTCATCTCTAGTTTATCTCTCACATACGCGCGACCGCTAGAAGGATATAGAATAGTGAATTTTAATGTTACCTCTTGTTCGTCAAGTGAGTCAAACGAGAGGTAATATTGTCATTTACAATGCTATATATAGTCATTGGACATCTTAGAAAACCATTGTCTTCACTTAAAAGTCTCTAGAATCAAAAGTTTTCTGCAATAACGCTTCGATACAACAAATTATGAATTTATCAAAGTTTATAAACAGCTTTAATTAGTTTCTCCGTTTCGGCTGTAAGAGCCAACCACTTTTGGCAAACACAGTTAAATGCTTCTAATTTATCTTACATTTCATATACAGCTTGCATTCTAGTTCCATTATATCAATTAACCTATAATATATAAGTTTCTTCCCTCATCTTTGCATTGGAGAAGTGATAAAAATTTTTTTTCTTCTCTGCAATAATAAGTAATATAATTTTAATAATTATTATAATTAATATAATTTTCTGTAATAATTTCTGTCATTTTCTGCTGTTTCCTTAATAATTTCTTTTTCTAATAAGGCACGAGTTTCATTCAGATTGCGTATTTTAATTTTCATTCTTATTTTGCATTGATATTCAAAACATAAAGAATTTTTTACCACTTTATATATTATTAGTCACATTCTGATAGCTCTTTAAAATAAATATTATAAATTAATCAAATAGGATACTAATTATTTACACAAAATTGGATGAGCAAACAACGAATGAAAATAATATTTAAAATTGTTTTTGTGGAATATGAAGAGAAAGATATAATTAGATTAATCAAACTTAAGATGTTATATATGGAACTTAATACATAAAAATTATTTTATTTTGTTTTTTTTAAAATGCTATTCCTAAGATTAAATATTATATAAATATTTATATACCTAAATATTAGAAACATTCTAAAACCTTAAATGCACCAGGCATGCCAAATATTTATCAGAAATATTTTTCTATGTTTCAGTGAAAGCAACAATTTCTAAAAAAAGTACGATCATATGTATCACATGTTAAAAATTCAGGTAATTATAAAAATATAATTTGTATTATTAGATATTTTGACGAGTATAAAACTGTTATCATTTTCTAATTTTGAAATCTTTTAATGAGCTCTAGTGAACTAATTAAAATTAATTTAAAAAATAGATCTATAAAGTATTTTATTTAAACATTTCAGAATAAGTTATATGTTGTTTAATTTATTCTTTGTGTAGCATAAAAACTAAAATTTTTTTAATAAGTTTGCACTCTTATTAAAGCATTTTAATAAGTTAAGACAAGGCGGATAGACTGACAAACGTTGACAGTACAAATGACTTTCAAACCACCTCTCTAATAAATTCTCTAATAAACATCATGCTTGAGGATGCCTACTAGGGAATAGGGATACGAAATATTAAATTTTGGCATGAATTTAACATTTTTATTGAATCAATCGTATTATCCTTAGTTAGAGTTTTGGTGATTAATCCCTGACATGTCATTAATAGTATCAGTAAATCGGTGTTTTAGATTCGTTTTTTTTTCAATCTATTAAAACAAAGGTGTGACACAAAACTACACGTGTAGTCAGAAAATTCTATACCACACTCGTTATACATAAGTCCTTGTTTTTTGAATTATCACATTTATTTGTTTCAAAAAATTAAAGACAGTCTGACAATCAATTCATAGTTGGATTTGGCACAAAATTTGACAGATTTTTACATTAAATATCTGTACTGAATCATATTTATCTAGCTCTCTCCATTTTGTACTTATTGTGATAACTTATATACGAACAACAGAACTGACGAACTTCCTCTGAACAGATTTTCCTCAAAATTTGATAAAAATCTATAAATTTGGTGTAAACACATAGACCGAATTTCAACACTCTAGCTCAAAGCATCTTGGTATCTTTGTCACATACAGACATTTTACAAAAATGTGTTTTTCGATCTGTGGGGGAGCCAGAATGTGGAGATTTGGAGAGTTCGAATTTTTCGACTATTACTATAGCAGAAAATAGAAATTCTATACTTGTAAATAGTAATAATGAACAAAAGTGGTAAAACAGCCGCTACTCTTCTTGTTGAAGTCTTAGAAATGCGATAAAATTCAAAACAACCTTTGAATATTTTTGTTGACTAATTTTATGATTGTTGACAATGTTGGGATTAAACTTGGTCGTTATGATACTAATCCAATCTTTAAAATTTAATCTCTTTATCTATGCTTGCTTGACGAAATAGTCAAATGCTTGAGATATTAGAGGGTTTCAAAAGATCATAGGTTACATCCTCAAAACCTTTATCATTGTCATTTCTTCGAATAAATTGAATTAAAATAGATTAGACTTAGGTATATTGATTTTCTCTATATTTAATTTTGTAGCATATAAGCACAGACTTTAGAAGAAAATAATAAAAAAGGGTAGAGTAGAGCTTCTCAAATATCGTTTTTCTGACTTTTGTAAATGAAATGGAATTTAAGATTGGATATCTTCATGGAATGTGGGAGTAAAGGACATTTCCTGAATGGAAACATAGAACGAAATATTCAAAGGCAAAGTATCTCGAGTTACTTTGCAGAAGCCTGGCTTTCGGAAGTTAAGATAGGTATATTTTTAAAGTTCTCGGCTTGTTTTTTAAAAAATTGTTGAAAAATTAATTAATTTTACGTTTTGCTATACCTCAATCCACCATAAAAAATGAACTTACTTGGTTATAGAACTCTTTTTATTCTGAATTGTTTCTCTGCTTTATATTCTCAAGAATATCAATTCGCTTTTTAAATTAATTTTATTCTTTTTAAAGATGGTAATTTATATATAGGGAAAAATATATACCGCAATCTCAAATGAAAAGAGGATTTCTCTATTCTTTCAGATTATATATTTCAAAAAGAAAAAAAATCCAATCAGTTCTGCTCTTGATTTTTGTTTCAATATAAATATTAGTAACATGTATACCGATCTTTGCCTAGAAAACACAGCAAAAAAGTAACTAATTTTTTTTGATAAACACTGAGCTATAAATGAATTTGCTTTTTAAAAATATAAGGGTAAAAGATGAGAGAAATATTTTTAAAATTCTGAAGCTTCAGGAATTTTTTAAAGATTTAAAGTAAAAATTATATGCCTTTGCAATAAAATTTCATACGAGTTGTACAGTATTTTTTCTGTGTTTGTTTTCTTACTCCCTCTGGTTTGTTGTAAAAGTTTGGAGAGGGGAGCGACCAGCACTAGTGTCATATGTCAGATGACGAGTGTCATACTCGTCATCTGACCGCAGTCCAAAATTAAGAGGTCCACCCCAAAATAGCTTTAGTGTTGCTTTAAAATCGGACATTAATATAACTACACTATCTGACTTAATTTTGCTTGGAATACCTTTTAATAACTTCTAATTTTATTCTTTAGAAGTCAAGAAAAGAAGCCTTTTTAATTCTTCTGCACTATTACTTAAAAAACTGTCAATGGTATACTCATGATCGTAATTTATTATCTTATACGGCATGTTGCAGTAATGAAGGTACTTTACTTTTAAGAAAACATTACACAAATTATCGTGAAATAATTCCTTTCAAATTCAAAACACACAGTCGAAGTGTTCTTACCTTTTTCCATGACGGAACCTTTATAATTAATAAAGGAGATCTAATTTTCTGATCTGAAAACAAAATTTTGCTAACCATAACCTTAACGTGAATTGCACATCTTCTCAACTCCTCTTAAAATATTATTAATTTAAAAATAAGCAGACGCATGAGTCTTGAATAAGTATATTGTTTCTTTCATAACGAAGCTCAATCATGTCACTCTTTTAAGAATTGCAGCTCGAATTTTGAAAGAAAATTCTACTATGAGTTAGAATCTCGATTTCTTTTTATTTGGGGGAAGTGGAAAGAGAAAATATGCACAGATACTACAGTGAAAGTCTATAAAGGAGAACGAATCAATATTTTCCTGAAAAAAACCTGTCTAACCTTTGGCAATGGGAAGGAAAAAAGAGTAAGGAAATACGGTATAATGTTCACTTAAAAGCGATGTAGGTAGAAAACAATAAAGAGCAAAGAAATACTCAAAAATATTGATTGAAAAACAATAAAGGTAGAAAATAACAAAGAAAACAAATACAAGAATTTGGCTAATCAACTAACACAATAAGAGAGAAAGCAACTAGAAAGTATATACTAAATTTAAAAAGATTTTACTTATTATTCTTTAACATAATACCTGAAAAATAATAATCAAAATGTCTTATAAATATTTATTAGAAAAAATGCTTGTATTTAAACTAAATATTTCAAATATATGGCTTGAGTTTAGTCAATTTAATTCAGATATTAATCTCTAATTTGTAATTTTAAAAGATCGTACTTATTATTCTTTAACATAATTACTTAAATACAATAAACAAAATGTTTTGTGAATATTTATTACAAAGATTGTTTGATATTTAATGAATAATAATGAAATATTAAGAATATATGGCTTACGTTTATTCAATTCAGATATTAATTTCTAATCTTTAGTTTTAAATTTATAGTATATTAATATATTTCTAAATTTCATCTTTATATTACTCTTTTATTAAATCATTAACATTTTTGTAAGATTTTCAAACTTTTATTTGGTTATTATTATAATCAATATTTTTTAATTACTAAATCATTACATATATTAATTTTATTTTTCACTATACAGCGCTTTTTTTGAAAAATTTAAATTTATGAAAAATATAAACTTATATATTTGAAATAGCACTAATGAAAAACCGAAATATCCGTTCTTTATTTTATTGAATCAATAATCTATTTTCAGCGAGCAAACTGGGAAAATGAACTTTTAAATATGTACGTCGTCACCAAATGCTTCCGAGATTTTTTGGATGATGATAACACCTTTGTCTCGTTCAAACATTTGGTACTGTTAAGTGCATATCATATTTTCCACAATATGCCAGAAAAAAATATGGTAATCTAAAACATTAAGCGATATAGGTTTTTAAGATTAAAATATTGCTGAAATATTTTATAGGTATAAAAGTAGATCTTACGTGAATGAGTTTGCTGGGCATCTATAAAATTGCTCATCGATTTCTGCGAGGTAATCATACTTTCATGAACAAAGATGGGAAAATGGATAAAGTGATCGTAATTTTAATATCGATTTATAAAATGGCCTCATGTTCTCTAATCGATTCGATAACCATGGTAATTATATATTTCAGCACAAGTTTCAGTTGAGTATGAGATTTCACTTCTGGTTGTAGTGAGAGGTGTTAAAAGGATGAAATGATACAATTGTGATATATTATCCCATAACTGATATTCTTTTTCATTTGAACATTTGATTTGAAACTTAAAACTTTTTTATTTTTTATTTTTAAAAATTTTTTTATTATTTTTATTTTTTTAAATTTTTTTTTATTACAAAAAATAAAGAATTAATAGCCACAAAAGGCTGAAAAATAATATTTTCTTTTAATAATCTTGAGAAGGATTAAGTTCTTAATTAGTTATTATGTTTATAGCTTGAAAATAATGAAGGAAAAATGGTTGGGAAAATAATTTCTATTAACTTCTTGAGAGTCTACTACTTCAGATCAAATACTTTTATATATTGAAATTAATAAAGTTTTTGAAGTGTCACTTGCTGCAATTTGGAGTCTTATAACATTTTTTATTTTCAATACTCTTTCAGTAAATGCATACAAGATAAATACATTTTGAATATCCTTTGAAGTCAAAAAGAAATTTATCCTTTGTGTGGAAATATTTCATGAAATTATGCTATTGTGAAATGGAATCCAATTACGTTTTATTTATATAACTTTTTTTTGTTTAGATTTTGGGAAATCATAAGTATTTTTATTTTATGGAAATCTTTCAAAGCAGGCAAATCCATATCATTAACTTATCCATCCAACCATTTGCAAGGGCCGCAGTGGCCTGGTGGTAAAGTCTCGGCTTCGGAACCGAAGTGTTTCAGGTTCGAGATTCGATTCCACTGAAGATCCGTCGTGTGAGGGGGTCTGTTGCACGTTAAATCTGTCAGGTCAAACGTCCTCCCGCTGGTGTGGCGTGGTGTGGAGAGGGGGGTGCCAGTTCAGGTGTCGTCCTCGTCATCTGACCGTGGTTCAAAATTACGAGGTCCGTCCCCAAATAGCCCTCGTGTTGCTTTGAAACGGGACGTTAATGTAACTAAACCAACCATTTACAATGTCACAAAATGAGTTTTTATCATAAACTTCGAAACATGCCCTTACAGATCTGATTAAACCTATTCTTCATATGTCTCTTTATTTTAATTTGTTATTTATACAAATTAAATTTTCATTCACACTGAAGTCCTTATATGTTCACATTTAGAATCTAATATTTACTTTATACATTTCAAATTTTCATATTAAATCAAGAAATTTAATATGAAATTATTTTCATATTAAATTCTTTCTTGATTTAATATGAAATTTAATTTTTGATTATTTCTCTATTCTGTTATAATCATAGAACTCTAGATGAGTTTTAGGGGTACCGAACATCTGTGCTTCTTTAGCCCGAAGAACAAACAGTGAGATGAACTCTATTCCTCTTATATATTCCAAATCCATGGTGGGTGAACTAATTTAGTAGCTTATGCAATTTATTATAAACTATGATTTGTACATTCAAAACAGTAAAATAGTATTAAAACTTATATATTACAAATATGAAAATCAGCGTAACTTCCCAATAAAAGAAAAAAAAATCTTAATTGTCTAATAAATGAATTTGATTGAATATTAAGGATATTAAATGAAAAAAGCATAATTTCACGAAAAATAGATATTTCTACGTAATCACCTACCTTAAAATTGTAGTTTTTCCTTCAGATCTAACAGAGAATGTTTTTTTTTCATCTTTTTCATAAAGAACTCTGCATATTTCTTAATTTATGCCAATTAACTAATTAAATATTTAATTGATTAATAAACTTTGTGATTATATGAAAGCAAATCTGGTGATTCGTATTGAAAGAGTGGCGAAAATACACCCGAACTCTTAAACAGAGTCCTGAGTTATGAAAAAGAAAATTCTTTCAATAGATATAAAGACCCTATTTTTTGTTAAAATCTTTGAAGCTTTTCAAAAATTCATCCTGAGCTAAGTAGGAAAAAAATCTCGTATTCTTTTTAATTTCAACATCATTTGGAAGTTTGATTTAAAATGAAGGGGAAAATATTTATTGTTGCTTCAAGTTTGCTTTAAATCCCTTTCTGATTATTACTTCGGTGTGTACACTATTCATCGAAAACTGGGAATAAAGCCAGATTGATTAAAATTTGGTACTTTTAGAAAAAAGAATGAAATAAGATCCCACCGAGAGTTTAAACTGAACTCAAAATTGAAATGGCTAACTATTTAACATAAGAATAAAAGAACTTTCACATTTCATGCCAAGAAATAAGGTTCGAAGATTGATAAGTAAATGTATTCTTGGTCATATTACAATATTTATTCTTTATTGAAAGAGACAGAAAAAGAAAAGAAAAGAAATATTTGCATAACTTGAAAAAAATATCAATTGCTTTTCTCGGAAAAGTTGTCATTTCAGAAATAAAAAGGAAACGGACTAAAAATTCAATCAAATAGGTAAAGTTAGGGAATAGAACGAGTACAAATTTGGCTTGTGGATTAGAAAAAGGGTGCCAGAATACATACATGTCTGAGAAGCCAATTGGTAGATTGGATATATTTGCCGTTGTTGCTCTAGTGATCATAGAAAAGTTCATAGAAATCCTTCTGTGAAGAAACTGTGGCAAGGCTAGCAAAGTGTTACCAAACAATTAGACGAAATCAATCTTTTTATATTTAGAGTTTGCATTCAATCGCAACGAAAAGTTCACAACCTTTTATCCATGTTTAACATAACATTTGGATTTAATCGTGGAGAAAAAGGAGGACAAACGTCATGGATCTTATTTGGACTTATATTGATAATCGATGGCGCCTCCTTAATCCGTTTTCATTTCTATCTTCACAGCTAAATGTGCATTAGCTAAGATTAAAATAAGATGTATTGATTTTTCCGAAAATAACCGCCCACGTAATATATTGTATTCATCACAGAAGAATTAAATTAAAATTAAGTTCCACGATTTTATCTGGCAAACAACTTTTGATTATGAAAAGGATTTAAGGAATCGTTAGTTTCAAAGAATGTCTATTAATAAAATATTTTCCTAATGGCAATATTAAAAGGTGATTGAGCTATATTTCATGCTATATTGCAGAAGCCTTGTCGATTGAGGGTTAAGATCAAAATATTAATAAAATGCTTGCAAAAAAAAATGTTAAAATCTTTTCAAATCAAATGTTAACAAAATGCTTACAATCAAAATGTTAAAATGTTTTGAAAATCAAATCTTAATAAAATGTTTACAATCAAAATGTTAAAATGTTTTGGAAAGCAAATCTTAACAAAATGTTTACAATCAAAATGTTAAAATGTTTTGAAAATCAAATCTTAAAATGTTTAAATTCGTTTCTTAAAATTGTTTTATGGAAAAAAGAATTAATTTTATGTTTTTCTTTTTTCTTACTAAATCAAAAAACGAAAAAAAATATTAACTATACATAATTATTTCCGTATAAAATAAATATTTTTATGAATATCAAAATAATTTTTGCATTTATAAAAAAAATATATTTGCTTTTATAAAAATATTTGCTTTTATAAAAATATTTGCTTTTATAAAAATATTTGCATTTATAAAAAGTAACAAATTATATTTAAATTATTTATTAAATTTATTTTAGTCCAGAAAAGTCATTCTTCTTCTTTATAAATATTTAAAATAATAAATTGGATCAAATAAAATTGAAAACAGTTATTTTTATTCTAAACACATGTGGCAGGAAATGACTTATTTTTTCATAAAAAATAATTTTTACCTTCAAGTACTTTGTTGTGATTTGAAAGTCCTCTATAAAATTTTGAATAGTTTGAATTACGATTATTTTGTTATGAAGCAAAATATATTATTTTCGATTGTCAAGAACAAGGATCTGAAGCCCTTAAAGTGAAGGAATAAAATTGTTTACTTGGGGATGTTATTATATTTGGAGTTTTCAAAGAAAGACAGGAAAACCTATGCATAACTGGAAAAAAAGGAATATATCTTTTCACAAAAGAATTATTAAACCATGGAATAGAGAAAGGAGAGAAATAAAGTGAAAAAATCCAACCAACATCGGTAAAGAAAAAAATAAAAAGGAAGAAACATACTGGTCGAGTAACGATAGAGAAATAAAGACAGAAAAATAAAACCATAAGTATCAGAGAAATAGAGGAATTGAAAGAATGAAAATCGCACCATTGTCTAGGCGAAATTCCTAGAAATGTGACCTACGACAGAAGATCGAAAATGTTTTTGGAGAACAACCGTCAGTAGGTTCATAAAGCTCTTTGGGATCAATTAGGAAAAACCAGTCTTCTATTTCGATATTAAATCCAATTGCTCTGAAATGTCTGTGGCCTATTAATGTAGGAGTGTTGGAACTTTAATAGAGGCAAACTATTTATTTACGTGGATACGAAAGCGATTCATGACCCCATTTTTACAATCCTTCAATATAGTCGCCAGCATTGTGTACAACTCGTTTCCAACGATGTGGAAATCGCAGAACACCTGCAGCAGCGCCTGTTTTTTTTTTTTGATAATTCGAATGGACCGGTCTATCGCACCAAGAATCTTTGGACGGTCTGCTGTGGGGGAACGCTATGCTTTAGGATGACAGCATCTCAATCGTACACGAGAATTAGCATAAATTTCACATTGCTGGGGCTCTGAAAAGATTTCGGTGACCCAGCAGTCGTTTGATTGGCGTTTCAATTTTGGCTGGTACGATTTGGACCAAATCTCATCCAGTGTATTGATACTGCTGTAGATCCTTTGCTGTTGCACATTCAATATTTATCCAACTCCGTTGTTCTTGTTTTGAAAACATCCTGGAACACTTTCTTTATACCGCAACTAATACAAAGACTAGTTCTTTGCGTACTCCGAATGAGCGTGATGTAGGAAGAGCGAGTCTTTTTACTGAGAGGTAAGGTAGGTATGTTGCGGACATGTGGTATACGTGACATTCTTTGGTTTTCACAGCACTGTTGCCACTATTAAAGTTCAAACGTCTGTATATTTACTGGATCATTTGATTTAATCACAGAGTTTGAGTCCGGAAAGTGAACGAGAAATTTCTTGAAATATGTCTATTTATTGATGATATCTATTTCATTGAAGACAACTATATCTACATTTACTTCTATATACGAAAAGTACAAAAAGAAAGTATTGGAATCGTTAAAAAACTTCGAACTTGAGAATTTCCCCCATCTTCTTGTTTCAAACCTCTCTTGAATAATAAAAAAGGGCATTTTTTCAATTTTGGCTATCTATTAGTGAACTAGGAAGCTCAAAGTTAGAGAACTCTTATCTAGACGGATGAAATTTGGTAGTTGGTCTTTAAAACAAATTTTGAAAGCATTACCTTTAGTGGAAATCTGTAAAATCGATTAAACGTGAGCGCAGTAACTACAAAACGTGATAACACAAATTAATATTTAAAGTGTAAAGTCAAAATGTGGAAATATCTGTCAGAGGGTGCATTGTTTGTAGGTCAGTGTAAACAGTGTTATGGACATAAATAAAAATAAAAATCTCCAATTACATTCTTTAAAATATACAATGATTAATTTGTATTGTATCTAATAATTACACATATTTCGGTAAGTCCTAGTTTATTTCTTTTAAGAATGATAGGAATAGGCATGATTTAAATAATTATATTACATGAAAAATGTGCTTAAAATTTGGTTTAAAATGCTTCAATATTAAAGATATATATATATAT
>JAPMOQ010013963.1:27679-59910 GCA_026543055.1 Argiope trifasciata
ATAGGAGTAAAATTATCTAGAGTATCATTATGAACACAGATTACTCATGTCAGGGAAATAATTTATTACTCCCTCATACCTAACAGCATGAACACGTAACAAAAACGCAAAGTAGAAGTGATTGTCTACCTGAGAAAAATGCTAAATCAAACATATAACGAGTCGTAAGTTTAATTTATTTGCATTGGCACCCCTTTTGAGAATAATACTTAGGATATTTTAGGATGAATAACAATTTTGAACCGTGGTCCGATGACGAGGACGATAACTAAGCTGACATCTCCTTTTCCCAAACTTCCCTACCACAAGTTGACTTCGACAAATGTTATGTGCACCAGACCAGCTTATAGCTTATACGGCTGTTTTTTGATGGAAATGATTTCAAATTAAACGGTTTCGAATCCTAAACCATTTAATCTCGATGCCGAGATCCTATTACCATTTCCCCACTGTTGAGGGAAACTTAAAATTAGCAAAGAATAAATAAGTCTTAAGATATTTATACTTATTGTAAAGAACCCTTCCAGTGGAAGTTATTTTAACGTAATTATGTATAGATAATTATAAATACAACTTCACCTCCATAATAGTAGTATTTATCCTTTATTTGTAAGAATGTTCGAGATTTTCCACTGTTCGTGTTTTCGGCAGCGTCTGTGTTTCATTTAAACTAGTTTTGAAAGAGTGATAATTCTTGTGGAATAAGAATAATGTCAAGTGAAACTAATTAAGAGTAATTAGAAAGAATGTCAACAATTGTTTATATAAACATGACAACAATGAAAAACAACGTATCAAATAACTAATAAGCGGAATATCTTCCATGTCTGGTGTGATCTATGAAATATTAACTCTCTTACATACATATCCATTTCATAAATTATTTGAATCACGCTTCGCTTCGTTAAGAATCCCTCTGCTTTACCAAAAACAATGCTAATGGTAGCATAAATCTTCAGAATTTCTAATTAATTAATCCTGCCTCTAGATGGCGCTGCACTTCTCGGTTCAAGTGAATGAAACAAAATTTCGAAGAGAAAGACGGAACTTTTCTCTAGTGAGTAATGAACCATCAATGTTTGAGTCAGAGTTTAGAAGAGTTGTATTCTTCAAATACTAGATATATAAACAATTATATTTGCTACATAGGAGAGTGATTTTTCTCCTCAATTCCCCTCCCCCCCCTTCGTGTTTTTGTAATTTTTTTTAGAAAAACTAAGATAACTAGATCACGAGTTAAATTTTACATTAAGGTTCATTCTTTATAAACTCTATAGTAAAATTTCACTATCCTACCTTATTTTTATCTTCAATATTTGAAAATTTTCCTGTGGAATCACCAAACACATAGCGATACAGATTACATAAATCCATCAATTATTTAATTCTATTATGCTTTAGAATCTTTGAGATAAAGAAAATGAATTATTATTCTTATATCCCCAGACTAGAATTTTTGTCAGATCAAATTTCCTTTAATATTTAGTTACGTTTTTTAATATTCATTATCATTCGCAGAACTGATATTTAATAAATAACCCAACTGGTCTTCAAAATTTTTTCGTTATTTCGTTTAATTAAAATAAATAAAAAAAGTGACTCCCAATTAAAGAAAAGAGCTTATAAGAAAATAATTGGAACTATGATTTGTTATTTCTTTGAATTTCATCCTGAGGAAACACTGAAAAAAAAAAACTTTAATAAAATGTTTATGACCTTTTTCTAGGGAGATTATTAAAGAAAGTTCATCTTAATAATCTGAAATTTTAACCTCAGAAATAAAGCAATAATAACATAATGAGCAAATAAATATTTAACTCTGATATACGTAAAGTAAGAAAATAAGGAAGAATTCATTTTAAAAATCCTTTTAAAATGCAAAATAAGAAATCCTCAGAAAGGATTAAAATTTTTGATATTGTTAAACCGAATTAATTAACGTCATTGCTTATTCGTCATTCAAAAAAATCTTTCGTTAATTAAAACGGAAAAAACAAGAAACCTTCAATGTTATTTTCCTCTAAATACGGTTATTTTAAAGCCAATTATAGATAAAACTTGCTACTTAAAATAATAATTAAACAAATAATTCAAACAAAAATGTTTTAATCAAGTGAAACTTTACATACGAATTAAATATATTTCTTTAAAATACTCAATTCTTATTCTTTCTCTGCGGTAATTACTGGTAGGATATTACACCTTTTTTAGGGACATTTTAAGTTTATTTTTAGATATTTACTATAAAAAAAGCAACTATGCAGTCAAGGTTTCAATTTCTCTTTCAAACTCACTGAATTTATACTACGTAGATAATCTGACTCCCTAAAGGTATTTTTAGAACGTTTTAAGAGTTGTTTTATGCTGTTTGTATTTTAATATTATTCTTAGTATAAAAAAGATAAAAATGAAAAAATATCATGAAAGAAGTGGGAAAATTAGTAATTTCTTTGAACGTGAATTAGGGATTTTAGTTAAAACTTCTTAAACTTCGAGTATCGACAAACGTTTCAGGGCGAGAATGGGTTACAACATCAACCATTAATTTTATAAAGGATTTGTTAAGTTGTACTAACTGTAAATAGTCTCTGAAATTAATAAATTTAGTGCATAGTGCTGTGTAATAAATTTGCATCATTCGAAAGAGGTTAAAAATTGGCCCATATTTTTCGATGGTATGAAGATGGAAATATTTTATAATAATAGAAAAAAACCTCTTGTGCACACGCAAAAAATTTGTAACTTTAGTAAGTTCAATGAAGTTATGCATTCAAAGTAATCAGAGAAATTTCTATAATGAAGTTGTTTCAATAGATATTAGGGAATGTTATCCTCTAAACTTGGTAGTAATGATTTAATGTTTTTAGATATATGCTAATAGTGTTGAGATTTTTAATTTTCTATTATTTAGTTCATTATTTTTTTTCTGCTATTTTTTTAAAAATCTGGAATGTTTGATTCTGAATTCCTATAGATTTGAAATACTTGATGAATAGTTTCGAAAATAACGAAACTGCTTAAAGGACCATGTCATGGCAATGCACTTTTTTTGTAAACCTTATGAAATAGGCTTTGTTTCATTTCAGTTATATTAGCATTCTATTTTAAAGTAACACTCGGAATACTTGGGGACGGACACCATAATTTTGAACTTTTGTCAGATGACAGGGAGCTGGCATCTCCCACTCCTAGTTTCTGCAACGCACCAGGGGGCGGGCATTTGACCCCAAAGGACTTTGCATGGACTAGAACCGCTTTCACGAAGTTTCATGCGTAGCCCAGGTCTTGCTATCAAGCCACCATGGCTCTGAATAGGTTTTCGCTATGCAGGATAATGATTTGTTTATATGCATGCAAAAATAATGCGCATATTTTCTCTTTAATGATAATGGGTTTGAAGATTCAGATCATGTATGTATTTATGATGCAAATTTGCTAAAATTAGTGTTATTGTACATGATACAAGCTTTTTTTATGAGAATACTGTAATCATTGTACACTTAGTGAACACAAGATGATGCGTTTCGATCTTAATTTTGGTACAAAGTCAAATGATGCATCATCACAAAAATATCTTTTATATGGAATAGAAACAACTCACGTGTCTTCGCAGTCACATGACAATCATTTCAGCGCATCCAGACTAGAACTGAAACAGTTTTTTTTAAACAGCGAAAAAAAATCACTCCCTTTCGCCTCATCTCAAAATGAATTAATTCACACAGGCTTACATTATGAAACTGAAAAAAAAATCCTAAGATTATTTTTCTTATTTTATTTATTTATTTTTATTTCTAAAAAGCAAAAAAAAAAAAACGAAGTAGAATTAATACAGAATACTTGTGTAAACACCTACTAAGATGCATTAGATGTCGTCAGGATAATATATTTTTAATGCAGCACTATTTAACGTCTACAAAAATAAGTTGTATCAAGTCATTTCACAGAGGAAATTTATGTAACATCTAACCCTATATTAACAATAGAAATTATATAAATATACCAAACTAATAGCTGGGATCTTTTCTTGGTTTAATGATTAAGACAATGCTTTTATTAAATAAGTAACGGATGTTAGTTTTGTCTTATATTTAATTTCTATACTTGCCCGAATTTTAAATTTTTATAGTATTGATAGTATTTTATAAATTTTGTGGTAATACTACATCATTCATACACGTCAATATTCTACTTAAATTCAGTCCTTACACACGCATTTGAAATTTTCCCTGAATCCTCCAAGGAATCGAAAAGACATCAAATTCGTAATATAGAGTGTATTTAATTCTACAATCATGATTTCTAATTGGAGAATCGAAAATAGATAAAGATCTAAGCGACTTTTAAACTAATCATTCTATTAATCATTCAGTATTCATTGAATGCTACCGGATTCTCTTTTCATACCACTCACACTAAAATATTTACAACTGGCTCATTTTTAAACACTCAACTACACATGTAGCTATACACTTAGTTTAGGAATTCCGAAATGTTATATACTGGTATAATAAGTTAATTCTGCTATTGTCTGTAATCTATTCATTAGAAAGGTAAGTAATAATTAAGCTTAATACATTGTATGTAGTCTATTTTAATCACTAATTACAATTTCCAAGCTTTTGAAACCACTCGTTTTGCTTTTATTATGCACATGTTTCCTTACCAATATATCTACAAAAGAAGAACTCGCTGAATTTTATTCTTTTAGAGAGCATAATTTAAATAAATATATTATGTTTTTACAAAGACTTTATGGAAATGCTATTTTTTGTAGATGTAACATTATGTTTTATATCTTCATTCGCTAAGTATATTAACGTTTGTAGTGGCGATTAATCTAAAGTAAATTATGTCGTCCAAAGAAAATAAAAAGGCCTTAAGATAAAATAAATGTTTGAAGAATAAAGAAATAAAAAAAGTTTAAATTTATTAAGGGGAATGAAACAAACTCAGCAGTATTTAATTTTTGAAACAAAACTTTGCAATTTATTATTATAAGATAAGGTAGAAGGATAACTAGTAAGTTATATGGTTAAGTTTAAACTTGATGGATTATAATAATATCCTAAATGAAATCAACACTATGGCTGTTTAGACATGGGCTTTGTACTTTTAAGACTGATCAGAGGAAGAGGAGGATACCTGAACTCCAAACTTCCACATAACATGAACAGAATGATGTTTGGGTTCAGATTTCATATTTGGTATGCACCAAATCTGCTTGCCAAAAATTCACATTTTCTTTGGTGAATTCGGATATCGAGCGTTAAGCTCTCCAACGCCGAATGAGAGGCTTTACTACTAGTCCGCAACAGCTAAGGATAAAGTTAATTAATACCTTCTGACATAAAGAAAAACATGGGAATAAATGTAAAATAAATAGATATTAAAATACAGCTTGTACAATTATAATCTGTATTTTATTAACAATTATAAGCTGAATCGCATTTTTCTAAAAAAAATATGTATAACTTCAGCAGTAATAATGGAGCATATATAATTTAAGAAGTGAATATAAAGAGAGTTTCAAATCATCACGAAGATTTGTCAGGTATATTAATGTCAATGCCATTAAATATGTGCGTCGAGATTAAGGCAGTTGATTTTAAATAGATGTAGATGTGGCTTATAAAATCGAAAATCGATCAGAAAAAAAGAGTTCTTTAGTTTGCAGGTAAAGAAAGAAAGAGATGAAAAATTTAGCTATTTTCAATTAAATAGTTTGACGAAAGTTAGTTTAATTATTTTTATTCTGCTAAGCAAAAACATATGTTCATAAATCCTCATGGAAAAAAGTTGTTTAGCTATAATTCATAACAATCTATTTATATAAAAATGAATGTTTGTCTGTATGTCTCTTTGGCGCTGCCGAGTCCCTCATCCGATTCTGATAAAACTCTAAATACTTATTACTTGCACTTACGGGATGGTTATAGGCATAGTAAAATTATGTAATCTATATAAATAAAAATGAATGTTTGTCTGTATGTCTCTTAAGCGCTGCCGTATCGCTCATCCGATTGCGATGTAACTTCGAATACTTATTATTTGCACTTATTTATTTCTGTCAAAGATGGAAAAAACCGAAAAAATATTACCCACCCTAAAGTATTGAAAAGTAAAGATAAAAAAATAGAATTAATAGTATTGAAATTTCTCCTTTATATATCACTCAATTTCAATTAATGTATTCCTTTCTGATATGAAAATAAATATTATTCTTTCAATCATTCCTAATTAAACAAGACAGTTATTTTAAATTTCAAATGGTATTTCCATAATTACTTTTTCTGTGGGTGCAACTCGCCGGATATCAGCTAATGATTTTATAAAAATAGTTCAAAATTATTATTTGGTAATTTTTTTTGCTGTAATTAAAAGTATTCCAACAGTTTATTTAATCAAACAGTTCAAATCAAAAGAATTAGTAGCTCTCTTTAAATGGAAGTGGAGTAAGCTAAAACAAGGGAAGACGTCGCATTTTGGTTTAAAAAAAGCAAATACTATGGCGCCGTTGTCTTGTATCATTTCTTAAGAAATAAACGACATGGGCTTTAGAAATAATACTTGTTTCATATAATGTGAGCGGTAGCGAATTTTAGAATCAAAACATATTTTTGCTTTAATCGTACTTACAGATTTGGTGGTTGAGCTTGGCAAAACTAATCTTTGACATAGTTCCATCATTGAAGCAATTTTATAGTAGTTTTTGTTTTCAATTTCAAAATGCATTTTTTAAATAAAAATATGATTAAATTATATTCAAGATAAATAAATTACCACTTTTTTCTTTAAAATTATTTCTCTATCTCTGTGATTAGAAAAGTTTTCAGGAGGCTAGTTATTGTAGTTAAAGCGTCAGTTCAGGCAGAGCAAAAGTGCAAAAAGCGTCTTTGCAGTGTTTGGTGGGGAATGTCAATAAGTTTTACAAATGTAGGTTTTGATAAATTCCTACTTAAAAGAAAAGGTAATTACTTTAAAAATAATATTTTACCAATTGGCAGTTGGTCTTTGTAATGGACTTTTTACGGTGTACAAAATCAACTCTGTTATAAATAAAATAAGCGGGACATTAAATCATCAATATAGCATTGGAAGAATATTTCTTGATATAAAACGTGCCTTTGATAGGTGTTGTACAATGACCTCAGCTCAAATTTTCTAAAGTTTTAACCATAACTTAACACATCAATTGTTTTTCTTAACACACACACACACACACACACACACACACACACACACACACACACACACACACACACACACACATATTTGTGAGGTGAAATAATGCCCCTCCTCCCTATGAAAAGGGGAATGTGACGCATGAAGCAGCTGAATCGTACTTTTGGTCCTAGTTGGAGCTAAAAAGAAAAAAAAACACAGGAGACACTCACTCGGCTTAACGCTTAATCAGGAATATGTGGTCTGTGAGACAGCTAGCGATGGACTTTCGTTCACCCCTATTCTATTTTTAGCTCAATTGAATGGCGTGTCCCTGTTGCTTTCTGTTTTGTAACCTTCAATACACGTGCACTTTTTCAACCAGTTTCAGCGCATGCTTTAAAAAAATAATCCATTTATTTCTTTAAGCTCTCTCTTTAAGACCGCTGCTCCCAATTAGTGTCCTACTGTTGCACTGGAAATACTGAGTCTTTTAAGGACTATGAAAAATAGAAATTACGAGATATTGTTTTGTTGGGTTCCAAGTCATCTCGGAATTGGTGGAAACGAGAGGGTGGATAATGCAGCAAAAAGAGCATCTTTACTTCTGACACGAGATATCTCATGTAAAGATGTCAAAAATTCTTCTGTGCTTCGTTTACATATACTGTGGCAGGAAGAAATAAGCTTCATTCCATGAAAGCTAGAATTTCACTCTGGCCTTGTCATCCAGTGCGTGAGTATGATGTTAAATTGACTAGACTCCGCATTGGTCACACCCGTTTAACTCATCGACAACTTTTATTCGGTGAAAGAACTCCTATTTGTCCAGACTGCCTTGTATATTTAACAGTTTTCCATGTTTTGATAGAGTGTCCAAATTTTGGAAGTTGTGGTGATATCTTAATAAGCCAGATATCATCTAGGGGATTGAACAATTGCTTTTGTCCTGTGGTTATGTCACTATGCTTCAAACCCAAAAGTCCCGGGCTCTATTCCAAGCACGAGAACATTTCACCTTCCCCAATGGTGACCTCGAACAATGAACCTTCAACCATCATGCAACTGTCGTGGTGCCATCTACCTGCAACCAAACTCGTCAGACTCACATGACGTAACAATTCACGCAGTCTCGTCATAACGATTGGTGTGACTAACGAAAGCCGTCCGCTCGCCAAACAAAGATGGGTATGGCGTATTAGACACAACAGCTACATACACCAACCAACCACTCACTCAACAAACCAATTCATCACCACTCACTCAACAAACCAATTCATCACCACTCAACAACAACGCATATCGTTCGTCAGCTCACTGGAGGGTGAGTCTGTGGTGATATCTTAATAAGCCAGATAACATCTACGGGATTGAGCAATTGCTTTTGTCCTGTGACTATGCTACTAGGCTTCAGACCCAAAGGTCCCGAGTTCTATTCTGAGAGCAATTTCACCTCCCTTAAAGTCATCGGAAACAATTTTTTAACTGCTCAGCGCTAGAAATGCAATGTCTGGTCGGGTAGCTCCCCAATGAACAAGTTTTTAAATTTTTAAAAGCTATTGGTATGTACCATTTTATTTAATACTTTTTCTCGTTGTATTTCAAACATTTGTTTATCTTTAAGAGACAATGTATGAAATTTTAACCTTCGTATTTTTCAACATTTATTAAATTTTTACATGCATAATATTTTAATCTATATTTACCGTACGTCTGGTGCAGTATGATCAGAATTGGCTCTTGCGCCATTAAAATCTGCAAATCCAATCCCAATTAGTGTCCCAGTGATTAACAAGGCTTAGTAAATGGTGCTAAAACTTAGGCTTCGAAATATTATCCAATTTACTGATCCTATTATGAAGTAGTGCTCCAGACACTTTTAAATGAAGCAGAAATGGATTTTAGTAATAAGGATAATTGAACAGAAGAGTTTTTCGATGAAAATTCGCATTCTGATACTTGTGTTCAAACATAATTAATTTTTCTAGTGATAATGCATTCTGAAAAATTAACAAAATATATTAATATACCAAGTGAAAAAAATATAGAATTTATAGGTTGATTTTTAAATCTTGCTATGAAAGTCACACAAGCTGATAAAAAAAAGGGTCAATTTTACCAATTGTCATTTTTTTTCATACAAATGTTGAATTTTCCATTATAATATTTTCTATATACCTTTGTATGTTTTTTAAAAGAATATTTTTTGTTGTAAACATGTGATGTGTGTAGAAAATGTATGTTCCAATGCCATTACTTTTTTCAACGATAATATATTTTGAAAAGCTTTTAAAACAGATTTATGTATCAAAAAAAACTATCTGCCGAATATATTGGACAATTTTCATGCTGATATATTCATTAGAAAATTTAATTTGAGTGTAAAGGATATGAAGTTTCGTAAATTGTTAGGTCCCAAAATTTCATCCCCCTCCAGTTAAGGGTTAAATCTCTGACAGATAAAGTAAGTGGGCTTGTAAATTGAGGGGGGCTTATCTATGTGTATAAATCCGTTTAATATCTATATGAAACGGATGATCGACGTTCTATTATGGTTTAACAGGGGAAGAACATAATTTGAACCGTAAAAGCGTTTTCTTTATTCATAAGTTTTATGCATTTTACTTCTTTCTTCTAGTTTACTTTGGGATAGTATTTATTTTTGTTATTATATTTTCTCTTTTGTTAATAAAATGTCTTTAAATTTGTAGAAAACTCTATTCGTCTTTTTGTGATCTATATTAAGTTCGTCTATCGCTCATTTCGCACTTTATATTAAATTTTATTTCCGTCCTTGAATTGCAGCGTTTTTGTGCATTCGCTTGGTATTCATCCTTTAAGAATTATTACATGTGTTTTATGTACTTTTTAGGTATTCTTGGTTTTAATTCATTTTTGTTATTGTATTTTTTCGTGTTTGTATATATATTTAATGTAAATTGATATCGATGAGTAATGTGTAATCTATTGATATTTTATGACTCACCCGTTTTCTCAAGTTCACTAGAGAATTCAATAATGTCAAATATTTGCATACATTGTCAATCCTTCTAAAAAAGTATTTCTGACGGTTCAAGATATATTACTTCTCTGGCACGAGAAATACGATCTTTCAAAATTACTTGATGCCGTCATAAGTTCTTTCTTTCTTTTTTTTTTTTTTTTTTCTAAAACTGCAATAAACTTGGTTTCAAATCGTTGCAAATGACTTATCTATCTATTTATTGTGTTGAGTAACTCGAATCTGTAATAGCTTTTGCAATATCTCGATCTGTAACAAAATAGGATTTTTCTTTTTTTTTTTTCGTAACAAATATCAGTAATAGCTACTCGATATCAAGGCAATTGTAAAAGTTGTATTTGAAATATTTTCAGAAATACGTAGAATGTAATTCACTTTTTATTCTTTTATCTTGACTGATATACATAATTGAACGTAGTTTTTTAACTGTAGAATTCTTATTTTCAAATAAACTGTTAGGTGAAATATTTTAATTACTAATTTTACGTATTACACTTATTTTTTTCACAACAATCATCTTATGTTTCATATTGTTTTGTGTGATCATCTACATGTAATACCAATTTGATGCATTTATTTTGAAATAAAATAATTTAGAAAAACTATTTAAAAATATTTTTCGTCAAAAAATTCTAATTTTTGCAGCCTTAAAATATTTAGTTATGACTTCAACAGACTACAAATATTAATTGCTAAGCGATTGCACCAAACTATACAGCATCTGAGTTGCTGAGAACTAGCTCCATTTCTTTGCAGGAGTTATAGATGTATATGCATCAAATAAATGTAAATTTAAAAAGAAATGAGCATTTCATACGGATATCTACAGCTGTTAAAATTTTAACTTCTACAGTAAAAATTATTTCACTTAAATTGTCCTAAATTTTAAGTTTGGCTTTGTTCAATTAGAATACTAATTTAGCATTTACTAATCCCCTACCAACTAATAATTTAACATCTACTTACTAATTAAACGTACTGACATAACTATAAAAACTGCATCTAAGCTTCCACGCCATACTAGCAGAATGGCATTTTTCTTCGACTCCATATTTAAGGTGCATTGATGTTCTTATACAGTTTATCTAGGTAAGGATCAGCAGCTAGAAGCGTATCTCTATCCCTTCAATGTCACCTAAGGTCGAGGTGGCCTAGTGGTAAGACCTCGGCTAAGAAATCGATGGGTTGCAGGTTCGAGGCACGTTTCCACCGAAGAGCCGCTGTGTAAGCGGGTGTAGTGCATGTTAAATCAGTCGAGGCCAAATGTCCTCCCGCTGGTGTGGTGTGGAAGGTGCCAGCTCACTTGTCGGCTTCGTCATCTAGCCTCGTTTCAAAATTACGAGGTCCGTCCAAAACCAGCCTTAGTGTTGCTTTAAAACGGGCCGATAACTGAACTTCAATATCCCCTTCATATATTTTAATTAGTATGTAAATAAAAATATATATTAATTTTTTGCAAAAGGTACAGATTTTCATTATAATTTATTATATTTGATGACAATTTTTGTTATATCGAAGATTTTGAGAGTTGAAGATACGATTTAACCTAGCCTGAAGGCAGGAAATCACTGAAAAAAGTTAAAATATCCGTAGTTTTACTATTTTAAATAAGTTCTATGAGCATTCGTGAAGGTAAAAAAATTTGAAGAGGCACAGTTTAAACATCCTTAGGAATTCAGGTAAATTATTTCGTTTTAATTTGAAGAATTTCACTGTAGTTTGGAATATGAAAAATACCTCCAATTTTTCATATTCCAATAATACCTCCAATTTTGGAGGCATTAATATGTTTTCATGCAGAATATATTTCAATATTTTAGACTAAGAAATAGCCCAGAAAGATAATTAAACATGTAAGTAAGTAATTTACTTAAGTGAATCTTTTTATGGCCCGTTTAGCCCTGTTATTTAGGAAAGATAACTGAAATTATTTTATCATGCACATGTACTCTAAGTGTGTAAGATCATATAGATCATATAGCTTTAATATTAAAAACGAAATTAGCACTGTTATGCATATCCTTATTTACTAAACGATATAATGGTAAATAAAATAAACATTTCTTTTTCTATTTGTTTTTGGATAAGAAAAGGCCTAAAGTAAAACCGTTTTCTTTTAGAATTAAAAAAAAAATCTATGAATGATTTTACGAGTTAAAGCAAAGTTGTCTTAAATATGAAGACAGATTTTAAATATAAAAAAATATTCAAGTAAATAACTTTCTAATTCTAGATACATAATTGAAATATTTTAAATAATCTGAAATTAAATTTTTATTTTGAAATTTTGAATGCTTATATTCCAGTAGCAGTCCTCAATGTTTACTCAGTTTTAATATAAAAATGAAGTTATAATACCAATGTAAAACCATTTTTAATCTCAATAGACTGACATTCAGGTAAAATGAGTTTAATAGGCATTATTTATTTAAGATTTTTTAAAGTAATTTCCGGTCATATAAAGGAATTCACTTTGTGACATGATTTATGCTACATTATAAACGAATATATATTTTCGAAAGCATACATAGGTTTTAATTAACAACAAATTTTAATCGTGATTAAAATTCTGATAACACAATTTCTTTAGCATATTATGCCCTTTACTCCCCACCGAAAAACCCATTTGGTGTGAATGTTTGTATGATTCACAGTATTTTCTTTAAAAAAATGTTCCATAATTATCTACCAATCCAGTTAATAATCCTGCCACCAGATGGGGCTGCTCTACTCACCCCAAAGGGAAAGATAGCAGAACTTGGGAAGGGAGTTTTAGATCTTAAAGTATAAAATAAGTGCGCGTACATTAATAAATTCTAAATAGTTGTTTCATATTGTTTTATAGATAAATTTCAAAATGAATCCGCCAATTTCGAGTCATCTTTTCGTCATTTTGGTAGTCATATTTCATTGCTGAAAGTTCTCATACTTCATTACTCTTTTATTCCTAGTCATTTATATCGGTATTTATAATTATTATACAGATTTTAGAAATCTCATACTGTATGAATCTGTTGGATAGTGAATATCATATGAAAAGTATTTTGAAATGTAAGCCTGATATCTTACTTGGAACGAAAAGTTTCATCACTGAAGACTATTTACGAATAAAATGTCGTTTAATATAGAAAAATTGTAAAATTCCAAGAGCCTGTTTAAGTTTCAAATTATTTATATGCATATGAAAAAAAAAAAAAATTAAAGTCCTTTCCTTTTAACCAGGGTATTTCAAATTTCTCAAAGCTAGGAGCAGAGCATTTTGCAAGCACGATTTAAAGACATTTATGGCACTAATTATCATGAAGTAAGAAGTTGTGCAAGAACTGTTATGCTCTAATTAAACTAGCAAATAAAAGCAAAACATGTAAAAAGAGGTGCATGAATAGTTTTAATTACACTTTCATTATAGTTTATATTTCGCTATTTAATTACTCGAAACTGCAAAATAATAACATTTTTTGGCTGTAATATGCTACATATTTCGATGGTAGAAAGAAGTATAGTAAATAAAAAATATATTATTTAATAATTTAAACCAGCGCATAGAGTAATTTTAGAGGATTAAGAAAGAGAAGTATGATTACTCGTTTCAATCTATATTTAGAAAGAAAAAAAAATTCTAAGATATAATTTTTTTTTGTCAAATCAGAACTTTCTTAAAAAAACAAATTCAACAAAAATTTTATTTTTTTAATTTTAAAAGCATATTCTTTTTTTTATGATCTCATATATATAGCTTTTAATAAGGCACCTGGAGCAGAATAATACTCGAATAATGATTATTAATTTTCTTCAAATTCTTTCAGTTTTCTTTCTTTTTCTTTTATGTTTACCAAAAACGAGGAAAAAGAAAATTCACTTCCACACAGATGGAAAAAATGAATCCAGCAGAAATGAAACAGTGTAATATAGGAGTATCGTTATACTATGTGGCTTTATATTTTCACTTTATTTCTTAAAGCAGTTCACTAACACTGTTAAAAAACCATATAATTCTAAATTTTAATGTCCCTCTTAGGTATGACTTATGCTTAAATATTGTTTCAAAATAGTATACTAGTAACTGAGTATTGTTATACATAAAAAAAGATTAAATTTAAAGAGAGTAAAAGTAATATGATACATAACTGGGTTGGCAGAGTTATGAATATATTTTCTAAATACAAATAAATCTACTTTCTATATACAGAGTTATGAATCTATTTTCTGTATACAGAATTATGAATCTATATTCTATGCCAAATATATTGAGATGCACAGATATATAGTCTATATTTTCTGTAAAATGCACAATGTTCCTTTTTCTTTACCTCCTTATATAGGTTTTTCATCAAATTTATTCCTATAGCTTTATGTTTGTATTCTGTGGCTCTCAAAATGCAATTCCTTGACATGTGTCAGCGCTAATCTAAAAAGTAATTTGTTGTTGGGAAGTTTTTTTTTTCAATTCTACAGGTTTTTCCTCGTAAAATTCTTACACACTTTAAGAACTTTGAAAATAGTAAAATTTGAATCACTACTTTTATATTCTGAAGCAAATCAGAGATATTTTGCTTCTCGATCAGAAGACGAGGCTGATATCTGAGTTGACATCTACATCTGTAAGCTTCTTAGTCTCACAAGCAAAGAGAGCGTGCTTTCAGATAAATTTTGTATGGATTTTTTATGCATTCGTTGGCTTTTTGCCGGAAACGGCTATCGAAACTGGATTCTTCTGCACCCTTGACTGAAACTTTACCTCAGACTATCGCAGCTTATACACTGAATGAAACATAGCATAAAATATATGAATATCTCCCTGTAATAATAATTTTAAAATGGCTAAATAACTCTTTACAACCTTAGCACCCATCTTGATAATGTTTAATCTGTTTTTTTGAAAATATTTCATAAAAACGACCACAAAAAACATACTTTGAACATCAAATTGGCTTTTAATTAAATCAGTTATACATTTCTAGTACTAAACAAAAAAATTGCCTATTGTGAGATTTAAACTGGGCTTAAATTTCGTAAAGAGTATTCTTAACTAACGCAAAAAATGTTTGACAAATGCTACAAAAAAAATGTTGTTTTAATATTGAAAGGATAAAAATATATAACTTGTCAAAGAAAATTCCAATACAGTTAAATTTTATATCTAATATATCTATAGTGTTAAAGAAGTTTTGATATATATAACTATCTTGTTAACAAATATAATGAGTAAAAATTTTCCATTACCATCGAAATAATACAATTAATAAATTAATTTAATATTAATAATGCCTCAAGCTTTCAAAGAGGAGGAGAATTTAATTATATCTATGCAAGATTAAAGCGTATAAATATTTAATGAATTAGAGAGAAAATTCCATAAATATTTAGTATGTGCGAAAAAGATTCTTAATATTTATGAATATAACATTAAAATTATTTGTGGATTTGTTTAAAGTTATATCATTAATTTAAAATGTTTGCAAAAATTTCTTTTGATAACTGTGCAAACATTTTGCATTCATCTTATTTCTGTCTAGAGTTTTTTTTAATAATAATTTGAAGCGTCTGTCTTTCCAAACATAATTTATTTAGCAAATATTATTTATGATTATGTCATTTGCGGAGTGTAATAAGCATCGTAACTTTTATAAATCTAAGAAATAATGCGGCCGAAAAATTGTATTAAAATATTATAAATAACTATTAATATTTTTCTTTTTTACTTATCAATTTGAAAAAACATCTTTATAATATATGAATAGTTTAGAATTCTAGAATACATTAATTCATGTGTACTTTATAAAAACTTGTGTTTATTAATTAAATAATTATATAATCGTATAGTCCAAACTATTTATATATTTTCAGTTTAGATAAATGCTTTTCAGCTGCGTCAGGATATCTGACCAACATGAAATGCTTTATTTACGCATTTTTAAGAAATACAGTTTTAAAAAGGCATTCAAAATTCGTATAAAAAACATTTTGATAAACGATATGGGTTATTGTTCATTGAACCCCATCGAATTTTACATAAAAAGTGACATTTTTTAAATAAATATACACATATATAAACACGTATATATGCATGCATATATATATATATATATATATATATATATAGGTCTTTGTGGGCACAATAAATTCCATTCATCCATATTTTTAAAATAATTTTTTAACACTCGTGTTCAAACATAAAAAAGACAAACTTTGAGCTTCGAAAGCATCTGCCTTTTTAGAGTCTGAATTTTGTAAATTTTCTTATTCTGCTTAGAGTTGCAATGTCATATGAAAAACATTTAAAAAAATGTTTTCTAAGCAAAGTTTAGAAAAGTTTTCTTTCTGAAGTTGTATAAACTTTCAAAAAAATTCCACTCCGATATTACATTTGCCAGAAAGTGTCAAGAATTCAACAGAGTTTAAAAGATTCGAAATTTTTAATCTTTACCGTAATTATTTAGACATAATTAAAACTGTCTTTTCCTGCTTTTTAAAACAGATGATATTAATTAACTTAAATCATAAAAATACATATGTATATGAAAAATACAAATGAGCATAAATTTTTATTTGATTCATGATATCAATGTTTCAGAATAAATATCAAGGTGATTCTTTTTCCGTTTCACTTAGAAAATCTATTCAAATATCATGTGGTTTTTTGTAAATGTCATAAATGTAACAAACGATAAATGCAAAATGAATGTAACAAATGTTTAGCATCAGTGAAGCACAAAGCGCAAACAAAAGAAATTAGTTGCATCGAAAGAGAAATGAAGTGTTAGTTGGTTCCGTCATTAAACGCTTTTTGCTTCTTTTCTTTTATTATTTGTACCGATACGTTCCTGTACAATAAATGTCTGCTTTAAATAAATGTACTTGTTAAAAATTTCATTAAAATATCTTGAATTGCGTAGAATTGAAAACTAAAAATCTTGTTTTAGTTGAACTTAGTGACTATGTATTTATGTCTAAAGAAAGAATTGCGACCTGAGCTTCCTACATGAATATTATTCATACTTTTTTTTTCCTACATCCCAACCTAGTTTGTACCATGCATTTGGAATTTTCCTCTGTATAAGGATAGGTTATTTTCCTTAAACAATTTTTGAGAAAATTATCCCACATTTGTATTTCATTTGAAGGTAACACAGAGTGATTGGCGATAGCCAGTCCAAACGATGGAAAAAATTTGTTGTTAAAGCGCACTAAATTTTACCTATTGTGTTGATATATTCACTCAGTTGCTTTTCTTCACCTTATATGCTATATTTGTTAATTTCCTACTAAATTCATCATTTCTGTTTTGAGAATTTTTATTGGCTTGCATAAGTTCTGAGAAATTTTTAATTAAGACAGAAAGATGTTTCAATTCCTTATCATACACAAATTAGAGCGTTTTGATTTGTTACTTAATTAATAATTAATCGAATTGATTATTTTATAAAATAAAATTTATCAGATAAAATAATTAAATGAACATCGAATTTATATGAAGTTAAATGAATATCGTTTCTTTAGCCAATATGAATCCTAAAAGTATTTATTGTATCATCACTAGAAGAAAGGGCCTTTTAAAGGCTTAAATAGGGAAGATTATATTATTTATATAACTTTTATCTCTAATACATATAAAATATTTTAGAATATTGTATACTAAACAATATTGGTGTATAATATAGATAAAAGAATAATATAATATTGTACAATATTGTGCAAAAGGCTGTTTTGTTTGTTCTGTTAGTCGAAAAGGAAAATTGATCTTATTTTCAATTTAACTTAAGGCGTATTTTATTACATTATTTATTTTCCAATGATTCCAAGAGCACTTTAGTTTTCCAATAACACCAAAGCACAGAAGTACAGATTTCATACTCCAAAACTATATTAGTCCATTCAACGAAATTGTTGAACTAGTAATTGTTTGAAAATATAAAGAATAAAAAATCACAAGAAATCCAGTTTTCTTCGCCAGTTGTTCGAATCACAAAATTCATGCATTTCTAGTTTCCAAGAGTTGCTTATGTAAATTTAGATGAATAAGTAAGAGAAATACAAGCCTTTTACGAAGTGCGACTTAGCAAGTTGTATTCAAAAATGAATTAAATGCTACAAGTCAACCATCCACTTCAGAACCTTTGATGCGTAATCTTCAAGAAACATCGAATGCATTTTAGGAGACATGAAAACAATTTAGAGGTTCTCTGTAGCTCACTCCTCTACCTTCTCAAGGATTGCGGCTCATTCTAATTAGGAATAAGTTATCGAAATGCCTTCGAGACATTCCTGGCTTCGTCAGCAATTAAAATGGATTTCACTTCCTCTTGAAGAAGGATGTGCTTGGTTCGTACCATATTCAGAGGTTCCGAACAAAATTCCGAAATTGAATCATCAGAAATTATTAATGAATCAAACGAAATTGCTTATCTCCGAATAGTGGTTATGAAATGTGCTGATAAATATAGGATGAGATTTAGAAACCAATTTAAAGGTTTTAGGCTCGGTGTTACAGACCTCACGCAGCTAAAAATGTTGAAATATAAATTCCCGTATTTCGTAATGTAATATCTGCATTTGGACTTATTATGATTTTCAAATTTGCCTGCGTATGTTTCAATTTATAAATAAAAATTTACAACCCCAAGTCAAGAACAAATAAATGAATAAGAATGAGCAAAACAAATCAACAAATAACTTGTATAATAGACAAATATGTATAATATTTAAGGGCAAAACATAAGAATAAATCTGATGAAAGTTTATGAATTATATGAGTGCCTCGATTCTTACAAGAATAAAATATTGTTTATGAGCGTGTTAGCAGCACAAATATTCAAACCAGTACGAAATTTTTTGAAATAATTTGAAAAAAAAATCATTTATTATTATATTAAAAATTGATTTTTTTTGTTTAGTTTGATTTAAGTTTGTATTTCTTAATTTATATTCATATATATAACTGCTTTGAGATTTTAAAATCATGTTTCTTCAGTTTCTTTACCCTGTTATCTAACTGATAGGGATTTAAAATTTAAGAATTTAATTGAAGTTCTGCAAATACTAAAATAACATATTTTCCTCGAGTTTCTTTTTACTTGAGTAAAAAATTTGAAGACATTTTGAATATAAAGAAGCGAGTGAATAAACGATTTCAAATTTCACTCCTAAGAAAACATGAAAGAAATTAAATTAAATAAAAGAAAAAAATCAAAAGACTCTTTTTTCTTTATCGTGTGTAACGTGACTTCGATCCTGAAACATTTACTTCACTTTATATGCTTCACTAAACTGAGTTAGAAATGTCATCACTATCTATATTTCGAAGAGGATTCCAATGTTGAAATGAATGGTTTAATACTACAACATTTTTATGGTAAGTATGCGCTGTAAAAAATTATTTAGATATAGTATTAGTACTAAATGTAAGTCATATAACTAACTCTCCTTCCCACCTACAGCAATACTGGCGGGAATTGTCGTTGACTTCCTAAGGGCCTACACTGACCACTGTACTACCCTCCCTGTAGTACGTCCCGTCATTCATGGGAGAAGTCAGATCCCCCACCTGTAGTGTACCCACCGGTTTGGCGAAATCCAACCACCATGCCGGAAGTATCTCCTTTCCAATTAAGAGGTGCTCCCCTAGAGGTCTAGTACTAAATGAAAGGAGAAAGCGTTTTTAAATGTATGATCTCTTCAATCAGAAAGCAGCAAATATGTATCCGTGTAGTTAATAAAAATCAAATCATCTTCAAGAGAATTGCAATTTTAATCAATGCTGATTTAATGAAACTCTAAATTCATTGGATAATATTGAAAAATGGGAGATTGTTTTACTGCTGTGCTGAAATGAGAAAATATCGTACTATTTTCCAAAATGAATGCTGATTGTCATCAAGCGTCTATTTTGTAAAGTGGTACGAGACCTTTATCATCTTTGAAGACATGGTGATGAATCACTTTCGGAAGCAATGATTAAAGGTCGAAAATCATTGATGCCTGTGAAATTTTGTCACACAGACATAGAATAGCCTTGTTTGTGGGCATTATGGTTTTTTAATTTACACAAAAAATATGGAAGTTTTGAGATTGAAACGACAACTGAGAGATCACACTTTCCAAAAAACTTCAATATATGTAACTCTAAACTGCATTTATGTTCAGTAACTAAAATTCTAAATTTTTGAATTCAGAGTTATCTAAGTTTGAGCCCAGACTCGAAAAAGAACATTAATTGAAAAAGTTGAGCTATACAAAATCTATTGTTGCGAATAAAAATTCAATCTAAACTGTTTTTAATTCTGATATATCGGTTGAATTGCCGCCGTCTTGGCATAGAGGTAGCGTATCTTCCCCGTGACCTGCGCGTCCCGGGTTCGTTCATGGTTGTTCTTTGTTCTATCGAAGAGATGTATGAATGAGGCCCCCAGTAAAAAGGGGTTGTGCAAGCGAATGTGTGTGTCACCTTCATTTGAGCTAGAAGTCAGACTTCTACCCTTTGGGCACTCAGGAGTCTTTACCCTCAGAAGCTACTGCACCCCCTTTCCGTGTAAACACGGACACGACATCATCATTTTTTGAAGTGAAAATAATAATAAAAAAAACTAACGATTCGAAATCATACTCTAGAACATTTCTTTCTTAAAATGAGTTATATGATCTATGTTTTTATAGAATAAACTAACACTTGAAGCTAATGTAAAGTAATTGTGAAAAAATAATCCGAAAAATATAAAATCAACATCGCTGACAAGGATGATACTTTGGCGAGTACCATAATTTCCAGTTATTTTCCGTGAATTTACTTTCTCTGAAAACAGACCTTCTGGTCAGATCAATACATAAATTAAGGTATTTTTATAGGATTGATTCTGAAATTCTTCATGTTTTATCAAAATGCTGAAACTTTGTCACTAGTTTCCGAAAAGTGGGAAAAAATGAAGTAATTTTTTTGGAAAAATATTCCAACGTAATGGCTACTATATTAAATTGATCTTGTCTCTCTTTTTCTTGTAATTCAATTACTTATCCTTATTACTATTATCCAAAAGTAATTTATTATGACAAATAATAAAGATGAATTCATATGACTATAGTTTAAATTTATTTGCATTGAAGTTTGTTTTCTTAACAAATACTACGTATTCTTCGCTTCCAATAAAGACCGTTACCAGAAAAGGGTAAATTTATTAGAAACTGATTAGGAGCATGATTTCAAATTAAATAATAAAAATAACTTTTGTTATAAAATAAATGAGTTTTTATAGAAAATTTAGAATAGTAAAATTTGTATATATGAAAGTATTCTAAGTAGATGTATTTTTAATAAAAGTTTTCTTGAAAAAAAATATTTTACGACTCTCTAAAATATGAATATGTAACCAGTTTCTAAAAATCAGAATGGCAAAATTATACAAAAAAATGACATTAAAAGAAGGTAGAATGAAGCTCTTTTGAAGAGTTGAAGCGGCTATTGCGTAAGCACAGTCTCCCTATTTCTTTCTCCAGCACTGCCTATGTTCTTGCGAATACATCGATTCAACCATTCCTGGGGCTCCAAAAAGAGTAGGGAGCATTGTTATAAACTTTCCCCAGCAAGTTTTTCATTTTCTTCCCTCTTTTTTCCCCTCTCCAAACACAAGACAAGCTCTGTTAACACTCTGCCCAGCATCATGGTATTGAAGGCAAAGTAAACGTAAAAATGAGCTCGAGTGTATTAAAGACAAACCGTGAAGTGTGGTTGAACGCTGTTGCTCGGTTACAAAATCCCTTTCTTTAAAAAAAGCGTTCTGGACGAGTTTCATCTCAAGGAAAATCACTGAAGCTTTTCATTTTGTATCTTGGAAGTAAAGTTGGCTTTTCTTCTTGGAAAAATATAATATATCTCTGGAAGCAGGCTATCTAGTGTATATTATCCAAACAAGATAGTCAGCTATCTTTTTCTACAAACTGATCGTTATTGGTTTTATAGGTACCCGTCGCGAATCGTACTTATTGGAAAAGTAGAAGAATGTTCTGAGATCTTTTTAGACAAAACTACTGTTGCAGTATTCATTTAAAAAGGCTTTAGATATATGGAAATCCTTCCCTAAATGTTATTTCGCTTCGCAAATTTTTACCGCCACTGCCTCAAAGTAATGGGATGGGATTACGTGTCTTGTTATACTAAGGATCCTTTAAATCCTTTTATATTCAAGAAAGATGTGAATCCGTCTCGTGCATGGAAAGTATCCTGTTGGGTTAGGGAATTAAGTTAACTCGTTAAAAAAGAATCTCAAAATGTTTTTGATTCACTTGATTCGGCAGGGTAAACAAAACTGATCCTTGATGTTTTGGGTAGTTATATTAACAGTTCAATTGAAAGTTACACGAAAAGAAATTGTGGTACATAATGATGACGATGACATATCCTTTCAAATTAGTCCAAACATGAACATTTGACTTCAATTATTTTAACTTTTCCCCGGCATATTATAGATATCTGGTAGATAATGTAATAAAATGCTAGTATTCTTTTCTAAAACCAAAGCTCTACAAATTTTCTCAGTTGGAGATGTTAACTGTAGAAAGGGACAAATAAACATAAAATAGAATAACGTTTGAGAGACAAACAAAAGGTTACGATTGCTTAATTCAGATGAGTATTCATATAAATATATAAATATGAACAAAGCATATTGAATTATGGATTCAAATCTTAAATTATCATTTAAGTTTTGAAAAGATTCTTAATCACAATTCGTAAATAGCGTTTACTTTTTAAATATACTATGCATAAAAAACCTTTATTACCACGTAAAAGTACTGCTCCTATATATGGGGCTATATTTTAAATGCTAGAGATTTTTATCTAATAAAAAACTTATTGGATGATTTTACGAACTTGTGTGGTGTTTCGAAAGTTTTATGTGTTTTAAAACTTTTCTTATTGCAAAATGTTTTTTGGAAAAGAAAGTCTAGGTAAATGTTTCGATTTCTTCATGGGAAAACGGTGCGCTAAAAATGCCTGTCGAGATATGAACATTAGGGTTTGACGGTTTTTCAAACCTAGTGTAAAAAACAACAACAAAAAAAAAAACGTTTTTTTTAAAGCAAATTTGTCACATTTGGAAACCGGTTGAAAAATGAAGAAAACAGGCTTTAAGAATTCATAGTATTAAGTAAAAATTAATTTGAAACTTAATTGATTTGCTTTACATTCTATACATTTTTTCAACGTTTTTTCAACGCAAATACATTTTTTCAACGTTTTGCAAAACAAGGTGGAATAGTATGGAAGACAAGATTGGAAGATTTCTAGCAATAAAAGAAAATATTGTGTTAGCATTGGACGATATTGGTTCTTCTTATATAAGGAATGAAGCTGGATATCCTAAACTTTAAGGACTTCAACAATTCACCTAGCAGCTGTAGACTTACGGCGACGAGATGCCATTTTATTAACAAGTGAATTTGAATTTCTGTTAAATGAACTAAAAATATTAAAAAACACTGATATAAATTGAAAATTCTTTTATGCTTTAGGAGAAGGAATTCAAGAAAGAAGACGTAGAATTAGCAACTCTTTTGCTATAATTGCTAAATCCACAAATATTTCTTTTCAGTGTACTTTCCTTAGCTTAAAAAACCGAAATTATTACGTTATTTAGAAAGATACTGTCTAGAATATTTATAAATCCTTATGTGGATTCTAAGATGAAGAGCAAATCGCAGAAACTACTCATCAGAGTAATGATTTTTTAAAAGAAGTCATGGAAATATTAATTCATAACTTTCTTGAAGACCCGAAGAAAAACTTACAAATCCAAGACACTGAATGCTGAATTTTCATTATTTTAGGCAACGAATAAAAGAACAAAGAACTTAGATTTGTTATTTGATGTCCCCAAAACTGTAAAACCCAGGGGCTTGTGAACAAGTATTTTCAATTTCACGCAATATTGTGTCTAAAATAAGAACAAGACCTAGTCATAGTTCAGAGGATATTTTATGATTTTTAAAATACCATTTTCTTAAGGAATATTAAAATTAGTGAAATTATTACATTATTTGAAATTTCGTTATTTTGTGTAAGTAATATGCATATTTAATCCTTATTTTTTATGCTATGACTTTGATATTAATTTCATTTTTTGTTATTTTATACAAATGAAATAAAATATATTTCTCTAATAAAAGTTTTTCTACAAAAATTCAAAAACTAACTAAAATTATTTTTTCGGAAATATTGAACTCGAAATCAGGTTTTTGTATAAACCCTAATGGCCATGTTTGCTATTATCATTTTTAAAGGCATTATATTAAAAAAAACATCAAATTAAAAACGCATAGTTGAAATTGCGTACCCTGACAATAAAATATTTTTCACTCAAAAAATTTGGGTGTGCATGTTTTTATTTTCTCAAAAGGAAACGGGTAAGTGGGTAAAACAAATAAAAGCAACCACTCCCCTCAGTAATAAATTATCTAGAAAAAAAAGCTCCAAACAAGTGAATGAAAAACGAATAACTTATTCGCTATAAAAATTATAAAAATTCCCAACGATATGAATATTTTTATTTTAGTAATTTTGTTCAAATAAATTTAATTTTTGCATTTTTGAAAAATACATTTATTTTATTGAAACAAACAAACACATACACGCACAAATTTCATGAAATATTATAGAAAATTGATTAAAAAATTCTATGTATAAACTAATATAATTAATAATAGCCTTAAATGAAAACGGAAACCAATTGATATACAATTGGTTTTCGTTTACTGTCAGACAAACCTTTGACAAAACATATTCATTGAACGTTAAAAAATTCTTTTGCTACAAATATTTCTTTAAACTGCCACTTTTTTTCTTACCAATAAAAAATCTTTATTTGAAAAAAGAAGTATGAAACAAATTATTTTTTAAAGAAGATTTAATTTTTTTGTAGTGAAAAAATAATAGATTTATTAAAAAAATCTTTCAAAATCTAGGACAGACCTTCTCGTTGACGCTTAAATTGTTAAATGTATATGATTAAATGTACAGATTATATGGTATAACGGAGCCCTGCACTTCTAAACATATTTCAAACTGAATCATTTGGATATCCTTAAATATTTTTTTACACTTAGAAATTTATTTCAGATAAAAAGCAATAAAGAAAAGGAATTGTGGGATATTATGCGTCAAAAGTAAAACTTTCTTTTTTGTAGATAACCAGAAGTTTTCTAGATATTTTCTGAATTTTCAACATATTCAAATTAATTTAATGTTTTAAAAAGTTATCAGAGACTTTTCTCTTTTGCATTTGAAATTGAAAATTTCGTTTTACCATAAAAATTTCTATAAAATAATATTACTGACGTTTTTCTCTGAAAATTCATCCATGTAAATGATTTGATGCTTTGTCAAATGTAGAGTCAAAGGTCTTTCTTTTGTTATGTGAGACATTTTTAAAGGAAGAATGTTGACACAACTGTTGTCTTCGTCATCTGTTTGTGATTTAAGATTACAAGGCACAATCACCCCCCCCCCCCAAAAAAAAACAATATTCGTCTAGTTTCGAAATGGATCAATAATATAGTTAAACTCCACTAAACCTTTTCGAATTTTTATCCATAAAATATTTAGAGGTTCAATGTTGCATTTTTTATTGGTTACTTATCAAATACTCTGAAGTTTATATTTTTTTCCGACAGAATGCATTTTGCATATAAGGGGATTTATATATCTATGTTGTGAATTTCTGAATCAGTCTAATATACTAATGCCATAACTTCAATAACGGTAGAAAAAGAGTTAATATATGCACTTCTGTATTCATTTTTTTATAACTTTACAATAAATATTCAATGGAAATTTCTCATTCATGTAAATTTCTCTCTCTTTTCTGTTGGAATTAAGAAATTCTAACATATTTATACTTCATACAGATCTTAACTTTCTTTTGTTATGCAAATTTTACCGATTTAGAAATTGAAAAAAAGACTGTGTCTATCGAGTTAATTTAGGAAAGAGATAAAAGACTCTAGTTTAATCAAAATATTAATATTTGAGTGATATTTTGTTATAAAAATTAGGATGTAATTTTACTGTGAATTGAAATTGAAAAGTAAGTCAGTCAAAAATTAGCAATGAAAATTATGAACTGAGTAATAACCGAGGAATTTTTGGATCTGCTGAACATACTGAAAAAAGACAGAACATGAAGTATTGGGACTTTGCAAAATACGCACAGTTAGATTCTAGGAAACAAACGCTATTGCATTGGACATGTGGAAATCATATCAAATGATTTGACTTCAAACAATCCTGAAACATAAAATTTTTTTTAAAGTAGGATGCAAGGATTAATTTTAAAGTAGAAAACTTTTTTTAGTAAATAGTAGAAATCTTCTTTGAAATTATAATTTGATAAATACCTTATTGTAAACATAGATTTGTTTATATAAACTTGATTATCATTAAATTTGGTTATTTTTTACATTTATACATATGTATTAAGTGTGATAATTAATACTGTTCATATGCGAATGTGATTTAATTAATTTGAATTCATGTGATTTTTATTGCTCAAAGTGCAGGAACAATAGAAAATATCGTTCAGAATAATATTGCTATCATCTCAGAATATTAAATTTTTAATATTTGTATGAAATATGCATACAAATATAAAATAATTTTAATTTTTATATTTGTATTAATTTGCTATTGTATGAACAATATTAAATATAGTTCAATATCATATTGCTATTATCTGAGTAATTTTTTTATATTTGCAAAGATTTTTAATGGGGCAGGGAACACTGTTAGACAATTTTAGGAATTATTCAGATACGATTATGAAATTTTTTATGCATAGGTATTAAAATATAAGTACCTCATATTTTTTTTAAAAAAACATTTTAATACGAAATGCACTAATTTTTAAAAATTAAAATATATGTATTTTTTTTGAAATTTCAAAATATTCATGGCTACTTAATTTTTTATTTTTTCTTATTACCCAATATAAATTTATATGGAATAAAATTAGGCACGTATTTGTAATTTCAACAAAATGCTAATTTTTTAGAAGTATTTTTACTCACACTTATTGAATTATTTGGGGGGGGGTAAATTTATTCTTTTCTGAATTAAATTTGACTTTTAACTAGCTAAAAAATATTCAAAGGATAAATTACATATCCTATTTTCTTTGAATGTTTGACATAAATTTTTCTTATAAATTTCATTTCATTTTTCAAAAATTAAGGTATCTGCACCATTTCAAATATATTTAATTACAATTACAACTGCAGTTTGAGAAAATTCATAAGTAATTATTTTTATTCTTACCTTTCAAATATTTATTTTATTGAACGATAAATTTTATATCGCTGTTTTAGTTGGAAATAAATATATATTTTGGCGATGAAAGGACAAAAATAAAATTGCGTGTTTTCAGCAATTCTTGATTTTTTTCAAAGTCCTCTGTTCCCTTAATAAAAACAGAATCTGAACAAATTTTGAAACGAAAATATATTAATTTAAAGATATTTATATAGAATAACTATATATTAGTTAACTTACTAAGATATATTTTAAAACGCGTCATTTAAATATGACGAATTTTGCTCAATTCACTGCAAGAGAAATCTCAATAAACGAGAATAGATATCACATGCAGAAAAACTCATTTTACTTTATGTATGACCCCCCCCCCCTTGAGGAGTAATAATTAAAATTATGAAGTACTTCTGAGCTCATATATTCGAACACTTGCTATAGACATGAGATAAATACGGACATATCTTATTTCCCCCCTGTATTGATTCAAGATGAAAGAAGTATGTAGATATGATTGCTCTGGCGTTTATAAAGGGGAGGGGGAATTGACTCCCTCATGAAACTCTTCATGTGAATTGGAATCTAAGGGATGGTACAGAAAATGCAATCATTTTTTCCCCATTTCTCTTTGTAAAAGAACGCTTCTGCAGAAAATGCTTTCCTCATAAAATGAAAATGAAATCATTTATTTTATAATTTAGTTTGTTGCAGTTACATTATTCTTATACTCTCTTTTGGATAAAAGATGGCAATGCCTTATTAGACCATCCCATAATGCATTGCGAGTGCAAGTAGAATGAGGTGATGCAATACGTTTAAGCTGCACGCATGAATGTCTTGCCTTTGTGTTTGTTCAGTGTACGAATGTGATTATTAAAGAAACTTTCCTGAAAACATACGTCCTGTTGCTTCATACACGGTTCATAATAATTTGCATTCCACAACAAGTTTAGATGAATTAACTTCCTAAACTGAAGCTTCTGGAGAGGTATTTGATTTAGATCGTAATTTTGAATGCTCAGAAAAAGATTATTTCATTTGAGGCGGTATCTTAGGTATCCGATTAATAATTATAGGGCTCACGAAATATTTGCTTGAGGAAAGAGTAAACAGATTTTAATTCAAAAATCAAAATTTTAAATGTCTTTTTCTCCATGTGTTGTTTTTCTTCATCGTAAGGTTGCTAAAATGTAAAAGATGTTTTTTTAAATAAGATGGAACTTTCAAATTTTGTGTACAAGTTCATCATTATGTATTTAATAAAGCTGTGCATGCAGTGAGCATTCGCTTGTGTAGTTGTTTTAAATGATTAAGTTAAAAGGAGGTACTGCTAAACATCCCTATTTTTCACCACATATAATAATAAAAAGACATATTAAAGTAAATACTAAACATAACTTGTAATCCATGCACAGTTTTATGCAATATATTTCAGACAATTCTATAAAAAAGTTTGAACAAAAATTATTCATATTTGAAAAAGTGATATCAAATTTTAAAGAAGAAATTTCACTAAAGTAGACAATTTTTTTTTCTTTTTAGGATGTTTTTATTTTAATGTTAATATACATTACTACGATGCTTTTTTATATAATGCTTAAAATCTTAAAAGTTGTTGCAAATGCACCATATGTCCCCTTAATAAATTTCGAGTTAATCGATTATTTTGAGTCTATCTATAGATCCGCAATTGGTAAATTCATCAAAATACGAATTAAAAATGTGTAGTATTGATAGGATATATTAGTAATACAAATGTTGAAGCTTATATTAACTGATGGATCATTCTGATGCTATTGACATCTTAGGGAAATAATTATTTTTTTATCCAAAAAATGTTTTCTATAAAATGCAAAACAAAATGCATGGATTAAAAAGCTGGACGAATACTAAATGCATGATGCCCAATCAAACTTAATTTTAATTGGTGACTGATGATAAATTGTTGTCTGCAGCTACGTGAAATGCTTACCAATCTACAATTTTCTTTTTGTATTTCAGGTCCTCTTGTAATATTTCGTTTTAAAACAAACAAAAAAATATGAATTAGAATGTATTACTGTTTGCGTTTATAATCCCTGAATTTCTACGTGAGCATTATGTATAAAGTTTCTATTCGCTAATATTCTTCATTTACATTATTTAATTGCTTGTTTATGTGTTATTTTTATGTGTTATGTGTTATTTTTATTTATTTTTTTAATCCATTTCTCTGAAGTATAACTACATTTATTAAATACAGATTGACTGGAAGACAAGATAAAATTAAAATCGACTGAAGCTAGTTGTTACACGATGCAAATTGTTTCATTGGAATTTTAAATGAACTGCTGGTTGAAATTCACCTTTTTCTGTTTGCATTGTGGTTCATTTTCATGTGGTTTTCTCTTCGATTATTGGATTGTCCACAGTTAGCAGCAAGAACACAGCTTGAGAAAAAATTAAATGTGCAGTTATTTGAAAATTTTCTTTATGCTTAATTTTGTTTAGTCTTCTAACCGGAACAAAACGATCCTCTGATATAGAACAGTAACAAGAAAATTTGAACATGAAAGTTTTCTTTTCTTTTTATATTAGAGTAATCTCAACAACAGTGATTTTTCTGATGTAAAACATGATTCACTAATGAAGAATTTAATTGGTGTAAACAGCTTTCTATTACAATATTATAATATGCATAATATTTAATTCAACTCAACAGTAAATACAAATGTAACTATAATTACTGGTTTTATGTAACGCATTAATTCATAAATATCGACAATTACTGAATATAGCACTAGTAGAGTAATTTAAAATCTCATTCCAAAGATATATTTATTCATTTTAAGATGTATTCCTTCTCTTATTGATGAAATAACTAAACATTATAAAAGGAAGAAACCTTCAATATCATATCAATAACAAAAATTCATTTTTTTGTCAGTGTTTTATATTTATGAAGATAACTATTTGATTTTATACTATTCAAATTATTTTCAGCAACTCATAGTTATTCATTTAATTATTATTACTTATTGAATAATTATTTTTGAGAGTTGAAGTCGTAGCATGTGTATAAAGATTAATACATGAAACATAAAAAATGCCGAGTAGAAAAAGTACAACATTATATAGAAAGATTATATTTCTTCATTTAATGTCATATAAGCCTCGTATTATCGCATTCAAAACCAACTAAGAGGTTCCAGACTAACATTTTACAAAGTATATTTCAAGCACATTTTTCTCGGATGTTCAATTTTATTTGGTTCATTAATATATTCAGACTGCGCAGTTATGGGATCTTATTCTCAGTCTCTGAATAGTAACAATCAAATATTTTTCTTTCAGGAGAAAATGAAATGAATTATAACTGCTGATGAAGCCACTGATGCCTCGGAGACATTTCGATGCTTTATTTTTAATTAAAATGAGCCGCAATCCTCGAGAGAAGGAGAAAATGAAGAAAAGAGAATCAAAGAACATGAAAATTGTTTTCTTCTCCTTTAAAATGCATTTCATGTTTCTTAGAGATTACATATCACTCTCTCTTTGAAGTGTAAAGAAGGCCGAAGTCTTTTAATTTTTTGAATAGGAATTGTTGAGTCACATTTAAAACTGGACTGTAAAAGTTCTAAATATAATTTTGAGAAGTTAAAGGCATTGAATTTGCGGTTAGGCTGTTATAAAGGTGTGGAATCAGCCCACAAAATAAATTTGATTTTTCGTATCAATCTTAATAATTTTCGCTTCAACAATTACTGACGTATTGATTTTTTAATGAATTTGTATTGATTCTTTTAACCAACGATAGCAACTGAAAGTTAATAACTGAGATGCACTAAGGCTGTTTGTTTGACTGGGAAGGCATTAAAATGTATGAAATTGGAAGATAAAATCTATAGACATTTTTTAAATACCATGAGATTATATATTTTTGTCGTCTTCTTTAGCAATCATACATTCCACATTTATAGAGACAAATTAAGGTATCCGACTTTCTTCGTAAGAGATTTTTTTGAAAAATTGGATTCTTTAGAAACTATTTAGGGTTTTTAGATGCATTGTCAATAATAAACAATATAAATATAAGTACAATAACTTGAAAATATAATATATTTTGAAAAATGGGAAAATTTGCATTAAATTTTAATGAAATTAAACAAAACGGCTAACACTCTACACAAAATTGTAATACAGCAATCCTACTTTTCTTTGTACACAAGTAATAGAATGCAATGATGAACGAAATGAACCAAAATCTAAGAAAAATCTGGAGATGCAAAGATATTATGGGGAAAAATATAGGCATATATGCATTTTTTTCCATAAATTCACAAGTTAATTTTCCTTAAAACCTCTATAATTGAAAAAGTATTTCAAAAAAGAAAACTTTTGGTTCATTTTAATTGCCCATATTATTTTAAATATAGGCTGATATTTTTATGTTAATATCTCTGTTCATTTTGGTGATATCATGTTAACGGAGGAGAATTTTTATGAAATTAAAGTTTTGAGAAAATTGAAGCTAAAGATAAATTTTAGTTAAAAAATCTGTGATGATAAGCCAGGTCGTTCTTTTCCTAGAAACGATAAACTGTTTTGGAAAGAGAAAAGTCTGAACTACAAGAAATAAGAAAATCACCAATTAATCACCAAGTTAAAGATAAATTTTAGTTGGAAAAATTTGTGATGATAAGCCACGTCATCCTTTTCCTAGAAAAGATAAACTGTTTTGGAAAGAGAAAAGTCTGAACTACAAGAAATAAGAAA
>JAPMOQ010013963.1:59920-110849 GCA_026543055.1 Argiope trifasciata
TAAACTGTTTTGGAAAGAGAAAAGTCTGAACTACAAGAAATAAGAAAGTCCCCAATTAATCATCAAGTTAAAAATAAATTTTGGTTGAAAAATTTGTGGTGATAAGCCAAGTCGTCCTTTTCCTAGAAAAGATAAACTGTTTTGGAAAGAGGAAAAGTCTGAACTACAAGAAATAAGAATAAGAAAATCCCCATTGTGGTCGAAAACCCGGTGTTTTTAACGTAGTCGGATATCTTAATTCAGAAGAATAAAACTATGTTTTAGATTATTACTATCAAGGATATTGAATATATTATGGCCTGGCTTTTGAATAATAAAGTGTGCAGAGGAAGTTATATCCCTGACTCTCCGACCCGCTTCGAAAGCACACGGATAAAATAAACTGAATGTACTATCTGCGCTATCTTTAAGTAATTAAGTAAATATTAATTGAGTTAGTTTTGATTTCACTTTCTTTTTAACTTCCTCAATTAATGATAAACTGAAGGATAATTAAGAAGGGTTTAATAGGAGATTATTTTAAAGGATTTCTCAGTAAGTACATATCTGAAAAACGTATTCAAATTATTTATCAGTAAGTATATATCCAAAGTACATATTCAAATTATTTATTAGTAAGTATATATCCAAAGTACATATTCAAATTATTTATTTCTAAGTACATATCCAAAGTACATATTCAAATTATTTATCAGTAAGCATATGATAAAACACATTAAATCACTAATATGATAACTTGAATAAGGTATCTTATTAGTTATTTAACATAATTCGATTTTTTACTAAGCGCTTATAAGAATGACAGACTTTAATTAAAAAATAATATTTGGTTCTTTTTGTTCAAATTTGGAAAGTAAAATATCGCTCAGTAGCACAGATAAAAAAAGAAACATGTTATGATTTTGTGACACTCTTCCTAAACTTTGTTATCTTGGTTTTATTTTAGTGTATTTTCTGGTAGGGTATATATTACGAAGATACACTTCCTTTAATCTAACATAATTGCTAATTAGCAATCGCATTAGTTATGTAAATCGAAAAGAACCAGGCAATCATTTTTAAGGTATCCGACAACGTTCGAAGGAAATTTTTTGAAAAATTGGATTTTTGAAAAACTATTTAATAGTATGATTTTTAGATATATTGTCAATTACAATACAAATATCTGAAAATATAATATATTATGAGAAAAAGGAAAATTCTTAATAAATTTTAATAAAATTCAACTAAAACGCTTAACACTTTCAACAAAATTGTAATGAAGCAATCCCGTTTTTCTTTGTACACAAATTATAGGATTTAATGAATGAAATGAAACCAAAATCCAAGAAAAATTTTGAGATACAAGGACATTATGGTTAAAAATTTATGTATATATGTATTTTTTCCATTAATTTACAGCTTAATTTTTCTAAATACACCTATAGATGAAAAAGTATTTTACTAACAATAAAACTTTTGGTTCATATCATTGCCCGTATCATTTAAAATACACTCTAAAATTTTTATGTAAATACCTCAATTAGGTTTTTAGATATCATTTTAACGGAGGAAAATTTTTATGAAAATTAAAATTGAAGTTAGAGACAAATTTTAGCTGGAAAATATGTGAAAATATAGATGGTAGGTCTGACCTTCCTTTTCCTAGAAAAGATAAACATTTTGGAATGAGGAAAGTCTGAACTACAAGAAATAACAACTAAAAAATCGTCAATGTGGCTGATAACCAGTCTTTTTAACATAGTTGGATACGTTAATAAAGCCTTCTAGTACACGAATTTCACCCCAATTAATGAAAGTTATTATGTATTTATTTTATTGTTGATAAGGATTACTCCAAAGCTCACACCATACAAACTAATTGTCCATTCTAAGCCATTTTTATGGGGTATAACTCACAATGACTACTTAGTGAGTATCGAAAACAAATAAATAATATTAATATTAACCATGTTGGCGTGACTGTGTTGAGCTGCTATTCAAACAAAGTAAGTGATCGGGCAAAGATGTGTGCAGTAGCTTTTGAGGGTAAGGTACACTGAGCACCAGAGGGAGGAAGCCTGTTTTTAGCTCGTATGAAGATGACATTCGCTTGCACATCCCCTTTTTACAGGAAGGCTCTCTCACATAAATAACATATGGAATACAGGGAAGAGAACAACTATGCCAGAACCAGGATTCGAACAAGATTAACCCAGACCACGGGGAAGATACGCTATTCCAAAGCCAGGACGCCGCAAATTAACAATAATAATGCAAAATGATAACATTTTATTAATCCGCTTAAAATAACACATCTGTCATTTACGAAACAAAGCTTAAAATTTAATATTGTTTCTCAATTTAATAAATCCTCAGAATTTTTCTGTGATAATAAAAATACTATTTATTCTCTCCACGGAGCATCAATCATTAGAGTTTTAAATTTTTTTTCACAATCGTTTAAAATTCTTTTTGCTTGAAGGTAGAATTAATGAATCTGATTTCCTTTCTACCTTAATTCATACAGCTATTCACCTGTCTCATAAAAAAACTAAGAAAGAACACTTCTTCTTGCATACAGGCGACCACCCCGCCACCGCTGAACGTAGCAGTATCGACAGGATTTGTTGTGGTCGACTGTTGCATAAGTATTATTCAACCTTTCATTGACCAAACAGTCAAACTAACATTCTTTTCGTGGTAGTAAATAGCTTTCTTTCTCCCCATCTGCACTCTCACAAACAGTCGGAATGAAACTATCCGTCTTTGACATCCTATTCTTCAGGGTTTTGAGATTACCTGGTACCATCAGTACTGTACTTAAACCGTTATTGACAATCTTCAGGTCCGTGGTAAATAGTGGTAAACCGTACCATATTCTCCACAAATGAATTTATTTTTCAGCGTTCTTCCAAATCTTTGGAAATATGCAGGAAATCTCCCATGTCCAGATATTATTTGGATTATAAGTGGATGATATCTTCTTATTTTAATTTCCTGATTAGCAATAGAAAGAACGACACTGTAGTTATAATCATTAGCATATAAGCATAATCTGTCAGCTGCCATCATTAGCATTCGATATGCTAAAATCCATTAACTAGAGTGGTAGGTATCTTTAAAAAAAAGATGTTATTAGGCTGGGATTATTAGATAAAAACAACTGACATAACTTTAAATTTCATAAATGATTGTATTAAATATGATTCCAATTTATGATTTTCCATTATCAACTCATTTAACATTCTCCCTCATTCTTTAATCCACGATGTCTTCAAACTTAAAACGGGGTATTATACTCGAATATAAACTGAAACTAGTGGAAGTTATCTCTCCGAATTTTCCTCGCATATTCTCTGACAAAGGTGTTATTTTCACTCAACCCGTATAAAATTAGGGATTCCTGGCAAGATCGTTAATGTCATGGCAGTTCCGAGTTTGAGCTTCACACATTAAAGTTGTGCGTTTCACAGTATGGTAAAGCAAACCGATACTTTGTTATCAGCTATATCCCATTATTAAACAAAGTAGCCGACGTGAATATAGAGTTCGATATTTTGCACTTAATGACTGATATACCAATATCAAAAATGTAATATGCATTTTAGTCTTTTTTGTGAATTGATGAAAATCAAAATTTTATACAGAATTTTATTTGTAACAAAAAGAATTCACAAATCGAGTTTCGCATATTAAAGTTAATCCAAGTTTTAATTAGTAACTTAACGTGGTTTTGAAAGTGTAGAATAACTGAAGGTCAACCCATTGCCATAATTCAAAATTTGATAAATATTAAAGCTTTAGATTTTAAGTTTGCCTACCAAATTTTATCCATATATCTCAGTTCCTTGAATAGTTGTTGCGTTAACTTATATTTGAAATAACAGACACTTCCTCTAATTGGATTTTTTCCACAATTGGACAATTTTCGACCCATTTGGAATAGAGCCCATGTGCCAAATTTCATCCATTTAGCTCAAAGCGCTTATGAGTTATTGTGTTCATAAACAGACAGAATTTCAAAAGGGTTTTTTTTATATTCATAGTGATTTAAAATGTGCAGATTTTTCAGCTTGAATTTTTCAATGATTACAATAATTTCTCTTTGTATATAAGAACATAAAAATAAGAAATGCTGTTGTTTCTTATGGCACTTATCATATAGACAAGCCATCTGTTACGAAGACAGCTATCGATAGGGTGCGTCTATTTATAAGAAATACTTGAAGTGGTAACTGCAAAAATTCAACTTCCAAACTTCCTCTCTTATTTTAAAATTCAAGTGCCTTTGGAAAGATATCGATTAAAAACTACCTCGGGAGTGAGTGAATCATAGTTATAAAACATTATTGCGCTTTTTCCCCCTTTTCTTTTTTTCTCTTCATTCCTTTTCTATTCTTTCTTCTTTCTTTTTGCTTTCTTCAAGTACTGAACGAACTTCAAATATTTTGGTTTGTGTCATACTACTGATGATAAAGTAAAGTTAGAAATGAGCTCTATTGTATTAAAGATAATCATGAAGTGTGTCTGAATCCTGAAGATCATTTTCAGCATAAGAAGCGACCAAAACTGATTTAATCGCAAGGAAAAATACTGTAACTTCCAATTTCATTTTATCTAAAAAGCAAGACTGATTTTTTCCTGAAAAGAATACAATCTCTCTTGAAAAATACCACTATTCATCGTATATTATCCAAACAAAATAGTCAGCGATCTTCTTTTACAAACTCATCGTTATTGGTTTTACAGGTAGACGTTTGTGGCTATATTTATCGGAAAGACGAATGCACTAAAAGCTCTTTTCTGTCAAAAAATACTACCTCAGCACTCATTCGAAAAAGCCTCAGCAACTAGAATTGGAGATCCTTTTCTAAATGTTATTTCGTCTTGAAATATTTTATTGTTATTGTTTCGGAATATGGAAGGCAATTGCGTTTTTTGTTATATTTAGGATTTGGTTTTTGTTCTATAAGGATGTACTGCATTTATATAAAACATTGAGTATGTTTAGAAATATATAAAAAAGTAGAGTCATTCAAGAACCTAAATGGTTCAAAACGACCTGCTATTCCTTTACTATGCTTTTCCAACTAAAAAAATTCCTCTCTTACAGGGTAATTAGCGACAGGGGCGGACCTTTGACACACTGTAGATACAGGGTGATCAGCGAATAAGCCTTGATTTCAAAATTAAATATCTCTACAACAAAGATCGATAAAATTATGCTTAAACTGCATGTTTATTCGCAAAACTAAAAAAAATGTTATACAAAAGTTTCGAAAATTTAGTTACGGAAATAGTTAACAGATGTCGCTCTCATCACAATGTCCATAGACGCTTTTAGTGTGACATCAAAAATCGAAAATGACCCCGATCTCACTCCTTGTGACTTCTTTCTGTGGGGAGCATTGAAAGACACTGTCTGTAGAAACAATGCCACCACTTTACTTGAGCTGGAATCGTTGATTGGTGTTGCATGTGATTCCATTTCCGTTGAGACATTGCAAGACGTGATGTCCTATGTCATTGTTCGATTACGTCACTTCATTTTTTCGAACGGTGAACATTTTGAAAAAATTGCATTTTGATTGTAAAGACCGGATCACTTTAATGTTTTTTTAAAACTCCTTTCAGAGAAATTTTCAGCGCAGAGTGCCATCTGTTAACGATTTTTGTAACTAAATTTTCTAACTTTTATACACTTTTTTTACAGTTTTACTAATAAACGTACAGTTTACCGCATAATTCTATCGATCTTTTTTGTAGAGATATTTAAATCTGATATCAGTTCTTATTCGCTGATCACCCTGTATCAAGTCTTGTTGTTACACATAGCACTTTATAAGCCAGCTGACAGAAGGCTGTTAGCGATTTAAGTCGAAATGAGAGCCTCTTGTTTGTTAAGTAGTGCCAATTAGGGCCAAGAAAGCGATTTGACAACTTCAAGCTTCACATTCCCCTGCACAACCTTTTTTTACAGTGGGGCACATTCATACAATTCACAGATAGAACAACCATGTCAGAACCTGGACTTGAACCAGGGACACCCAGCTAAGACACGCTACCCCTATGCCAGGACGCTGGCAGGTCTTCGTTTAATTTGCATTAATGTATCTGACTACGTTAAAAACAGTGATTACGAACCGCATTGGCGAATATTTTTTTAATTCTATTTCTTCTAGTTTAGATTTTCTTCTTTCCAAAACAACTTAATTTTTTTAGGAAAACGAATGCCTTACCAAACATCCAGGTTCACATATTTTTATGCTAAAATTTGTATTTAGCTTCAATTTTTTCAAAACTTTCATTCAAAAATTCTTCACCATTAACATGATATCTCAAAAACTAATAGAGATGTTTACATAAATATTTCAGCGCGTGTTTTAAATAATACGGGTAAAGAAATGAACCAAAAGTTTTATATTTAGTGAAATACTTTTACATTTATAGGTGTTTTTAGAAAAGTGAAGTTGTTAATTGATGGAAAAAAATACATGTATACTTATATTTCTACCCGTAACTTCTTTGCATCTTAAAATTTTTCTTCAATTTTGGTTCGTTTCATTCATCATTATACTCTGTAACATGTGTGCAAAGAAAAATAGGATTGCTGTATTATAATTTCTTGTAGCGTGTTAACCATTTCGTATAAATTTCATTAAAAGTTACTGCCAATTTTCCTATTTCTCAAAATATATTATATTTTCAAATGATTTTGTTGTATTTATAGTATTTTGCTTTATAATTGGCAACCCATCTAAGAATCATTGTTTTAAATAGTTTTTAAAAATTCCAATTTTTCAAAAAAATTTCTTCGAACGTAGTCGGACAACTTAACAACATATTCGAAAGTATGCACAGTTTGCTTGGAATGCACTTTCATATCGATCTGGTGAAGAAGATGACCCTTTTTAGAATCTCCCGTATTTCAGCTTTCAACACCACTCTAATTCGATTAGTTCCGACTTGACAGAATTTAATTTTAACTGCATCATATTTAAGGTGTATATTTCTTGAAAATGAACGCTTGAAACTCTGGTGCTATATCTATATGTTTATCACCCAAGAAAAATTATAAGAAAGGAATTAACTCTATTTGCTCATGAAATTTTACTTTATCTCAATAATGTTTTTTTATGCTCTGAAAACTGGACAATATTGTAGTGATGTTGTTGCGTATTTTTGGATTTATTGCACAACTTCCAAAAAGTAAAGAAAGCTAAATAAAATTCAATAATTAAAGGATTATTTATGAATTTAAATCATTGATAAATATTTTTAAATATATATCCATTCAGTCAAGTTATCTTACAAATCGTAATTAAAAATTAATATTTCCTATCTAATTATAAGAATCAACTTCATTTTGTAAATAGTAACTCTTAAATATATATACGTGGAACATAATTTTAAAGATATAATAAAAGTATATGTAATTAAAGTATATATAATAATTTTTATATATAATTAAAGATATATTTTGATATAATAAAAAGGAAAAACAATCTGGATATACAATATTTACATTATTGGTATATGCAATGATATTGAATGTAATGTATTACTCATACAAGTGATTCTGTACGGCTAAAGAATTTGCTAGTTCCCATTCAAGGTCTTCAATTTTTGAAAGGGAAGTAATGTATACTTAATAATAATGTATTGTATGTTATTATTTTTCGGAATAATAATTCCTTATGTATAAGTCATATGCTTAATAAAGAGTTCAAAAATTCATCAATAAAGAGATGCATCATATTTAAAACAATAACATACAAAATTTCAAAATTCTGTTATGCAAATATGACTATTGAGAAATTAGTACCTACCTGAAGGGAATAATATTGATTTTATTAGATAAAATTGGTTTCTCAAAAGTATGTAAAAATCTTCACATTTTAAAGCAGAAACTTTACGCATGTTTTGATTTGTGTCTGAAAATATTTTAATATTCTCTTTTATTATTATTTTTTTCTTTAAGAATAAAGAACTCTAAAACAAAACAACACACATTTATTCGAAAATTAGCAAAGTCATTACAAGGGATTAAAAAATAATGTTTTGATTAAATCTTGGGGTTACGGTGACCTTGTGATAAGGTCACCGAATAACTAGTATATAAGCTGCTCTGGTGAGTGTTAAATCCGTCGGGGTTGAACGTCCTTCCGCTGGTGTGGCGTGGAAGCTTAGAGAGGAGGTGGCAGCTAAGGTGTCGTCCTTTCCATCAGACCTCGGTTCAAAATCAAGAGGTTAGACACAAATAATCATTATATTGCTTAAAAATGGGATGTTAATATAACTAAACTAAACTCCATGTCTCTCATGTAACTGAGAATCATGTCGAGTAAGACCAAGTTAATTATGCCAATTTATTTTTATTTCACTCCCTCCTTAATTGAACATGATGTTTTTTGATATTATTCCATTCTTTTTTCCACGAATCTAGATGTGCAATGCAGCTTAAAATTCAATTTAAGCAAGGTGCTTAATGTGCATTACGAAAAGCTTGGCTCGTTCTCGTTTATGATGTACAAGGTGATCAGCGAATAAGCCCAGATTTCAAAATTAAATATCTCTAAAAAAAGATCGATATAATTATGCGGCATGTACGTTTATTAGCAAAACTGTAAAAATAGTATACAAAAGTTAGAAAATTTAATTACAAAAATCGTTAACAGATGGCGCTTTGCGCTAAAATTTCTTTCTCTAAAAGGAGTTAAAAAACCAATAAAGTGATGCGTTCTTTACAATCAAAACACAATTTTTTCAAAATGTTCACCTTTCTAAACAATGAGGTGGCGTAATCGACCAATGAAATTTGACATCACGTCTTACAATGTCTCAACGGAAACGGAAATCACATGCAACACCAATCAATGATTCAAGCTCACTAGAGTGGCGGGATTGTTTCTATAGACAGTGTCTTTCAATGCTACCCACAGAAAGAAGTCACAAGGAGTCAGATCGGGAGTCATTTTTCATTTTTGAAACACTTAAAGCGTCTATAGGCATTGAGATTAAAACACCATCTGTTAACGATTTTCGAAACTAAATTTTCTAAACTTTTGTAAAGCATTTTTGCAATTTTGCTAATAAACCAACAGTTTACAGCATGATTCTATTGGTCTTGTAGAGATATTTAATTTTGAAATCAGGGATTATTCACTGATCAACCTGTACTAGCTGGTACCCGGCGTGTTGCTGCCGCCGAAGAAAATAATATTTAGTGCAATTAATCAATAATTTGGCAATGTTTTATCGAAATAGGATGAAGGGTACGACAGTATATAAAATACGAACATCCATTTTTATGTATTAGATTTGTGTATTCTTTTTCAATTGTAAAACTAGGTGTTCTATTAGAATGGTAATGAAAGAAACTATTTATTATATGTCATGATTCGTTCAGAGTTCTCAAGTTTAATTGTAGAAAGTGTGATTAAAATATTTTCTTTTAAAATTAATTAAACATAGAAAATATATTTATATCATAAAATCGTTAATATAGTTGAAAAGATAATTTTTGAAAATTAAGATGGTGCAAAATTATTTATACTGCAATATTTTTGGTAGTTACAGTGAAAAATGCAAAAATTTAACTAAAAAAAACAACCCAAAACTTTCTTGCATAACCTGTAATAAAATTGTTACCTCCGAGAAGGACTTGCATTACATTTGTGTACTATAGCTACAAAATATTAAACCTTAACTTGGAATTACCATTTTTACAAATGTATTGTCTCCTCCACGAGTTATTTGGATATTAACCCTTGGTAAATATATGCGTTTGAGATTCGAATTCTTTTAAATCTTAGATAATTTTACTATCTTTATAACCATCCCGTAAGTGTAAACAATAAGTTGACCAAGTTTCAGCTCAATTCGGATAAATGGTTTAGGAAGGCATAAGAGGCATACATACAAACATTCATTTTTTAAAAAAAAATAGATATGCAGTTAATTTAATTTAGACCACATAACTTATGAAACGATATTATTCTAGCGCGCTTCTAACTTCAACAAATGCTAAGAAACGTTTATGCGCTTGCATGTTAAAAGACTCTTTATTTTCTTCTAGACTATCTAATAAATATTCTGCTCAAGTTTTTCTTTCGCGTTTCCTCAGTTAACTGAACTTAACTTTTTCTTGTTCTGCTAACTATTACTTAATCATTTATTTTTTTATACGCAAAAGTAATTAGACTTCTGTAAAATTCAGTAACCAACGGTTAAATTATTTCTCCTTATAGGCATTAACGGCCTTTTTTAAGTATCATAAAATGTTAATTATTCATTATATGACAAAATTCATATGCCATGCAAACTTTATTCTTCAATTTATTGGGAATTCTTATAGCAGAGAAAAGTGAAATACAATAAAGGGAACAAAGGGAAATACAATAAAGGGAACAAAGGGAAATACAGAGAATACAAAAACCTTAAAACACCTTGCAAGCAGATGATCTGAATATTTACATTGACACTTATCATGTGATTTTAAGCTCACATAATTTCATTTCATTCGTTGCCATATATGAGGGTGTCCCCTAAGTTTCTTTTCTTTTTTTAATATAAAATTAATGCACAATATTCACTCGTTAATAAATTATTTATTTTGTTATATAAAACTCCTTTTGCTCTATTCCCTTCTTCCATCTCTCAGGAAGCCTCCTCATGTGTTTTTTTGTCTTGTACAAGAGATAATCTTCCAGGGGAGCTTTTACTTCTCTGACGGTTATAAAGAACTTATGGCAAAGAAAACTTTTTAAGGAGAAAAGGAAGTAATAATCAGATGGAGCGAGATCTGGAGAGTATACAAGAATAATGTATTGCATGTTATTATTTTTCAGTATAAACTCCATATGTGAAAGTGATAGGCTTAATATAGAAATCAACAAAATTCGATGCGTCATATTTAAAATAATAGCATAAAAAAACTTCAAAATTATGTTATGTAAATATGACTATGGTGAAATTAATGCCTTCCTGAAGAGAATAGATTGATTTTATTAGATAAAAATTTTAAATAGGTAAACACGCATGTTTGCTCAGAGTCAAATTAAGGCCATTCATAACACGATATGAAAGAAACTTTTGGAACATACTAATAATTTTCTTGCCTTAAACAAATGGAGTTCAATTATGTTCACAACATTAATTTAATTTTATTTCTGAATCTATGCATGATATTGCAGGAAATAGAAGGATATGATTCCTTACATAAGATATACATTGACATTTGAGATACCTTATAAACAGATGATACTAGTATTAACATCTGTCACGTGACAATGGCATTGTGTCATTTGTTTCCAATGGTTGCTAACTAGAAAAAAGTTATGGAATTTTAGGAAAGATAATTTTAATAGATTTCTTTAAATAATTGATTTACGAAGGAAATATTTTTTGAGTTTGATAAATTCTCACCTGAAAAAAAAATATTTCTGATTGCTTTCTGCAGATGCTGCACATATTTAATTCTGTCATTCAAAATATGGGATTTCATGCAATCTGAATATGACCATGAAGGAATAATGCAAATATTTTTTAAATAACATTGCCCTTTTCGGCAAACGTAGGGATAATATATTGTTGCATAAAGTTATTTAATTGCCTTTTGTTTCTAAATTATGAATGAAAAAATTATCAATAGAAATAAAGCCTTTTAAATATTCAGTTTTCCCGTTTGAAACAGAAATAAGTAAACTAATTTCAGAAGCGATTTCAACAATCGATTTTAGAAACATAAGAATTACATCTTAAAGAAATACATAATAAAAAAGAGTATTTTTAATTAATTAAAATTTATTAAAATTTTTGTATTTGTATTATACAGTTAAATACAAAATTCCAATTATTCTTAAAAAGAGAATTCTTATGGGCAACAAAATGGAATGAGTTAGTTCCCATATTGAAGTGCCACAATTTATACTTTGATAAAGCTCTAACGATGCTAACTCGAGCCACTCTAATCTAAATTAAATCTAGCTTGGGAGATAAATCCCGATTGTTGGGATTTTCCGACTCTGTAAAGTGATTTAGTGCTAGTGTAAATAACTGGGCATGTGTTTCTCATACCAACTTGAGTACCGAAATTCAAATATTCAGTGTTAGTGCTATAATGCACTCTTGTTTCATATTTACAGATTTTTTTACTCTTTTAGGCACAAGATTTTGAAAAAAAATTAACTAATTAAGCAATATCTTTGTTGAAAATTAAAAAGCAAAAACATTCATTGCAATTATTTAACAAAAAAACATTATTCAAAATAACAAAAGATAATAATGATATTTCAATAGGTCATTTTTTATTATTGGATAGGTAAAATGCTCCAATTTCAAAATTAGTATAAAACATTTAAAAAGCATTTGTTATTTAAATGTTTATAAAACACAATTTATTCCCTCAAAACAACAAATAGTATTCTGAGAACCAATATTTCACTTCATAACACAATGCGGCAGGTTTAATAACAGCAGTATGCACAACTTACTGATGCATTTTAATTTGAATAAATCGATTTTTTAAAATTATTTCAGTAATTATAGTTGGTGTATAGCATTTCCAGTTGAATAAAACACTTTTAATAAAGTATTAAATCGTATGACTATAAGTAACCTTAAATTTTTCGAAATAGGTTAAAATACGTTTCCCCCTACATAGAAAGATAAGAAAAAGCTGGGGCAGTTTTCAACTCAACTAACCCCTGACAATTTCTCCAATATAACGTTAAATTTTGCTATTTATTTGCAATATTATATTTAGTTTCTAACTGAAATATTATCAAAAATGTATGGTAAGATTCGCAATTATTTTACATGAAACATATATTGAGATACATTTTAAATTTTGATTTTATTTAGAAACAAAATTCCAATAATATTTCATTCCCAATTCATAAATTATTCATATAAAAATGTCTGGTTTTGCGATCTCGTTTTGAAATAATAAAAAGCATATATTTTTAAACCATAAATTTAGACAAATAAATTATTCAATCATGATACTATTACGTTTGGAGATTTTGATAAATAATATATATCAAAAATAAATTACATTCGTTACATATGTTATAAATGAATTCGATAATATGTGCTGTAGAGTAAAAATTTAAAGTTTGAATGATGGAAGCAGATTAGTTATGTTTACTTAGTGATAAAAAATTTTGCTTTTGGTCTTTATGATACTTTACAATCCCGCTGACTAACTGTCAGCAATTTAAATAGAGTGTGCAGAAGCTTCTTAAAGCAAAATACCCGAGCACCCGAGGGCAGAAGTTTGACTTCTATCTCATATGAAGATGACACACACATTCGCTTGCACAACTGTCTTTTAACTTGATGGCTCTTTCACACAACTCACAGATAGAACCAAAGTAGAGCAAAACCATGCTCGAACAAGGGATGCCCAGACCACAGGGAAGGCGCTCTACTTCTAAGCTAGTAAGGCGGCATAAAACTTTCTAAATCTAATAAGTATGGCTATTATTTACATATATTTTAAAAATTACATTGTAAAACTCAGCTGAAGTCTAGGAATTCATTTAATTTTATTGGTAAACGTTTCTAAATAATAGCTTGTGGTACAATCCTAGTGTTGTTCGTAAATGTCAAAAACAATAAAATTTTAGAGCTGTACTTCTATGTGTTTCAGTACAACTTGTGTTTAAAAAGTTCTTAATTTTACATAGGAAAAATCAATGAACGATAAGAATCTGGTATAATCTTATAATTAAAGTTTTAAATAACGATGATGATTCATTTCTAAAGTTTTTGATGTCAATTAGATTTAAAATATTGTACAAAAGGTGTTCAAATGAAAAGATGTGAAACGATAATGTGGGTATAAATTTAGACTTTATAAAAATATACACCATGGCTTGTCTTCGTTTTTGGCATATCTTTTCGTTTCTTAATATCATTCAAAAACTTTAAAATATTCAGCATTTATCATTTGCTATATATTTCTGTAGGATGAAAACTTATTATTCACAGAGTTAATTTTTTGTGTGCTTAATATTTTTTTTTCAATCCTTTCTTTCTATATGCCTCCAAAGAAAGCAAACAGAATGTCGATAACTAAAGAAACAATTTCTTAGAGAAGCTAAATTATCATTTTGTCTTTCGAATCAAACCATCTCTAGTAGTTAATTTTTAACAGGAATAATCATTTATTAAATACTTTTCTTATTTGAAAAAAATCCACTTCTAGAAACACCTTTCTTATATGAAACAAAAAGCCATATCTGCATAAAGAACGTCTACATTTCAAGGCATTTCGATTGAGACGATTTCTTATTGATAACAAATCAACTTTATCGGCCTACAATAATAAAACTAATTCTTAAAGATTAAAAAAAACATTTCTAGAAATATCTTTCTTATTTAAAAAATAGTTTTAGAAATAATTTTCTTATCAGAATTTTTTTTAAAAAGATTCCTTTTGTTTGAAAAAAAAATTCTAGAGTTGCCATTCCTACAATGAAAAAGGGTATTCCTAAAAATTTCTTTTCGTGCGAAGGAAGAAGACCGATCTTTAGATCTAAAATGAAACCATTTCTAGAAATACTTTTCTCAACTGGATAAAAAAATTTGGAATTTCTTGTGTGAATAATTTTTTCACAATCGCATTATTTAAACATTAAAAGAAATAGAAGAATAGATGGATTTTTATTTCCTGTCATCCTCACAAGTTGTCAAAGTTTCGACACCATTTCTATTATTTACCTCTCATTATTACTGGAACGAAAACTCACAGTTCGGAAAGTTAGATCTCTACCTAAAGATAGGAAGTTCCCGTAAGAGTGAAACATTACTGAGATGAAATAATTGAAGAGAGGGGAATTCTTTCTCATCTTGCTTCTGGCTTGATTCGATGGATCAATAACAGACAGCTCAGACTGAGCTATGGAACATCTATCGACTTGACTCATCCCCTTGCTATGGGCACAGCTTCAAATGTCTCTGTTGCAGCTGGAGAGAAAGGAAGGTAATCAGTGTCTCGACTAAATTGTATTTATCTGAGATGTAGGAGGGTCCATTACGAAGCTTTTGGTAAAAGGACAAACTTCAGCTTGTACTAACATACGATAGTTGCTATTGGGTGCCTCATAAATTGAGCAGCTTGTGTGCTGTCTATATGCTATTCAATAGATAAGGAACTTCAGTGGATGTCTACTACTGTTGACCTCATTAGGTGTAATTCAATAAGGACTGTCAACAGTTCAAATGCTTAGCTGTAAAAATCAGAAGAAACAGGAAATGAATTTCGTTAGCATAGAAACATTGGAAGGTTAATTTTTCCAATTGAAGGGCATTTATAAGTTTTATAGCAAGTTAATCTACACGGTAAGCTTATCTGTTGTAAATATTCAAGAAAAGGAAACTTCAGGCAAAAGTCAAAAATAGTTTAAAATGATTCTTTCTGAACGAATAAACATCCTACTATCTACTCGAAATTTTCAGGTAAATAATAGGCTATTCAATCGTTAAGGAGGCTAATTTTTACGTTAGAAGAGCTTTTGATAATTTTGTGGCAAGTTAATACTATGGTAAGGTTATTTTCTGTAAGTATTCTAGAAAAGGAAACTTAACGCCAAATTCGAAATTACTTTTAAACGTATGTTTTTGAAACGAATGAAAATTCTATTATTTACACGAATTATTCAAAATTTTGGTCTAACATTTTCTCATAATAAATCGATAAAAGATTCTTTTTTATATATTTGTAACTTACTTTTTTTTAGTTATGGTTTTATAATGTTTAGAAAAGAATATCATGATTTCATTGTTTCTGATGCCATAGTTAACTTTAATACAAAATGGATTAAAATATTTCAAGAAAAATAATTTTATTACATTATCAGTGACTATCTAAAGCATCTGTATGTTTATTGTATGCTACAAAAATTGGGAAATTTTTAAAGATGTTTTTTTAATTGTTACCAGAGGGTTTGTTTTTCTTTAAGTTGCTTAGCATGATAAAAAATATTTATAATTTCAATCTCAAATGAATTGAGAATACATGGTAAACACAATCTTCAAACACTGAATATGATGGATTCATCTTACATACGCAAATTTATTTTTAAATTCTAAGTAACTACATATACTTGAATAAAAATATGTATCTGAATTTTCTACTGTATAAGCCATTTTAACAAACTGCAGTTATTATATTGGATCTCAAAATTTGAAAGCATCTGAGTGGATGAAAATATATTAAATAATTGCTATTTGTCAGAAAACACAATATTGAAGTAAAATGAATTAAAATTACCATCAAACTATTAAAAGCAGTTATAGCGTTTAGAGAAACAAGTGTAATATAATAACCTTACTCTGAAAATATAAATATAATAATAATAATATAATAATAATCCTTTAAAAATCTTGAAATGTCATAGAAATATATTAATTTTTTGGACATGTAATGATTTATTTTAGTTTTGAATTTTACTAGTATAATCAATTAAACTCAAATCTACATTAAGAAATTTCAAATTTTCACTCATTATTTAATCATTAAACGAATTGAAAATGTTGGTTTGAAAAAAAAACTGATTTTATTTCAATAAAATATTATTTGTTAGAATGCTTATAGAAATCGACATTTCGTTTCAATAAGAAAAAGTTCATTTCTTATAAAATATGAGTTATCAATAATAATTTGTAATTAGCAATAAATTATAATTAACTTCAATTTTAATAAGTTTATATTTATTCCAGCTTTCCACATCGACATATAAAATATTTATTTTTTATGTGGTAATTTAATTCCCTGCTTCAATATTTATTTAAAAAATTGAAATTACACTAACTAAGGATATAGTATTGGAAACTCACCATCAAAGGAACAAATATGAAAGATAAATGTTCTTGCAATTTTATTTTTCAATAACGGAAAAAGTTAATAAGTCCCATTAAAAAATTATTTTATGAGAAAAGGATAAAAATAAAGGTTGACTATAGTTAAGTTTTCGAATAGTTTAATTTTATTCTGTTATCTTATTAACATGATTGAAATTATTTTGAATTAAGACACAATTTTTAAAGTTAATATTTGCATGCTGGATTTAAGATGTTTATTTTGCCTGAGAATGAGTAAAACAGCTAATAAGGATTTTTATTTAGAAGAACACTAGCATATTTACAAGTTCCCGAAATCTTAGTTCCCATTTCGATAATTTTTAATTAAAATAAATTTAATGTGATAAAAAGTGTTAAATGTTAACATACATAAGAGGTTTACATATAAAATAAAATAAAAAGTGTTAACATATATAGGTGAACTTAATTTGAATATGAATGGATGAAAGGACTATTTAACTATGAAATAGGAATAAAATTTTATAAGAAATAACAATTCGGCTATGATATTACTCATTCTGCATCAAATTGCGTATGAATGGATCAGAAATAATATTTTAGTTGGGAAGAATCCAAATAACAAAGGATCAGAAAAAAAAATCTAGGTCTGAAAAATTCAAATATGAATGGTTCAGAAATAGCTATATTCATAAAGAATTTAAAATTGAATGGTTTGAAATAACAGTTCAGTGATGAAGGCCACTCAAATATGAATGAACTAGAAATAAAAACTAAATAATGAACATTATTCAAATATGACAGGCCAAATAAATATAACAATCGAAGTTAGAGCTTCTAATATCAATAAAACAGAAATAACGAGTCAAGCATGAAAGATATAAAAAAATTCTACACAAAAGAAAGCAAATAGAATTGTTAAAGAAGTAAGAATTCGATTTTCATCATCTCTTTGGGATTCAAAATTCTGAATCTGTCTCAAAATAGTTCTTGTGAAGAAAAGGATTTTTTTCAAAAATAATAGTTCATTTCCGAACATAAAAAAGAATATTAACATAAAATAGAATTTAAGAATTTATAGATCACCAATATAAATTTAATAAAGTTAGATGTTGAATTATAAATGTATCAGAAATGAAACTTTGATGATAAATGTTGCTCAGACAAGAACGGATCATGCGTCTATAACAATCAAATTACGAAGATTCCAATAGAGATTAATCAGAAAAATAAATTCATGAAGGATTCAAATACGAATGGATCAGAAATAACAATTCAATAATCAAGAATTTAATATGAAGGAATCAGAGTGTATAATTCATTTATTGTGCATAGTTTAAAATAACTTATATTCACACATGCATTCGCACGTGTATATGATGAAACTATTTAGATGTGTTTTCCCTGATAAAATCAACACAACTTAAAACTTGTCATGAATGTTTGCCAGACTTATTTCATGCTTCCAGACAAATCCGAAAACAGAGTTGGAACAAAGATGTAATCACCTCTTTCTATTCCGAAAATTCACTTAAGAGCATCTTCCCCAAGGCTACACTTTTAATCTTTCCTAAGCTTCTCTCGACTAATGGCGAATCTCACTTTCAGATAAAATCAATAAGCATGATGATATGCTCCCTCCTTTTCTGTATTAAACACGATTGGTCAAATAATCCAATATAATAAGGCATTGCTTTGGGTTTTGCGGGGTATGGCGTATTAATTTTCTAATAGGAAGGCATAGATCCATATTTCTTTTATCAAGCTTCTGTATTCATGACGCTATAGACAGCGTTATGGTAAAATACGGCTGTAAAATAGACTGTATTTGAGAGAGTAAAAACTGATGAAATTTTTTAAGAAAACATGATTTAGAAATTGCATTACTAAACTATCAGAATAATTGAGATTTAATTTTAATTTTGGCAGATTTGGAAAAATTAGGCTCTGACGTTTAGTAGAATTGGTGGAATTATATGCTAAATTTCCTTCTTTTAGCCTTCTTGGTTGAATTAGTTTTACATAAACTTGAACGCTGAAATAAATTTTACTTGACGGATTCCGTTCCACGTCATCTATACATCTAAGGCAACCCACAGGAAAGTATCTTTGGTACAGCAATGAGAAGTTTACAGCATGATCGATGTTTCTTGCTTCTTTGGTAAATACGGTGTTTATGTGGATCTTTTTACCTTCATTCCGAGGATGGTCGAATATCTTTGTTGGAATTGATTGGGTGAAAAGCACCGTTCCCAGACAATACAATATGTTGGAAAATATTATAAGATTTGGTGTGATGTTTTTTTTATTCAGTATTTAACAATATTATAAAAAATACAAATATTTCTTAATATCATGCAGTGTTGTACTAGGTACTTACATGTATTTTGATATATATTTTTTTCATTTTAAAAAGTCATTTACTGGGAAAAATTCTCACAAAACATGCAAATAAATCAATCAATTTAGCAATATTATAAAAAATACAAACATTTCTTTATATCATGCCGTGTTGTACTAGGTACTTACATGTATTTTGATCATTTTTTCACTTTAAAAGGTCATTTACTGGGAAAAATTCGCACAATACATGTAAATCAATCAAAGTATTTTCCATCATTTTCTACATTTTTCCATTATCGCCCAATAAGTCTTCTAAATGATTATTTTCGAATATTTATGGTCCTACAGGCTTGACTGCACCATTGCACTGACATCGAAATCCCTAATTTTAAATCGTTGATACCAAAATCGACGACTAAGGTATGACGTAGGAGCATCACAATAAGTTTCTAAAAGTGTCTGATGGCTTCGACAGCAAATTGTTTCAACAACAACAAAGGAATTTTAAAAATGCAATTTGGAATGTTTCATGATTAAGCTCTTCATACATTGAATAATAATACTATCGATAATACTAAATGGAAAACTTTCAAAACGATAACAATAAAGTAATAGAAAATTGGTAAAACCCAAAACCTTCCCATGTTTACCAATAGACGTCATTGATTAAAATGCATACAAGCGTCTAATACATTACATGTACTCTTCTACATTAATGAGGAATATAATGCGCTCAGAATAGTGTACGTTGAATTATATATGACTAAATTATTTATTATGATTTGGTTATCAAATCCCGATTTCTGAGGAGACATGAGGACATCTCCTTGTAGTTCTAGTGTTTATCAAAATCTCTTTCACATAAAACCATCAACATCGCGGTCGAACCTCCTCACGCGGATGTGATAAGGAATTTTTAAAATGATGAAATATTAATTCAGAAGGCCTCATCATCCAAATATGGTTCAAATGAAGGAGTTTCAAACTCAAAATTTCGTAGAATCTTTTCAACGTCTATCATAAATTAAATCCACATGAAAATGGAGGTATATTTGTTTCGATCTACAAAACTATTTAACAAAAAATTACATCTTTAATTCAGCCGACTTTCTTTATACAAAAAGGAATGTTTAAAATGCAATTTGGAGCGTTCCATGATTGGGCTCTTCATACATTAAATAACTCAATAATATATGGAAAACTTTCAAAATGATAACAATAAAGCAATAGTAAATTGGTAAAACCCAAAACCTTCCCATGATTACCAATAGACGTCACTGATTAAAATGCATGCAATCGTCTAATACATTACATGCACTCTTCTACATTAATAGGGACTATAATGCGCTCACAATAGTGTACGTTGAATTATATTTGGTTGAATTATTTATTATGATTTGGTAATCAAAATCCCGGTTTCTGAGGCGGACACCTCCTTGTAGTTCTAGTGTTTATCAAAATCTCTTTCACATAAAACCATCAACATCGTGGTCGAACCTCCTCACGCGGATGCGATAAGCAATTTTTAAAGTGATGAAATAATAATTCGGAAGACCTCATCATCCAGATATGGTTCAAATGAAGGAGTTTCAAATTCAAAATTTCGTAGAATCTTTTCAACGCCTATCATAAATTAAATCCACATGAAAATGCAGTTATAATTTGTTTTGATATACAAAACTATTTAACTTTCCAGCGGGCACGCGTATGTAAGCGATACACTAGAGATGAATTTCGTTTTATACCTTCAGAACTGATGGCACTGGTCTCTTTGACCTACTTTCAGTTGTCGTCGTTAGTTTGTGGCGTTAATATGTCTCTGCCAATTAGACATTTGTATTTTAGAGATACGCACGATCGTTCATGTAAGTTTCTGTCACATCTGAATTTGTATGATTTTACTAATAAATCCGTATTGTTTTAGACTGGCGACAGCTGGCAAATGTACTTACAAAGGAAAATTTTGAAAAAAAGCGCCCACATCTTTAAAAAGTAAGCTAAAATTAAAGGTGCTAAAGAGAAAAGCCGAACTAGGCATTGAAGAAGTGGAAGATGCGACGTTAGGGAAAAAACCTTGCCAAAAAGAAAAGCGTACTAGAATCACGAGGTTCTGTAGTGAGATTTGACAGAAAGTTAAATGTTTGGAGCACACTAAACACATTTGCTCAAATTTCAACGCTGCAATGAAATAACAATGAAACTATTTTCTTCCTTTTCATGTCTAACTTTCAATTACTTTTTCCTTTTTATACATAAATTCTGTATTTTTGCACTTCTATATCTCATATGAAAATTGTTCTGTCAAAATATCGACGTTTTCATTTATATTATTTTTAAATCAATTCAGTTAACCTGTGGTCATTTTATATTGTTATTGCAATCTATGTTTATATTATTTCTGCTTCTTTTTAAGTAAAAAAATGTTTAAAATGATTGCTGTTATTAATCCTAAGCTATTTACAATATAATTTTAATAGTTACGCTTTTAAAAATTTCCAATTTACTATTGCGTATGTGAGAAATACGCACGACCTTTTGTGTTCGTATGACGGCCACGCCCGATGGATGGTTAACAAAACATTAAATTTCTAATTCAGCTTTCTTTATACAATGTATTACATGTGTAACACTTTGCTACCATTTGACAAAATTTATGTAATTTCTTCATTGATTGCAGCATTCCATTTTAAATTTCTTGCCACAGTGCAATTTAATTTTATTAAGGTTTGTTATTCAGTAGAATATATACTGAATTATTAAATTGGATAGCAGGCCAAAGATAGTAAGAATAAGGAGAAAATGCAAAAAAGAATTTCAGTCCTAAATTCTCAATTATTCATTAATTTTTTTAATACTTAAACTTTTAAGTCACGCATCTAATCTTCTTCCAAATAATTTTTTATGATAAACCACCGAATAATAAATACTAGCTATAAGACAATTCTGAAGTTCAAAATTTCATCGAATACTCATTTAAATTCGAGCTTTTGAAAAAAAAAATTCAGGTACCCTCAATACTAAAACTCGAAAGCGTTCTTATTTAGCAAATTTGAATAATGGAATAAATAACAAAGACGGTTGATTAGAATTTGTGGGTAAAAAATTCATGGGAAAATCTCCTCTTCAAAAGAAAGTTTTCTTTAAAATGTTTTAATTAATTAATTTTCCACATAAATGTGCAAGTTTTAGAGATAATTTATTGATGTAGGCGTAAAAAGCATTATGAATATTTCTTCATTTGACTATAAGTAGGAAAGTTATTTATTTGCCCTAACAAAGAACAAGTAATTTTTATTAATTTATTTAGAAGGCGATAACAAATAATGTAGAAAGCCTTTATTTATTTATTTTATTTTATCAAATCTTTCAAAGGACTAAGCAAATGCACACTTATTTTAATTATTTATTGATTTTACAATCTGTTCTAAAATATTTATATACAATTCTATTTTAATTTAGCAAACAGTAAGAGAAATGTATGCAATGACATGAAATTAAAAATTCAAAAACCGTCACTAATCCTGTATTAACTAAAAGTATGTATCATTATATTATATTTATTGTTCTTATTATAGAATAAATGAAAATGATAGAATTGTTTTAGTTTATTTGAATACCAGCAAATATTTAGGAGCCATAAGCAAATCTAGTTATTTTGTATCCATAAAATTAATATGATAAAGAATAGTATTATTATGGTCCTGATTTTAATAGTTTAAGTATTACAAAATGATAGAATTTTTATTTAAAATTTCTATTGCTTTCTTGATTTGCTTAATACAGTTAATGACTTAGGCAAAAACAAAGATATTTTATACAAAATGAAAATATTTTGCATTCAATTTATTTCAATGAAAGAACAAAACTAGAATATAACGGAAATTTTAACAATTCTGTTAAAAAATTCTATACTTGTTTCCTGCACCAAATGTTTTAAATTTACTCAGAAATCTAAAATTATTATTATTCAAACATTTTACATTGCACTTAAAATTTAAAATTATACAGTACATTACACAATTCACAAAATATTTTATAGTAGAAAATAATAGAGGCGTAACAGTGGCACCGTAACGCTTGTCGATGCATTATATAGGCGAGGAACTTGTATTTAAGGAAAAAGTTTATAGGCTATATCATTTAGATGTGCTCTTAGAGAACTATATTCAGAAACTGGATTTTCCTGGATGGGCTAGATTTCTAGAAATTGGGCTAGCTTTGTATAAAGGCAATCAAATTATCCCCATACGTGGGGGCTAAGTTAGACTTCTTAATGAAGGTATTCGATTACTTTCGAAGGAATATTTTTGAAAAATTGGATTTTAAAAAACTATTTAAAACTCTGGTTTTTAGATGTATTATCAATTATAATACAAAGCACAATAAATACAACAAAATCATCTGAAAATATAATATATTTTGAGAAATAGGAAAATGTGTATTACATTTTAATGAAATTTAACCAAAAGGGTTAACACTCTACAGAAAATTCTAATGCAGCAATTCTGTTTTTTTCTTTGTGTATAAGTTATCGAATATAATGATGAATGAAATTAACCAAAAGAAATAAACGTATTGAGATGCATAGAAGTTACGGATAAAAATGTACGTATATATGAATATATTACATAAATTTACAACTTAATTTTTCTAAAAACACCTTTAAATGAAAAAAAAATATCTCACCAACAATACAACTTTTGGTTCATTTCATTGCCCATATCATTGAAAATACACGTTTAAATTTTTATGAAAATAACTCAATTAGTTTTTAAATATCATGTTAACGGTAGAGAAATTTTATGAAAATTAGAGTATTGAGAAAATTGAAGACAGCGTTTAGCTGAAAAATATGTTTTGCTTAAAATTCCTCTGTATGATAGGCCAGGCTTCCTTTTTCTAGAAGATAGACTATTTTGGAAAGAGGAAAGTCTAAACAACAAAAAATAACAATAAAAAAGATTCACCAAAGATTCGAGTGTTTTTAAAGTAGTCGGTTACCGGTAACGGTCGATAAGTGTCTTATGGTATGTGTGATTAACAGTAGACATCACACTTTATTTTTTATGATGTATGTTTCAATGCTCACTCTTAGACAACTATATTCAAAAGCTAGTAAGTTTACATGCTCTCCAGTGGCAAAATGCTGGCTGCCAGTGAATATTTCAAATTGTAGCTTTGAAGATTTTTATGGATGGCTGTCCAAGTGAAAAGCTTTGGGAAGTGGGCAAGTCAAGTGGGCTAGCTTTCTAGGAAGGCAATCTATCCCCATACATAAGAGCTAAATTTAACTTCTTCCTTAAGTGTTTCAAGGTTTGCATGACTAGAAGTAGACATCACACCATACTTTTTTTTAAATCTATGTTTGATTTTCAACGGCAATAATGAAATTCCTATTGTGGGAAGGGCGTCTGGTCACTGGCAGAATATAAATCTACTCCACGCACATCAGGATGGCGAGAACCTACCAACATACCAAAAGTTAACCATTCCTAAATCTGAAGTGCTTCCGATGGATATGTTAAATAAAGCAAGATTAAAAAATCATGAAAAATAAAAGAAAATACTTCCGCATTTTGATTTATTTTTTATTTTTTATGATGTATGTTTTAATGCTCACTCTTAGACAACTATATTCAAAAACTGGTAAGTTTACATGCTCTCCAGTGGCAAATTGCTGGCTGTGAGTGAATATTTGAAACTGTAGCTTTGAAGATTTTTATGGATGGCTGTCCAAGTGAAAAGCTTAGGGAAGTGGCCAAGCCAAATGGGCTAGCTTTCTAAGAAGGCAATCTATCCCCATGCATGGGAGCTAAATTTAACTTTTACCTTAGGTGTTTCAAGGTTTGTATGACTAGAAGTAGACATCACATCATACCTTTTTTTTAATCTATGTTTGATTTTCAACTGCCATAATACAATTGATCTCGTAGGAAGGACTTTCTGTCACTGGCAGGAGATAAATCTACTCCACGTCTATCAGGATGGCGAGAAACTACTAACATACCAAAAATTTGCCATTCCTAAATTTGAAGTACTTCCGATGGATATGATAAATAAAGCAAGATTAAAAAATAAGAGAAAATAATACCTGGATGGAAATAATTTCTGGATGGCTGTCCACGTGAAAAGCTTTGAGTAGTAGGTAAGTCAAGTGGGCCAGCTTTCTAGGAAGGCAATCAATCCCCATACTTGGGAGATAAATTTAACTTCTTCCTTAAGTGATTTAAGGTTTGTATGACTAGAAGTAGACATTATACATCACATATTTCTAGAAGTAGACATTTTTAAAAAATCTATGTTTGATTTTCATTGGCCATAATACAATTCCTCTCGTAGGAAGGACGTCCTGTCACTGGCAAGAGATAAATCTATTCCACGCCCATAAGGATGGCGAGAACCTACCAACATACCAAAAATTAACCATTCCTAAATCTGAAGTACATCCGATGGATATGATAAATAAAGCAAAATTTAAAAAATCCTAAAAAATAAAAGAAAATACTTCCGCATTTTGAAAACAAGAAAATATTTTTTTTCCTTTTCGCTTTTCCCTTAAAAAATATTTACTTCATGCCGAAAATTCAAGCTATCAAGAAGCATTGTTGAAGCGGGATTGCTTTGAATAATTTCTACTTCATAATTTTATCGCAAGCTCTTGGACATTTCATAAAATAACAATTAATTATTTTCGAGATAAACGCTCTCTTCACATCGTGCGTCAGCGAATACACATTCTGCTCATAAAAACGATGAATTCCTATTCACCGATAATTATTTTTCTCGACAGTTTGGTCTGAAATGATTAATGAGCGAATGGATTTATAATCTGATTTAATATCTTAGGGCACCTTAAAATAAATACATAACACAGGGAAAAAATCAATTCTTTGCATTGCTACCATGGCACGTTTTTGAAGAAAAGACTGAATTGTTCAGTGTTTGTGTGTTGTTGGGTTGTCCCATTTTTGTTGATTGACTGCCATCAAAATTAACTCACTACTGAGAGATAATTTTATTTATTATTTTTTAAACCATGCTCTGATGAATTAGCTTCCGCTGCTTCCGTCACAGTAAAATCGATTAGTTGAATGCTGGAAAAGGCTGTTCCCCAAATCAGAACAATTTCCGGTAACAAATTCTGAAGCATTAACGTGACACTTTGCTACAGTATCGATCAGAAAAGTCCTTGAGTATTAATTTTGATGCTTTTAAGATAAGACAATAAAGCAACAAATGCTTTATTTTTAGCATACTGGAATAAATAAACAGCATGCATCTGCTCTAGTGTTAAAGTCTATAAAAGTATACTGTTACTAAATTTAAATAGCCAATATAAAATTAAATAAAAAGATAGCATTTTAAAACGTTTTGCAAATCCATTTAGAAATAGTCTATAAAAATATTTTCAATGAATTAATCATCAATTGATACATTTTTTAATCATATGTGAGGATCAAAATATTAGGTTCAAAATTTTCTTTCAAGATAGTGCGATTTGATTATTTGTCACAATTCATCATGTCAGCAGTTATTTTGAAGCATTTGATGCAGTAAAATTTACGAAATTAATCTATGAAAAAAGTTCGGAAGTTCAAATTTTACTTTACTGATCTAGTTAATCTTGAACAAAGAATTCAGACATCAATTCCAATTTTATAATATCAAATTATTTTACTTTAGCAGTGCAAGAAAAATTACGTTGATTGATTACTCAAATTATACTTCTATAATTATTCATTATTTATCTATTTTACTATTAAAGGACTTGCAGACTGAGAGAAAATCGCATGATTGAATAGTTAATAATTAATATAATATGAAATAGATGTAACTGAAATGACATTTTTGAGATTAGTTGCATTTACAGTGAATATTTTGAGTGAAGAAGCATTTGACCAAAAAAATATACTTAAGATTCTTTTAACGTTTATAGAAACTTTGAATTCCTTTGAACACTTTAAAATTTTAAATACAACATTTAGAATAATCATACATGTTGTAACGTGTTTTATTATTCGTTTTCATTTTTTTATTACATTTTTGATTTTTTAATTCGATTTGATGGTAAAATGTGATAATTTATTCTTCGATACTTTATTTGTTTATCTTTTGAGGGTTTTTTTTTATTTTTGTAGGTACTCTTGTACACCTTTATGTTATAATTTTCTTCCGAATTAGTAAAAATTTTCTTTCGTGATTTTTTCCCCAACTCAAACTATTATCGTTCATAAAATTATCCAAGGGCTCTATCATAATATCACAAGGGTTCCTTTTACTTAAGTAATTTATTCTTAAATGTAAGATCTGAAATTAAAAAAAAAATCATATTTATAAATGTCATTGCCATCTTTTTGACTTGAATTAATCGGAATGTAACAAAAATGGATGTCAATGCAGTTTTATTAATTTTTTAATTATATTAAGTGCTGTAAAAGTGAATTTTCCCTGTAAATGAGTTGTTAGACCGTCCTGTTCTTATTAATTAACCATAAATAAAATTTGTTCAGCATAGGAAAATAATTTGTTTCTTTAATGATTAAATGATACTTTGACTTCCGCTTGGCAACAGTTTCCATTACAGTAGAATTGATTAGATGAAATGATGAGAAAACTGACACTTCGAAAATCTTGACCAATTCCAATAACACTAAATAAAGCAACAATATTACGCTTTACGAAAATGCCAACAACAACAAAAAATAAAGATCTTGCCCCTTGTCTGTTTATATATAAATAAATGCTTTTATATAAAAAAGTTTTTGTCAGAATTCTCAAATTATTGAAAGGAAACTAAAATACAGAAGTTACATATTTATCTTTAATTTAATAGGAAAATGAGATGTGAAGACCTGTTTATTTCTGAAATTAAGTGAACATGATTTGATGCAGAATCTCACTTCATTTAAGAAATTGTATTAAAAATATTATTGATGCGGTGAAAACTTTCAAAAGCAAGAGCTTTTAGAAAAACTATCAAATATTAAATTAAATCTAATTCATATTTCTTATTATCCACAGAAAGGAACCATTCGCTACAACCATGTCAATCAGTTTAGAAATGATTAGCTTGCATTTAACTGTTTTTTATTTTCTTATGCATTTTTTATGCTTTTAAAATAGATGTTGAAAGATGTTTTCAAAAGAATAGATGTTTTCAAAATATTTGGATGGCGTTTTAGAATGTGTGTGTATTTGTTCTGTTAAGAGCCTTTAAAAGCAAATAAGCTCAAACCTCTGCAAACAAAAATATTATTCAAAACGAGTGACAATTAAATAGGTCATGATGCTATTGCATTAATGAATATGATAGATATACGTCGAAATTCTATGAACAAATATAATTGAAGGCGGTATTTTACTTTGATAAAAAAGATTTGTATATGATACTTTTGAATTTGCTTCAAAGTTTACGAAGAGATTACGCCATACCTGCTACATTTATAAACACAATTATATGCCTTATTAATTTGGGTAATGACATCTTGTGCAAAGTATTTGGTTTGAAGAAACAGAGATTACTTTTTTTTCTTTTATGAATCCAATACATGCCGCTACTTATTCTGAAAACAAATATATGATTAATTTTCTTGCTTAAATTAAAATTTCTTGTTTTGATCTATAACAACCTCGATCATCTGTTGCTAATAAATCAGAATTTTGTCTATATCAGAATGATAAAGACCATGTTCTAGACGGATTAAAAAATGTAATGAAATCTATTTTTTAATATTTCCTCAAATTCGATTGGGGTAAAATGCTGGTAACATAAATTTATCAAAGCATAAAGTGTTTTGAAAATAGAAACAAATAAGTTTTTTTTGTTGCTTGAAAGCATGGTTGTACAGCAAAAAACTTTTAGTTTATAAATTACTGAAATGATTTATTCAAACTTAAGACATATATTAGTAAGTTCTTAAACTAAGAAATGCCTTTTATTTTAATTCAATATTCAAATATATAGTTTCATATTAATATATGCAATTTTAATTTTCTTAGCATTGTAAAGTATTAAAACTATTGTAAAATATTTTGAAATAGACAGATTGCTTATTCTATAGTTCGAGAATTATAGAATGTATTAAGATTTTATGACATGGCATTTGTACAAGAATATGCTTTGGTTTTATTTTATGAAGTTTAATCATAAGAATATTTTCATCGGAATTTAAAATTTGGAAAAACGACATTTAATGATGTGAACTCGCATTAAAATTCGAATCGGATAAATGCAAAATTTAATGCAGCATTTCACTGAATGAGCTTAGAAGAGAAATTCTAAGTATTAATATTCAAACGATTATTTAGCGAATAAAACTTCGATGTAAGTAGTTCAAAGTAGTAAGTAGAAGTAGAAATTCGAAATAAGTAGATTCAGTGCATTGGCAACTTAGATGTTAAGAATAAGGAATAAAACATAATGTAATTATTTATCTTAAAGTGATTTCACACTTAAAATATTCTGTGTGCTGCATGAAAGTAATGTAGTTGTGATCATTCCTTACATGATAAATAATTAATTTCTTCCTTTTACTACATTGCCGGGAAATTTCTTGCATATTCATAAGTTTTGAATTTTTTTTTGCTGCTTTATTAACCTCCATGTTTTGGATAATATAAAACAATATATATTACTGTATGAAATTTGTACAAATATATGCTTTAAATTTTCTTTTATGGAGTTTTAGCAAGAAGATTTAACCAAATTAAGAATTCGTGTAAATCCTATTTACTAATGTAAATTCGCATAAAAATTCGAATCGAGTAAAATACAAAAATCAACGAAATGTTTCACTGAATGAGATTAGAAAAGAGATTCTAATTATTAAAATGATTACTTAACGAATAAAACTTAGAAGAGAAATTCTAATTATTCGAATGATTACTTAATGAATAAAAATTAGAAAAGAAATTCTAAGTAGGTAAAAACTCATAATTTTAAATATTAAGACTGTTTAAATATTACGAATATTGAGTAAAACATTATGTAATCATCTAGTTTAAACTGTCTTCACACTTAAAATATCATGTCTATTTTGTGAAAATTATGCAGTTATGATGATTTTCTAAGTAAAAAATGAATTATTATTTTTCTTCATTTAAATGCATCACAGGCAAATTACCTGTGCATTAATAAATTATGAAATTTTTTTGTGATTATGAATCACCTTATTACCGCCTATTTATAAATTCAGTCATCATCATTTCACGCTGTTAGGCAGGTAATGCCATCGTAGCAGTTACATATAAATGATATTCTCGTGCCAAACTGTTAATAATAGTTCAGAACTTTTGCATATAAATTGCTATTAAAAACCTATCACTATTATATAAAGATTAGTAAAGAGTTTCTTAGGGTTGATGAATAAATGAAAAATATAACATCATTCTCTAGTCGTCACTATCATTATTGCGAGTATAAACTTCCTGCTTTCGTTTTATAACTTTATGATACATAAGATTGTTTAGAGCTACTAAAACTAAAGCAGATTTTATTAGTGGATTACAGTATTCATGTTTACGAGCAAATTATAGGGGAAATTAAAACAAAATACTTAGAATCAATCATTTAAAATTTAGACTTAGCTGTTAAAGCACCCTTATATGAGAACGCATATGCTAATAGCAGTCATTTTTCTGCCATATGTACAAAAATAATAATCAATTTTGATAATATTTATTTTACTTTTTAAAAGCTAAAGCTTTAAAACTTTTTAAGTACAAAAGAAAAACGGAAACAGCTCTAAAAGCATTTAAATAATCGTTTCGATTTAAAAAATATCGAGTCTTATGTATACAAAAATAAAACACTGGAAATTGACATTTGATGAAACCTGCGTTACATCATTTTGGAACATAATTACAACATTCTTAAAGCATTCGTTTCTAAAACAGACGAAGATGTATTTGTTGAAGTTTTGCTATTATGTTAATTATCATATTCTTTAATAAAATTTCCAGAAGTTTAGTAGCAGGATCAGTTATATAAATTATTATCAAAAATGTGTACAGTTGTTTAAAGCAAAACATTTATTATAAACATTTCAACTATTAAAGTATTAAGGTAAAAAAAATATTATATTGTATTAAAATAAATAACGAGTACAATCTCTACACTAAAACCTAAATGATTTGCTTTTATTTTGTAATTTTATTAAAAATAAAAGTTTGTGTCTATCGATTCAAAATAAGTTTGTCTCTATATTTGGAAAATTCAATGGACACAATAGCCAAAAATAAGGGGCTGCAGTGATTTTTTAAAATTATTTTTTATTTTATTGTTATTTTCCTCCTAATGTTAATGGACAATGATCAAAATTGCATTTTTAATTTGTTAAAATTTTTTTCTGTTTTAATTCATGTTCAAATGTTCAAATACATTTATAAATAAATACATTATAAATATTTTTTCTCCATTATTCATTTTTTTATTTCGTGCCTTAAAAACTCTTTGAAGATTTCTCTATTTATAGTACATGGTTTAAATGTCGACGTTTATCGTTATGCAATTGAGAACATTGTGAGTGAACTAAAGTTTCCTTTTTGAATTTAATCAATAAACATAAAAAATTAAATACTGTTGACTTTTCGGAATTTTTTATTAGTTATATTTAAAAAAATATGTCTAACTGAATATCATATCATAGGCATAAAAAATTAAATACTGTTAAATTTTCTGAATTTTACATAAAATATTTTTTTGTAATAGGTTTAACTAAATATCATGTATATGAAATTCCACAAGCAATTCTTTTTAGCACACTTCAGTTAAACTAAAAATTATAACTAAAATGACAGTCTTATAAATAAAATAGACGGTTAAAGAATCGAAGAAGAAATGGTTTAAATTTCATTTTCAACCAAACATGCAGTACAAATTCAGTTCTTACAGAAAAAAAGTCCTTTAATTTGAACAAAGGGATAGATTACTATAAAAACAACTCCTTTCTAATAAATATAATGGAGGATATTTGAAAAAGTGTTCCCTTGGCATGTTATAACGTAATTTACATATTTGTTGAATGCAATCACATAAATATCTTTGCTGTCTTCAGAATGTCTAATTGTTTCATTTATAATTCTATTGTATTTTTCTTTTATTGTTATTGTACATATACTGTTAGTTTAGGCAAAACCTTTTATAAATAGATTTGCCAGCCGGAAAGTCGTGAATGAGGTTTTTCTCCAAGTCACAGAAAGAAAATAAAGCATTCTTTTACTTTGAAACGTTTCGTGTTAAAATACGAAACACACAACCTTTTTTTCCCCATTTTGATTTGGGATTTCTAGAAACGCAAGAAAATAGGAATTCTTTTTTTTTTCTCTGTTAGTCGAAGGAAACTAACTTTATTTTCAAGCTCTTTTTCGGCAACAAAAAGAAAAGAAAAAAACTACCCACAAAACATTTTACTTTTCATCAGGGACATAATTATTTTGTGGAAGGTGCTTCAAGAAACAAAAGGTAAAAAGTGAAAAGTAGTCCAGTGGTATCATCACTAAAATGTTGAAGAGGCAATCAGCAACCGTTTGTTTTTGCTATAATCATTTCTACCAACATGCAAAACTGAGCTTTCTTTTATGAATGTACCATTAGAGCTTTAAAACATGACCAGAATTTCACTTCATCGCACCAAGTGCGAGATTTATACCATAATGGAAAAAATAACGTTCGCATTCTTTCATTAGCTGGAGATTTAAAAAGGGAGAAACGAAGCAGCAGACTCCGTTTTTTGTGCGGCGCTCGGTGTGTAAAGAAGTATCCAATGCATATCACTTAAAAAGATCGGTTTTTCTCGTTGTAGTTTTCTTTACCTTATTTTCTGTGACCTAATGGGAATTTGATGATACTTCTTTCCTTCTTTTTCCTTTCTTTCTTTTTTATTTGCTTTCTCTTTCTGAATTTATGGTTCCATCTTTTCCCTTCTCCTCAGCGTATTAATAGAAAGTCTATCCTGAGATAACCTGAATTATGAGACCAGTGTTGTACAATGATAAGTAATTTCGTAGTTGGGACCGTTGACTTTGCCACTGCGAAAACGTTAGTTGGTTATATGTGTTGTTTTCTGTCTCCTAGTAGAAAATGTGTCGCAGAAAAAAATATAGTTTTCTTCTTTTAGTGGAAAGAGATTTTTTTTTTTTGCTTAATGTTTATAGAAAGAATGGGACAGATGTCATGAATTAAGGTGAAACAGATGCTTATATACCGAGACAAAATAATCATAAGGAACAAAAGGGTATATTATATCTTTATCTTTCAGTTTAGTGCATTTTGAATGGAAATGGTCTTAGTTTCATGTAAAAATAGATGGCATAAAGATAATGCCGTTAAATGTTCTACTAAAAGTGTGGAAAATTATTTTATAGTATAATATATTCATATTTTGAATAATTTCTCTCTCAGCCTTATATTAATAAAAAGTAAATTTCTAAAACCGTCTCATTTTTGAAACCAGAAAGACTTTATTTAAATGCATGTAGAACAAAAGATTTAAGTTTTACTTTTAAATGTATATTAGGACAAAATCATTATACAGAAGGAACAAAAACCCATCACTTTACATTTCATATTTAACACCCTTAAATTTTACATACAAATTTAAAATATTTTAAATGGAATATAGTCTTCAATTTTAATCATAAAACTGAAGGTGTGAATATATCTTTAATGCTCCTTTAAATGTATGGTAAAAGCTTTTAACAACATAATTTATTTATCATTGTATCGATATTTATTTTTCAAGGAATGGTTTTCTTTACAGCACATTAATAGAATGTGTTTTCTAGAGGGATTTTAATACCACTGCTGAACATTAATAAGTGATTTTGTAACTGGAAATTGCTCATTTTACAGCAAATTACATGTGCTATTTTTCGTCTCCAAAGAATACATACCACACTTTTAAGCTCCATGAAATAGTACTAAATTTCGATTTCGAAATAGATTTTTCTAATATTTTTAGAAATAAAAGGATTCATTACATTTATTTGAAATAAGTGCTTAAGTGAATGGATAAAATAATTATATGGCAAAATAAAATAACGATATCTTCATATTTTAACCAAGTATAATGACAGTAAAGAAATGGATTTTTTTTGTTTCAAAAAAAGATTTCTTTTCATAAAATATGATTTCTTTTAAGGATTATTTAAATAAAGAGAATTCATTATACAACATAATTTCTTTATCATTTTTCCAGTATTAAGGGTTCCCATTTTACTTTCCGTTACAGCATGTTTATAAAAATCGCATTTTTAAAAGAGGCTTATACGATTAGTGTTGTACTGTGATAAAATTTGTGATGCAACAGAACAATCGACTTCTTCAGCGAAAATTGATGCATGCCATAGATCGATGTTGCATACAATAAATAAGAATAAAGATTAAGAGCATAAATAGTTCTTAAAATCATACATGTTTATGATATTGTAAAAATTTTAGAAAATGGTGGTAAATAGTGCAGTATATCTTTTATTTTCAATTTAATTTCAGAAAAGTGATAAGATGCATAATTTAACAAACGCATGTGTAAAGGATCCGTTTAGTTTCAATATTTTTGCTGAAAATATAGTTAAAAGTTCGTTATAATTTCCAAAAGTGGATGCAACAGTTTTTGCTATTATACGATTTAATAATAATTATAATTTATCGAATGGGAAAACATTCCCTCCTTCAGAATAATGAGTTATATTTAATGAACAAATACTAAGATTATTATTTGAATAGTATAATATTATGAAGTACAAAGATTATATATTTGAATGGTATAACATTAAGACGTACAAAGATGATGTATTCGAATAGTATAATATTAAGAACAAAGATTATATATTTGAATAATATAGTATTACGAGGTACACAGATTGTTTATTTGAATTGTATAATATTAAGAATTACTACGATTATTTATTTGAATAGAGTAATATTAAGAAGTACAGAGATTATGTATTTGAATTGTATAATATTAAGAAGTAGAAAGATTATATATTTGAATAGTATAATATTAAGAGGTACAAATATTAATTATTTGAATAGTATAATATTAAGAAGTGCAAAGATTATTTATTTTTATTTGAATAGTGTAATATTGAAAAGTACAAAGAATATGTATTTGAAAAATATAATATTGATAAGTAAAAAGATGATTTATTTGAATAGTATAATACTAAGAAGTACTTAGATTAATATAAAGATTAATAAAGAGAAATTTGCCCCAATAAGAAAAAAAATGTTTAATTGTAGAAGTTCCGATACCGGTGGAATTATATAAATGGCGGATGCATTAAAAATGACTACTCATTTGATTATTTATTCATCGAACTGTTTTGTTGTACAGAAGTTTGTGATCAGATATCATTTATGAAATATCTCAATGTGTTAGTTGAACCATTTTTACACTAGCAAATGTAGAATGGAAATAAATACATTATGTAGGTGATTTAAAAGATATCTGATGACATTAATTTCATAACAAATAGGTATTTCATATTCTTTCTGGTGTAGGGAAAAGCATCATAACATGAAACTGTTAAAATATGGAGCTGGAGAGTGTAGCTGGTTTTGAGCGACGAACTTAATTTCCATGCCAGTTTTTGTAGAAATAACTTTCTGGATTTTTTCACTTTTTTCTTCTGCTGGTAATAACACTATCCAACCAAATATTTCTATAAATAAATATCAGTTATAAATATTAATAATTTTGCAGAACAATGCCTTTGCATTCTGTCTTACGAAGTTCGTGGACAAAATCATTTCATAAATTTGGTTTACAAACCATGTTGACGGTTCATTTTAATAAATCATCCCGAATCACTAGGAATAAATTATCATAAAACATTTTTCACTCCGTATATATAAGAGGGAATGTTAACTGCCGAGTTTGAAAAATATGTGCATTTTATTTTAGATTTTTCTTTTGCAAATTATTAAAAAAAGAATTTTACTGTGAATGAATGAAAAACTGGAAAACAATATTTATAAAAGAAAAGGCCTAGTAAAAAAGCAAAATAAAAATAAAAATACACCCAATAAATTCTTACCGTGCAAAAGGACTACTTATTTGCTTGAAAATATTTCACGTATCTTAAAACCCTTCTTAGAAATGTTTTCTGATCAGCATCTTCACTAACAAAATCGAACATAATTTCCATATTAATTTCTACAGAATATACTTCAAAAATGTATTGACAGGTTTGTCAAAAATTGTTTGGTCCACTGGAGAAAACACTCAATATATGATTCTTTTTTTCATTGCGCTGCAATCATTTTTTTATCATAGGAATATATGTTTCAGAAACTCTTGCAGTTAGTCATTATAATATTTTTTTATCATACAAAACAATTACTAATCAACTCGAAATGGTTGATTAAATACCTAAAAAATTAATCCGTCAAATACATATAAATTCGATTATCTTCGGCAAGGAATGTGTAGAGGCAGTATAATTTTGTGTTATTTACAAACAACTACATTGTCAATGAATTTCTAAATGGGGAAATATTAATGCAATTAAAGTGGTTTGTTTAGGATTTTAATCTGGTTAACTCTTGAAAGGTTTCGAGATCATTAAAAATGCTTTTATAGAATCAAAGTCCTATTAATGCTAAACATATGTTAGTAAGTGCTTTTACATAAACAATGAGGTAAATTCTATTATTCCATTAGAATAATCTAATAAGCTAGAAAGTTCACTTATGTATTTATAAGGATGGCTTAGTTTTCACGGTGATTTTATTGAGGGATTTCAAACAAATTAACATTTCTTATGTTTTTTCCTATTAGATATTGTGTGAATAATGAGCTAAAGTTTATAATTTCTTTGGAATTCTTCCTACTTTTGCAGTTGAATAGAATATCTTCATATGATTATTAGTTTTTTCAGGATTTTGTCAAATGATATTCTTTAAAGGAAGGATTCATATATCATTTTCTCAACGCTGCGTCATTTAAGAATTTGCGAATTTCATTTTCGATCAAAAGTTTTTCTTGTGACAAATAATGGTACTAATATATTAAAGTAGAAAAATTTAATCATTACAAAATGAATTCAATATGAATCAAACATCAGCAATTTTTCTCATAATATTTTATTAAATTATTTTCCGTCTTTTTAATGAAAACACGTTTTGCTTGAAATTTTTAGTTTAAGACGGAATGATGAGATTAGAATGCATTTTATTTTCAAACAAAAAATTCTAAACATCTTGTTTTCAACAGATAAAATATCTAATGATTTTCATCATAGATTCATTAACACAAACTCACATTTGCAACAGCCAAATGGCAAGAAAAGTGTATTTACAAAAACAAACGAGTATCTAAAAGGACTTGTAAATATTTTCGGCAAAAATTGAATGGATAAAGATCAACATGTAGTGAATATTACGAATTGGCATCTTTATGTCAGTTATAATAAACATTTTTTTGCGAAAGTTTTTCAATAGAAAAAAAGAAAAAAAAATATTTTTTTTTGTTTTTCTAATCATAAAAGCGAACCAAAATTAGACTATGTGTCTGATGAGCGCATGATAAATGTATCCAAACAATGTTCACTATATCTCAGATATTAAATTCATTTTTATTAATACATGGAACGATGAACTTTCAACTCAATTTTTCAAGAAAAATTCTGTATTATAAAACGAATCATCAAGAAAAAGGGTTTTTTCATCAAAACTTTGGTAGGGGAGACTTTCTGGTTTTAATACCGTGCATAAATATACAGATAAGAATAGTTGGGGGAAACCGCAGTTTAGAAACTTGGGCTTAATTAATGATTATAGTTTTTTGTGGGTGGCAAAAATATTCGATGGAGATTTTCACAACAGGTTAGGTTGATGGAATAATTAGCGCGGTATTTTCCAGTTACACTTTTCTGTTCTTAACTGAAGTAAAGCGGTTAAATGAGAGGATAGAGAATAAACATGATTTCTTTTCCAAATTTCCGCACAACATCAGTTAGAGAATGTTTGATGCCAGCTGAGAATATATTGTGGAATCCAGTCTGAATTCCAACCTGAGTCCAAGATACTACCACTTTTTGATCTGTATCAGACTGTTACAATTCTTCCATCAGAAAAATAATACGTAGTTATTCACCATTTGTCAAAACTGAGAATACTAGCTCGGAATTTTTAACACTTCCCCCTATTTCACATCCGTTCCCTCATTCTATTTAGCTTAAATTGGCTAGACTTTTAGCAGCTTTCTTACATTAACACATTCCCACTAGACCTGAATGCAACTGATGTTTTTTCGTTTTCGGTTTCAATCTTTAATCGATAATTGTATTTGAATTATACAAATTGATATTTTTTCATGGAAAATGCATAGGTTGCACCTATAAATATTTTTCTTCCGTTTATGGATTGGTAAATGGGCCACACCAGAAATTAGCTTTTCCTGCGGCTGGAATAAATAATCTGTTTAACCTTCTATCACCCTATAGACAGTGTTACTTCTCATCCCTACTATATTATCATTGAATTAAAATTATAATTTTGTTGACGAGGATGTACAAGCAATGTTCAAAGGAAAAGGTACGAAACGTCGTAATAACGTAACCGTTAACACATTTGCCTATGCCATTATGGGAGAACTTAGCGATACATCTAGAGATGCAATTGGAGCCTCCAGTGTAGATAGAAGCATGCGTGGGTCTCCACATGCTCAAGGGAGATCAGATGCTCTTATAAAGAGCTCCCTAAAATTGGCATGGCGTTTTGAATTCTTCGAGAACAGAAGGACCATTAACTTCCATGTGGTGATACACTCCCAAGACTACGCAGGTACATCAATAACAAAAGATCGGGATTATTTACGGAAGATGTGGTTTTGCTCTATGACAACTCGCGTCCACTCGTCTCCAGGATCACACACGTGGAACTAGCCAAGTTCAAGAGGGAGCAACTGGAGCACCATCCCTACAGCTTAGACATGTAATCCTGCGATTTTCATGAGCTTAGCCCCCTGAAAAAACATCTGAAAGGGAAGCGCTTTAACTCTAACTGTGAACTCAAGGACGCCGTGAAGGACTTGGTTAGAAATTCTGGGGACAAGGAATCCTTCAGTTCCTCAACCAATGGAATCGTTAAGCTCAGGCCTATGGTGTATAATAGTCTTAACTTATACTCACAAGTAGTAGTTAAAGGTGTCTTTTCATAACTTTTCATTTCAACATCCATTGTAATTTCATCCTCTCAATGCCTTTCATTTTCTTTTAAGTTCTACATCAGTTAGATACGCAATCTTGTTAATAGGAAGTTTCAGAATTAATCAAGAATCGATTTAAAATTAATCATAATATGAAGAATGAAATTCAAATATTTACTTGAGCAGATGCATAATATTAAGGAAATAAGTATTTTTCCTTTGTAACCCCATTCAACCAGTGTTTTCATTATTTACCAAAAACTATTTATTTTATTATATTCTATCAGTAACCTTTTACAGTTTTTGTAAATATCCTATACTTTTCCATGATACTAAGAATACAAAAATTCGATATTTTTTCCATCAAACATGTTGAAAATATTTTTTAATTGAAGCAATGGACTGAACCCATTAGATTTAAAATGAATCTAAACATCTCTAAAACTTTGACCATTAAGAACAGATAACAGTTTTTGCTTAAAGAAAATGTTTTGGGGAAAAAAATCATAAGAAAGTTTCACTTTCTTTGTGTGAAAGTTCACTGGCCCTATCTAATTATGAATCACTGTCATGGAAATTTAGACCACCATTTGCTCTCATAATATACTGTATAAAATGTAGTTTTTCCTTGGACGACTTCCCAATATATTTTGTAGGGCTTCTCAAGAAATATCTTTCCATTCCACGAGAAAAAAAAAAGAATTTGCAAGTGAGATGGGTCATCGAAGATTTACGATTCTCTCTAAATGACAAATGGCGTTCCGATTCCTCCATATGCTTTACGACCGTAGAGCTGAACTGTTTCTAGAATTTTCAGAGCTTACAGTCGAAGAATTCAGAATGCCACGTTTTCAGGAATGTTTTATCGTAGAATTTCAACTACTGTATATGAAAAAATTGTCACAATATTTCAAAAGTAGGAAGCATTCTTTCCGTCAAAAATTTATTTTCATGTTTAATAAGTGTTTTTAAATAATTGTAAATGCCAGATCTTCTGGATTAAATACCCCATTTATTTATGTTGTTTGGTTTGTTCCAGTATGAAATAATATTTTAGATTTCTTCCGATTTTGAATGATATATCATGAATTTCATCTAAGAGTATAACAAAGTAATTTGAAAAAGAATTTAAATTGATTACAAGATTTAAATTTTAGAAATTTATTTCCCAAACTATATTAAATACAACTGATTCTCAACTTTTCATTACACATGTGAATAAATTAATGACAACAAAAAGCTATGAAAATGCTATTAAAACATTATGTGAGTACTTGGATTAATTAATTATTAATACCATGGATTTTCTGTATGATTTAGTAAAAAAATCTCTTGTTAAAAAAATTTAAAAAGTTAAAAAAAGATTTTTAAAAATTAAAGAGTACTTGTGACAAATATTACCCATCTAATTTTTTTCATATAGAAAATTTTCAGACTCACTTTTTCTTTGTGGACGTGTCAATCAGAATAAAAAACAACAGCAAGGAAATTAAACTGTAATGTGAATACCTTCGTTAATTTATTACAGCTGCTTATAAACAAATTGTTTGATAAAAAAAAAAACTTGTCAAGTATAAAAATTAACAAGATTTGATTCTAAAACTTTTGCTCTGTGTAGAGTTTTCTAAATTTTTTGACATGATAAGATTCTCAGCCTTTTATAATTTATTTACATGAATCTATCAGAAAGGAAAGAATTCAAATACAAGTCAAAATGAAGTAAAATGATAGAACGAAAATTATTTACTTCAACATTTAACTTTGGAAACTGAAATCATTATGAATTATTAGTGCTTGAAAACGAATAATACCCATAGATGAATGCCAAATGATAATCATGACAATCTGGTACATACGTTCACCATACATAACGACGTACAACCTGGCATCGACATACAGGCAACTCAAACCCATACCATTTGATATTCATTGGGGTATCCAGAAACTAATTACTTATATGACGACAACTGATCATTTTAACTGAGGTAACCCCTAATCCGATAAATGGAATAAGGGAAAGAATATTTCTTTATTGCCTGTGATAAGAAAATTCAAAGAATTCACTTTAAGAACATTATGATTGAAATTCATCATGACGTACTCTATAATTAATAAACAACCTTTTATAAACAAAATAGAAAGTTATTTCATAAATAATTCCGCTTCACCAACAGATATTCGACCAATCATGCAAGTCAATAAATTCTACAAGAGAATAACACACAAAATCAAAGTGAAAGTTGTTGCTAAGTTTAATTTATTAACATGATTACTATAAAAAGACTACCTAGACAAGTCTATATTATTAGCAACACAGAATTGATACACTTAGAACGTGATTCCCAACTTAAAACATCAATCTGATGTTAAATTAAGCATGAAAAGGTGTAGAAAATTACTTAATGCATTTTCTATTGGCAAAAAATGGCAAGTCGCCATAAATGAGAACACTTATTTCCTATGAAAGAGTTTTGGATGGTATTTTGTCCTTAGAGTAAATCATGCGTTTTTGTTTTCATAAATTACTACGATGAATTAATTCTATTCATTACGGTGAGTGGTTTATGATGTAACTTTAACTGAAATGACTTTTTGGAAGCAAAGGCTTAAATAAGCTTCGTTAATTGACTTATTGTGTTTTACTGAAATGAAAACTATACCATTTGGTTACAAGATATATTGATCATATACTCTGAATGAAAATTACAGATTTGTGTCTTATCATGCATTTAATTTATAACAAAATTTGATCATGGAAGATTTTTTTTCTCGTTAGCCATTTCATCAGTACATTAATTTTTTATTCATCATCCTATTTCTATATAATCGTCTTTTCCGGAAATTCATTGACATTTTTATCAAAAATCTTTATGTTATCACTTTAAACTTAAAAAAAATTCATCTGTACTGTATATCAGTTAAGGCATCCGGCAAACTTTACAGATGATTTTTTCAACGATAATAAATTAAAATATCTTTATATTGCTAAATAACCGAAATAATCTTAAAAGTACATAATTATTATTAATTAAAAATTTATTAGTTAGTGAAATTTTAAGAAAATAAATGTTAAAGAAAACAACATAAGTAAAAAGTAAAGTAATCGTTTTCTTGTACATAATTTTTAAACTATATAGAATGAAATATAGAATACTAGTACAATATAATAGAATAAAAATTATTTTAATAAATAGATATTTTAAGAGAGTTTAAAATTGCAATTAATGAGTTTTGTCCAAATTTGCTTATGTTTTGCAATGAATTTGACAATAAAATCTTGACTAAATAAATTAGTCTTAAATTCTGTGATCTATTATCCCTACATACGTTTCTGAAATATGTACACCAAATATTGCTAAATTTTATTGAATTGATTTTGAATTATAAGCTTTCTGCTAACCAGTTGTAGTAAAATATTTATTCTTCATAATATGCATTAAAAAATATATGTGTACAGTATTTTATCTAAACAGACTGAAAACAAACGCTATTTTTAGAACTACTTGAACGTAAATTTTTGAAATAAGTAAATTGTACCTGGATATGTAGTTATAGGTTGGAGCGTGAGTCAGGGAATTTTTGTCATTCATCAGGGTATAATAATTGATGAATCATGAGTAAATAAATTGTTTTATTATGAGTAAAAATAGTAATAAAAAATCATGTTATATGATATTTTATACTAATATTGAACAGTATATTTATTATAAGCAAATAAATTGCTTTGTAATAAAAAAATTCATGCTATCTGATGTTTTATACCAATATTGAAGCTGTGAAGTGATGAGATTATGTATGGCTCACCCTGTAAAGAAGGACTTATTGAATTATTATTTTTTTTCTTATTTTGAGACATGCATTATGTTAAATAATTGAAATGAATGATTTTTCTCTTTTTTTTATAATAAAAAAGTATGCCCAACTAGGATTTTTAATTTCTTTAAAATAATATGACTCAAAGCGATAACACTTCTCGATTGCATAATTTCTCACAGAATAAGTCAAGAATAAAAACATGAGTTTCTTCTACGTTTAATTCAAGCATGTTGACACTTGACGCTAGACCCTCCCTGGAGGGGGGCACCTCGTAATTGAGGATGAGATGCTTCTGGCATGATAGTCGGATCTTGCCAAACTGGTAGGTACACTAAAGGTGGGGGATCTGGCTTCTCCCATCGATGACGGGACGTACTACTCAAGGGGAGGATTGTGCCATGGTCAGTGTGGGTCCTTAGGACGCAACCACAGCTCCCACCAATGTTTCTGTAGTTGTGATCCGGTCATTCAATATATACCATGTTTTTCCTCCCCTTCTCAATTTTTAACCCTTTTTTGCATTCATACTGTATATTACTATGCTCATTCACCCAATTTCTTGTACTCAAGATCTTCATTCTAGCATTTATCATCACCTGTTATGTTGTATTTTCATGTATTTTGTAATTTTTCTGTATCTTTCAAATATATTGTTGTGTACTTTTTTTTGTTAATAAAGTCCACCTACATCTATACCAAACCGGAAAGGGGCCACATGAGCTCTAGAAATGGAGGTGTGGTAGGTTTTTAAAATGTTAAATATTTATTTGCGAGTGTCTTCTGTAGGATCGGAGAGCCGGTAATAAAGCTTACACTTGACCCTGTAACATGAAACCTACTTGATGAAGTCCCCGTGATATTGAATAGATGGTTAAGAATGGCTTTAGTTTCGTCAGTATTTCATTTAAAGACGATAATAATGACAATTTGTTACAGAACTCCCGATTTCAAATTCTGATTTGACGAATAGAGCAACTCCTGAATAGGCATTCCTTCTTTACAATCTCGTGTCATATCAGAGGGTAGACATTTTATTTTAACAAACTGGGCATGTACCAATTGCTTATACAGCGAGCCTTTTACGGAATCTGGTTTCAAACCTTGGAAATTCCTGGTCGGAAGACATTATCAGACTTTGCCCAGAGGTTTGCAGTGATATGACAAAAACTCAATCTCCAGATTATATTCCATATCAGCGCAGTTATATTTTATCTATATCGACAGATTTAATTTTCAACACTATTATAAACTTTATGGATTTTGGGCTGAATCGGATCTCAAAAATGGGAATCTATACTTTACTGAGGTCCGCAATCAATTTCCCCTCACTATTGAAGCTGTCTACCTAATATAGGTTATTTTTACAGATACTCAGAATTAAAAAAAAATACATGGACAAAACAAAATTAATTTACCCATTGCTTTTAAGCGTTTTTCCATACAAATCCATAGTTATTAGGATTTTCACAGATAATTAACTCAATCTGCCATAGCACTGGAATCTGAAGTGTTGAAGTGAATTCCTGATTAACAAAGGTCCCTTTGCAGCTGCGACCTTATACAGCCGCAAGCGAAAACCTGATTTTCGAGAGAGATTCGCAGTCTTCCCAGCTACATTTATTAACAAAGTCGTTAACAACACTTGAGTTTTGAATGATCGAGCTAAAGAGAGCTGGAGACAACAATTTAAATACTTAGCTTGCACACTCATTGCCAGGTTTATTATCTCGAATCTCATTATCAATCTCTCTCTCAATCTCTCAGAGGCCTTGCTCTCCCTCTAAACACTTGACGAGTTTACATTAGTGATTTCAAAATTTAATTCTACGAGAGGGGCTGCTTGACCTAGGGAATAATAGTTAATTTGAGCAAAGATTAGATAGCCACTAGTAAAGCAGGTAACTGCAACAAGGTATTCAAGTAAAGAGTGTTTCATAAATGTGAATATATTTCAACGACTATTTTCAAAAGAGGTTTGTTAAATTGTATGAATTAGGAGAAATGAAATGAAATATAACATAATTTTTAAAAAATGAAACCTACAACCACGAATTTCAAGTTATCATATGAGAACATTATTTTTATTTGTTTTACTTAATTTAAGTCATTAAAAAATTAAATCCGTTTTTAAAGAATCACAAGAATTCTCTCTCTTTATATACATATTATTATTTCTCTGTATATATATATATATATATATATATATATATACACACTGATGGAAAAAAATCCCAACGCTAGGAAGGAGCTGTGCTGGATAAACGAAATTTGGCAGGCGTGTTTATACATCTGAACGATGACGTCGATTCAAATTTCGAGCTACGCGCGATAGTGGGGCGCTAGTAGCGACACTATGAACATGCAAATGAGGTTTGCTTTAAATAATAATGTAAATTTCGTGATCTTTATTTACAGTTGAGATTTGACGTAGTGGGTTAATGTTAGTCAAGGATGCCTCTGAGAAGACAAAGAAGCCATTATCAACAGCTCACTGAGTTTGAACGAGGTCGTGTTGTAGAGCTACGAGAAGGTGGGTTTTCTTTCCGCGATATTGCTGAAAGACTTGGCAGGAATGTATCCACTGTGCATTAGTATTGGCGGCAGTGGTCAAGGGAAGGTACTGCCTCAAGAAGACCAGGTTCCGGGCGGCCACGTGTTACTACTGAGAGGGAAGACCGTCGTATTCGGTGTATGGCTGTGGCTAATCGTACTGCGTCTGCAGCTGAAATTCGAGCTGCAGTTGGCACCACAGTGACAAAACGAACTGTCACAAATCGGTTACTTCAAGGACAGCTCCGAGCCAGACGCCCTGTACGGTGCATTCCACTGACTCGAAACCACTGTTGTTTGCGACGTGAGTGGTGTCAAGCTAGAGCTCATTGGAGGACGGAGTGGAGATCTGTTGTGTTTTCTGATGAAAGCCGGTTCTGCCTTGGTCGCAGTGATAGCAGTTTGTTGGTTAGAAGGAGGCCAGGTGAACGCCTGCTAGTGACCTGTCTGAGGCCTAGACACACAGGGCCTACTCCTGGAGTTATGGTTTGAGGAGCAATTTCGTATGACAGCAGGAGCACTCTCGTGGTTATCCCACGCACCCTGACTGCAAATTTGTACGTCAGTCTAGTGATACAACCTGTTGTGCTGCCATTCATGAACTGCATTCAAGGGGGTGTTTTTCAACAGGATAACGCTCGCCCTCATACCACTGTTGTAACTCAACATGCTCTACAGAGTATCGACATGTTGCCTTGGCTTTCTATATCACCAGATCTTTCTGCAATCGAGCACGTATGGGACATCATTGGACGACAACTCCAGCGTCATCCACAACCAGCAATAACCGTCCCTGCATTGACAGCCCAAGTGCAACAGGCGTGGAACTCCATCCCACAAACTGATATCCGACACCTGTACGACACAATACATGCACGTTTGCATGCTTGCATTCAAAATTCTGGCTGTTACACCGGTTACTAATGTACCAACATTTCACATTTGAAATGGCTCTTCTCGCCAATGGCTCTACCTGTGATCTTGAAACTTTAATCCATTAAATATGTTACCTAGACAAATGTATTCCTAAAATTTTATTACTGTACAATAATTTTTTCTCGGTGATGGGATTTTTTTCCATCAGTGTGTATATATATATATATATATATATATATATATATATATATACAGGGACAGCAAAACCTCAAGTTCAAGTTCGATTTCACCGAAGAACCATCTTGCAAAGGGTCTGGTGCATGTTAAATTCTCCTTGGATAAACGTCCTCCCGTTGGTGTGGTGTGGAAGTTTTGAGATGTGGTGCCAATTCAAGTGCCTTCCTCGTCATTTGCCTACAATTCAAAATTAGAGGTCTGTTCCAAAATAGCTATAGAGCTGCTGTAAAAAATGGGACGTTATTATAACTAAACTAAATTAAAACCCGTCGTAATTCATGACAATTACCGAATGTTTCATGAAATTAAGCTTTTAGGCGCACGTTCTACTGATACAGCTGGTCATTCAATCGATATTTATAGAGTACATTTTAGATTTCAGACCAATAATAATTGCCTAAAACACTTTATATAAAAGGGCCATTTATAGTATAGAATTAATATAGACACACGCATTTTCAAATTTAAAAATATCATTTTCAAGCATTAGCTTGCAGAGACTTTTTCTTTTCAAATTAACATATCCTCCAAGATAGTTTCTTTTCTTTTTTGTAATCAAAAAATGACGAAAAATCGACATTTCCATTAAAAAAAAACAATGAAAAAAAATTCGACCACCCTTCATTTTTCTACTTTTGTATTGTTTAAAACGAAATAAAAAATGTTTCAAATTAGAATTGCATATTTTTTTATCCTTCTTTATTGCATAGAGCTCTTAATTTTTATCAAATCAAACACAATACTCCAGATTAACTAATTTCTTGAAAACTCATCATAGAAGGGATTCTTAATTTCTTTCCTTGGAGCTAAGCTCCCTTTTATTGCTACTAGAGAAAATGGTATTTTCATTTGAATACCAAAAGATTGTAACAAGGCAATAGAAATATGAAAAACTCGACCTTTTTTTTTACTGAAGAAGCCGCATTAATAGTACTGATTCTTGAAGGTAATTGAAGACTTTTTGTTACTCAGAGTTCAGTGATTTAGACAAAGATTTAATTAAGTTGGACTCAAAAAGCATTACAGAAGAGACATAGACTGAGTTTTGTGATAAGGACAAAGTTTCTTCTTTTTTTCTACTTCAAATTGTTCTTAACTTAATTTAGAAGCAAGGGCAAAAAGGAAATTGCCTGTAGAAAGTTTCCGTTGATTTTTAAAAGGAGGAAATTCGTGTTGCCGTAGTGGATTAAGTTTTTGTAATGAGAATTTGCAAAAATTTTGAAGAATTTTATAACATTTGACGAATTTCTTAAAAGAATTGAGTTTTACGGGCAATATTTCTACAGCCGCTATAAAAGAATGAAGATAATATTTTCATTAAATAACATTGTTTTTTTATTCTTACATTTAGTTTATATATTAACTTGGTTTTATCTAGTTACGTTAACATTCCGTTACAAAATTACTTAGTGGTTTTTTTCTGGAGAAATTATTTCTTTTGAGGTGGGCTTAAATTACAAGGACGATACCTAAGCCAGAACTTCATTATTTAGATTTTCATGCCATTTTAACAAGAAATGGATAGAATCCGAATGAAAAGCTACCAAGGTTTTTGTAAATGACAAAATCTGAAAGTTACTAGGTATGGAGATCAGAACCCTTTTTTCTGAAGCTGATATCTCTGCACATCTCTTGAAATGACGTTTCAGAAGAAGACTTGAATAAATATTACAGATCAATAAATGTTGTTTTTATTTAACTGGAATCAGAACTATTAGATTTTCAGAATGCAAGAAGCTTTAGTTATAAAATATATGTAATGAATGTAATTTATGAAAACTTAATAAATATCTAATTTCTTCTTATTTTGGATTAACAATCAATCAATAATTTTATAACTCATCCACTGGCTGCGTTAAAAACGTTTAGACAGTTTTGTCTTTTCTTCCCTTTTCACCACTTTTGTTTGGTTTATCATTATTTCATTCGATGTCTTTTACAGAATTTTCCCACAATTACAGTAGAATATTTGATTTAATATGTCGTTATCGTTTTGGTGACTATCTTGAGGACGAGGATGAGAGGTGGAATCATTAAAAAAAGGGTTCATGATTAATCCTTGCCCTACAAAATAGTTTTGTGATTATTTAATAGTCTCATCAATGTTAACATGATGTACTTTGTAAATATTTTCCTAATCAAGGGCATTTTAGATATGTAGAAAAGAATCTTCCTGTTCCGTAGTAGGTTCTCGTTTCACTTCTGGATACAAGCATGTTGCTATTGCTGCTTTCTCTGTCTATTTGGATGATGGTTCTTATCTTATAAGAGAAGTCAATACATATGCTGCTCTTAATAGTGTTATTGTGCTACGGTTATATATTGAGGTGCTGCCTTTCCTCATGGATGCAATGCAGTTTGAGGGGAATTCCTTGTAATAACGTGTAAAATACTTGCTGTGCATTTTTGTTATCTTCCTTCATTAGTATTAAATTTATTCTTGCCACGTGAGATAAAAAAGTAGGACTTTGACAATGACACCACCTATATTCTTGTTCTTAGAGAGAGAGGATGATTTGCCAGTAAATGAGACAAGGGAATAAAACCATCAGAAATGTAATTAGAGGAGACATGAATTAATTTGTTAAGGGAGATAATTTAATAGCAAGGCACTTATAAATAACAGCAAATAAAATTTATATGAAAACATTTAATGACAATACATACTATTAAAAGTGCTGCTTTCGCTTCATTTAAGCAACATCTCTTGCCGCTAACAGTAAAAATATTATAAAACGCTGATTAGTAGAGTTTCACTATGTTTAAGTAACATTAATTGCAAAAAACAAAATTTTATATCAAATTTAATTTTTAGCTAATTTTATATCGATCTATATCCAAATCTATATATATGCGTGTTTTTTCCGGTGTGTATAAAGTAATGTTAAAATTCAGTTAAAATTTGATTAATTTTCTAATTTTTAGCTTAGTTCAGTACATATTTTCATTCTAAAATATTCTCTTATTTTCTGATCCTATTCCATTTTTTCTATTTAATTAATGCAACAGAAAGTTTTTTCAAAACGCTTTCGTCACCGGATCTCTTACACTGAGTGAAGGGATAAAAAAAATTCAACCAAACAAATTAAAACGAAGTTAAAAATTCAAAGTTTCTTTTATGTCTTCTGGAGATCAATAAGATTTTAATATTAATTAATTTTGACTAGAAATATTGAGCCTTCTTTTATATAAATTGAAAAAAAATCTTCACCTACCTTCAAGTCATCTCAGGTCAAAATGACCTCATCTTACCTTCATTACATCCCGAGAATAGCTGTCGGTAAAGTGACGAGTAATGGGCGGATTTTTTGCCTCCTCCGAGATAGGGTGGAAGAAGGCAGGAGCCTTCTGTGGATAAAAGTAACATCGTAAATGTCCAACACATAACATCTTGTCCAACACATAAAGTCTTGGTTATTTATAGTAATCGACTGTAGTCATTAAGAGACGCAAGTGTTATTAACCCAGGACCACGATGCGACGTGTGTCTCTTAAAAGCGCTGTAAAAGTTATTTTACAGCCCGCTTGCTTGACCTCTGTGTGACAGGCCCCTCCCCTTTGTCCTCCCGTTTGTCTCGTTTTTGCTAGCTTAAGTCCTTTAAAAAACTTAAAGAGAAAGAAGGTACTTGATATTTAATCAGGTAGTTGGGATGTGTACTAAAAGGAACAGCAAAATTGTCTCCCAAGAAGAATAAGTATATATAGTAGAGCCCGATTTAATTTTAATTGTGGAAATGAATATGGAATTTGTATGCATTTTGAATTTGTGTCACATACATATAAGGCAAACAATGCAAAATGAAATAATTTATATTCTTTTTAGCCTGGTAGGTTACATATTGTTATTTTACATTCTTTTTAACCCGGTAGGTTATATATTGTTATTTTACATTCTTTTTCAGCTTGGTAGTTTACTTATTGTTATTTTACATTCTTTTTAGCCTAGTAGGTTGCATATAGCTATTTTACATTCTTTTTAGCCTGGTAGGTTGCATATTGATATTTTCATTCTTTTTACCCTGGTAGGTTACATATTGCTATTTTACATTCTTTTTACCCTGGTAGGTTACATATTGCTATTTTACATTCTTTTTAACCTGGGGTTACATATTGTTATTTTACATTCTTTTTAGCTTGGTAGGTTACAT
>JAPMOQ010013963.1:110859-137925 GCA_026543055.1 Argiope trifasciata
TGTTATTTTACATTCTTTTTAGCCTGGTAGGTTACATATTGTTATTTCACATGTTTTGTTTCCCTTAACTATCTTATTATATATTTTAAAAAGAACAGCAAATTGTGTAATTATACCATTCATTACTTTTAACCCTTAAAAAATTCTAATAGCATTTTATCTGAAGTACCTGAAAACCATTTATTTGTCTCAATTTCCTCAAGAGAGCATAGCATGCAAATGATGCATTCTTTCTATTTTATTGAATTTTTCTAAAAATGGAATTAAATGAATAAATATCTAACCCTAATAATTATAATACATTTCGTGGCAAAGAATAGTTAAATTCGTTTTGTTAATTTAAGATATCTACATGAATGCTCACACTTCTCAAGTTCCTACAGCAGTGAGAGGAACTTCATCCTGATAAATTTAGCTATTAATCTAAACTCACGACGCGAAAAAGTGCTAAAATGAAATCTTCTAGAATATTAATTTAAAAAAAGAATCAAAGTCATTAGAATCAGTTATTAATATATTCTTACTAAATGATACATGCAAATACATCTCCATCTTGTTTCATATGAATGAAAAGTTTTCTGATCTTGATTGAAGAAAAAAAAAATTAAACTTGAAAGGATTATGGATAAAACAATGAAAAAATTATAGCATTGTGAGTTGGAAGAAAAGTTTTATAGAATTAAAGTTTTCGTTGTGTCTTTTATTAAACTCAACAGTTTGTAACTGATATAATTAAAAATATGGGATGTATAGAAATAACTATTTTTAGTCTTGGATATGCCATTCTAATTAAAAAATATCGATTTGATTTTCTATAAATGAAGGCAAATAAATATTTAATTTTTCATACTATTTGCATAAAATAATATTCTCACGTCAGTTGAAGTATGTCAATAAATTCCCCAAAAGTTGAAGGAGAAAGATATCCTAGTTTTGCATATAAACAAGAATTCCGATTTAGCAAAGAAAAAATAATAATTTGCCTTTTTCTTAGACGTTTTATATAAATATAAATTTAAATTATTTCAGGATTTTTTGAAGAAAAAGTGAAATAAAAAGCTTCAGATACAAAAGAATCAAATTTACCTTTTATTTGAAAATGTACAAACAATGACTTTCTTTTTTTCATTACAAAGAAGAATTCATAAAATAAAGCTCCAAGTGAAAATTATGAATGAACATCACTGTTATTTTTGTATTGTTATATATTATGTATTGGGCATATTATTATTTTACTTTTCTAAACTTGGATGATTTAGTTTTCATAATAACACCCTGGCTACTCCTACCCGATTAATTAAAACATTCGAATTGAGTCTGATTGGTCTGATCACTGCAACAGCAACTCTGGCGGGAACTCCTAAGGGGAAAAAAAAGTCACGATATAGCCCTTCCCATGGGAAGCAAATCACGTTATCGATAAAAGTTAGCTGACCTCCCACCATTTATGCACTCACCAGGATGGTAAGAACCAATCAACAAAGCGGCAGCTACTTTAGCTCACTTTGGAGCTGCCCTCAGGGAGGTACACTTGGCATCAAAAAATTTGCTCTGCGTCAAAAAAGAATTATAAAAAGTACCTTAAAAATAGAAAATATTGCTTGGTAAAATAAATAACCCAAACGCTTAAATGATGCTTAATTTTGATTTTCAAGTGGGATATGTTCTCTACTGAAAATTAAATTGATATTTATCAGCAAGTGAAAAACATGAATTATACAGTGTTAATAATTCTAGGAATTATTACACATTTTGAGCCTCAAAATATGCTAAATCAAAGTACAACATAAGACAATAAAATAGTTGAATTCTACATGACATACACAGCTACACTCTATTCATGTGGTCAGAAATTTCTTACGATTTTCAAAATACAGGTTGATAAAAATGTAGGTCCTTTAGTTTTATTGCAAGGCTCTTCAAATGTTTTTCTATGGTTCTATGGTAGCACATGGCTCAAAACTACTGCAAGAAGGGGAAGGCAGCATATTACGCCAAATACAACCTTACAATGTCGATAGGTGATAGTATTTTGGAGATTTTAGTCTTTCCATCACATGAACCTTAAAAAATCCCTATCTGATTCATTTAAAGCTATTTACAGAAAGGACTGTTTTATGTCCGAGATAAATCCGATTTTCCCCCATCTAATAAATTTAGGATACTTGGGATTATTTCAATATGGTTCGGACCTTTTTCAATGCATTTATTTACTGATACGGCGTTCCCAGTTTTAGAGAATCCGTCAAATACAGGCAGCACAGTTTAGTAGTAGAATTGTCTTTAAAAAATGCTCCTATGAGGGAAATAATGCATTACTATACCTTCATGATTAATCTTATCAATATTATTTTGCTCAATGGTACCTTCACTTTACCCACTGGTTGCGAACTTCTTAGAATTCATCTAAAAGATTCTTCGGGGATTTAGCTATAAATGTAAGTCGTTTTTTGGTAAACTTTTTATTAAAAGTCAAATGTGGATGTCCATCTAACTAGGGTAAATAACATTTTCTCTGAAATGTTCTAAATAAAGTTCCCGGGTTTCTGTTTTAGTACGTTTTGTACTATCATATTCAATTCTCATGGAATCTAAATTTCAGATATCTGTAATCTTAGCATTATCGACATGGAATGACAATAGTAATTGAGAACTATTTTTTTATAACAGCTATTTTACCCATTACAATTCATTCCAAGAATGCTTGTACACCAACCAAGTTTTCTGAAAGATGTTTTGTATTTCCCCCTTAACTATTTAACTGCGCAATAAGCCCTAATGTGCAAATGAAATTTCATTAGGATTCTTTTAATATAGACAGGCTCTTTCATTTATCACCATATTACTTACCAGAATACCGTATCTCTTTACCGATTTAAGCAATGAGCATAATTCATGTTAGGTAAGGAAGCACATATTTCCTTTTTCATCGAGAACATCTAATTCAAAGTTATAGCTTCCATCAACATTGAACATGTTAATGCGATACCTTTGATGCGTTTCTGCATGTTCAATTCTGCCGAATAAACAACGATTCAGGGATTTCTATCCTAAACCCTTTAAGCTTTATTTTTCTAAAAATAAATTTGGAAATATATGAACGTTGAATGCCTATGTCAGTAATTACTTTTTATCAACTGTTTCAAATTATTTTCATTTATGTAAATAATCAAAGTCTGAAAAATAAAAATAAACGGAAAGTCTGAACAAAAATAAACTTTCCTCGATCAACTATCATTCGCGAGTGTTGTGTTTTCAATCACATCTTTTGACACCAAGCTTTCAGTAATTGAATGTTTATTTTCATCATAACGCATTTAAGTTACATGTCTCACCTCACAGATTCAGCATTTCGCCTTTGCCTTTCATAAAAAGCATCCTGACTTAACACAGCGCAAACCGTTCTCCTTTTTAATGAGTATGGGCTTCCACTTTTCAAGTGGCAGACTTTAACCATAAGCATGATGAATCATCACCGAATATGTTTCAATGTTCAAAGAAGTAACAATTATTTGAAAACGCATCCCCCGAAACTGGTTGAAAAAATTGCAAGGGTATTGAAGGTCACAAAAAAGGAAGCTTCAAGGCCAATTCATTCAATTGAGCTAAAAATAGTATAGGGGTGACCGAAAGTTCATAGTTTGTGGTATCATAGACTGCATGTCCCCAGTTAAGGGTTAACATTAAGTACAAATGACAGTTACTAAGTTTTTAGTTTCGGTTTCACGCCCTCTGGGTGAGAAAGTCCGCTCTGAATGCAAAATCAGAAAAAGCCTCGCTGTAGTCCATTTTCAACATCATTAAATGACTCCATTATCTGAATATTAATAGGGATGCTACTAGATGTAAAATATTTCATATAGTATAAGCGGGAATTAGCTTCATTGCAGATATGCCTAGTCGTTGAAATGCAAGTAGAATGACCCCTTTTTTTGGGACTATGAAGACAAAACGATACAAACTCATAAACGTTTCTTAGGAAACATGTTTATATTTCATTTGATGATGATGATGTCTTATCCTTGTTAAGTTCGGAAAGGGGATGTAGTGATTCTGAGGGTAAAGACCCCTGATCACCAAAAGGCAGAAATATGACTTCCAGCTCAAATGAAGATGATACACACACACATTTGCTTGCATAAATTTTTAAGGAGAGTGGCTTGCGCAACCCCTTTTTTCACACATCTAGCAGATAGAACACGTGAAGAAAAAACATGCCCGAACTAGGACACTAAGCCAGATCACGGGGAATACGCGCTTCCTCTAAGCCAGAAAGCAGGCTTACATTTCATTTAATCACCCAATATCACAGTTACCATCTATTCACTTTTTAAGATACTGTAAGAGGAAAAAATAACCATATGTTTATTAATTAGTAACCTCTGACTTTTCCCCCTGAGCCCACCAGAAATGAACATGTTATTTCACACTTTTACTGGTTGAGAAAATCCCCCTTTTTTCTTTCTATTCTATGATTGAGATAAGTGTTGTTATTTGTTAAGCAACCAGCTTTGTAAAACCTTGGCTCTTGAGCCAATAAATTCCAAAAACAACAACAACGATAACATATTACTTATTAAGCAATGACATTGGAGCAATAGGAAAATATAAGGTATTATATTCCTCTATTTTCTTTATTTTTTATGTTATAACTATATATGAATAAACTTTATTGTTTACAATAAATGAAATAGTATAAACTTGATTTAAAGATATATTTAAAAATTTATGCATTCAATTCCGCATTTTCTGAAATCATTTCGTTTGCTAAATTTATCTAATCTGAAGTTATAGAACTAAATAAATAAACACGGGTAATAATAACTAAACAAGGAACATCTTATGATAAAAAATTAAGTAGCAGAAAATTTTTTAATTGCAGAAATAATTCCCTTTCGATTTCTTGAAATTGTGATATAATGGCATACATATCTATAAAAATGCACACTGATTTCAAATAAAGCAAAACCAATGCATTACGGAAAAAAAATACGAGATAAAGAGCACTAGAGAATTGATGTAAACGTGTGTACAAGAGGCTCTCGGAAGGTGCCTTTAACAATGAGGTATTGATCGTAAATCAAGCAAAATCTCTCTTGCTTCAGGGCTACATAAACTATTCAAGACTGTTTAGTCAGCATGCTTTGAAAAAGAAGATATGAATAGACGTAATCCCGTGCCGTAATATCCAGACTTTTAGCAAACAACATTGGAGATTTTCGTTGGCTTGTGATTTTCACTGATCTCTTGAGGAAGTTAACTTTCCCTGAGATTCTACGAGAAGAAAAAAAAATGTCTCCTCATTTCCTTTTTCCCATAAAATTACGTATGAAATAAGGTATATCTTCTAATGGCTTTAAGTTGCTGATGTACAGCATTCTATTGAATCTGTAATCAGCAATGGATGGAATCTATCAATCAAATGGATCTATTAAATTGAAAGATGTATTTTTGAAAAAAAAATACATGCACGTGAGTATTAACTTTGAATAACCAACCAATTTTGCTTAAATTGATACATTAAAAGGGCTAAATGTTTTCTAAAAAATACTACTATATTGATTAAACTATACTATATTACTATATTGAACAAAACTGTTGAAATGCTGAATGATCAAAATGATCTGTCAAAGGCTTGGTTCTGTTTTTAATAATGTTGTGGGATAGAGTTACCTCCTCTCTACAAGAACTGAAACCTTAGAACTCAACTTCAGTTACCTGCTCCTTTCTATCGAAACAAAAATTGCGCTCCGACTGCAACGCTACGATTATTCTGATCTATTGCTACGTTTTATATCATATCCTTTTTCTTATATTACTCTCAATTAGCTTTGGAGGATATGAATGGAATTTGGAAGGTCAAAAGTTGTTATTTTATAAAGAGATATTAATGGAAAAGTTTAAATCTATTTCAAAAAGTTTAAAGAGTGGAATTATTTGTACAACATACGAGTTCTGAAAAATCTGATATAAAATTTGATGCTCAACTTGCATTCAATATAATCTTTCTCATTTGCTAGATGACAACTGTTTTGTACTAGACATAAATCTATCAGATCAGACATAATTATATTTAAAATATTAAATAAATAACTTTAAGTAAATGATTATAAATTCCAAACTAATTTCAAGTTATTTGTTTGCTTCAAATATTTTCATTCAGATAAAAAAGAAAATTCTTAGCTGTTCTTTCTAGCATTTATTTTAAAATAATATAACATCGATTTCCTTAAAAGCAAACAGAAATAATTATTTCAGCTCATTTTTATTTTTAACTTCTTATCTATTATATCGTTAACTTTCATCAATAGAGTATAAGTGGAAAATATTTATATTTAAAGAATTCTGAAAGGGGCAAAATGGGAAATTAATTTGTTCTATTCTTTATTCTTTACTTATACCATAGTAAAAATAAAAGCTATAGTAAAATAAAGTTATAGCTTTAAATATCATTTCAATATATGCATAAAGAGTTTCTTTTGATACAAAAATAAATAAATAAATGAAAACTATTCTTATGGAATAAAAGAAACCCAACAGAAAGACATTTATTTTTCTGGAATTACCAATAGTATTATAAATCTATCACAAAGATATCTCTTCAGCCATTTAAATAAAAGAAATAAAAATCATGCAGATGACAACTGCAAACTATTATGATTGAATAATAGTTAATAACAACAAAAGAAAATACAAATATTTAAAAAAAATCTAGAAAGTCACGCTATTAATGATTCAATTTAATAAAATTTGAATTATAATATAATAAGTACTTTGAATATACTGATAAAATTACACAACTTTGAAGCTCTTGAAAAATATAAAAAGAGAAATAAAAAATAAATTCATAGTGATAAGCATTTTTTTAACCAACACACATTTTTAAGAATAATAGTAAATTAATTCTAATTAAGCATATATTTTTAGAAGAAAGCCATATAATATGGAAGTAAACATAATTAACCTAAGATCATAAAAATATATTGACATATCCTAATAAAAGATATTTTACAGAGATGACTGATCGTGCTCTTTACTTTTCCTTAGTTATAATAAACGGATGAAAAAGTTTTTTTAAAATTTTGAATATGTAATGAATTGTGTTTACATTAATTAAAGAGTTAATGTAGAAAGACAAGATTTTAATTACGTAGAGCTAAGAATAACGCACTGGGTAGTGAAATCTAGAAAGGGATTTTTAAAAATAAATTTTGTTTGCATAACGAATATTTTAAGCTCTTTAAATCAGAAAAAGTGTGTGGGAGATATAAACATAGCCAGAAAAGTTAAACGGTAAGATCAGCTATATGGATGATTGCTGGATAAAAGAAAGCGATAATGAAAATTAAATATTTCTTGCCAACTGTGAAACAAGGAATTTTTAAACTCTTTTAAAAGATATTAACAAAGCTATCGTAATAAATTTATATAAAGTACGTTTGACATGAATTGAAAAAAAAAAATATGACGGTTTAAGGCATATTATAAAATCGATTTGAATCCATATTTTTCATTTCAACCTTGAAACTTGAAAATCAACCTTGAAAATCAAAAATTTAGAATTAATCAGCACTTGCCTATAGTTAAGTTAAAACAATATTTAGAATAGCAAACTAGCTAAAGACATATAACTGCGAATTTATGTTAAATTTTGGCCTCAAATTAAATATTGGGTTGTTCTGAAAGTCATTTCGTTTTTTTTGGGAAAATGAAAAGAAATTTTCGTTTAATGAATAAATTATTTATTAAATTGTAAAATTGCCATTCTGGTCTAATACCTTTTGCCATATTTTTGGTAGTAACATGATTACACGCTCATAAAAGTTTTGGTCTTTGCTGTAAAAAAAACTGATCGAGGTGGTTTTTGGCCTCCTCATTTGAAGGAAAAATTTTGCAAATCAGTTCTGGTACTGATGTACTGTTAACACATCTTCTCCACACATATTGGCTAATTTATTTCTGGCTTGACAGCATTTTTACCTTTTATATAGCAAAAAAGAAAAAAATGACGAAAATGCTGTTTATTGCTCTCCATATTTAAAAGGGCACCATCCAAAAACTACTGCGAAGAATCAGCTGCACTTTTTCACACTCAAGCCTTGCTATATCAGCTCTTAAAACATAAAATGATTTTGCGGTTTAAGTATGAAATTGGATGCGAAAAATACAATTAAATCCTCTGTCGGGAAAAAACGAAATTACTTTCCGAACAACCTAATACAAATTGCACTTTTTGTAAATACTTGCTCGATTATATTCTCAATGATAGAAAATCGAAAATAATTTTATAATTACTTCACTTGCATTAGATAACTTTTCATTCGGTTATATTTTTACATCCTGCGCATCGTCTCATTTGTTCAGGAAAAGGCCTTCCAAATTATGGTATATAATTAATGCACTCACACATTCATTCACTTTGAGCAAAACTGTTAGATTAGAAACAGCTTGACAATCAAACTTGGATAGTTGGTAAGCCATTTCTTAAAAAATCGAAGATCAAGTTAAAATTTTTTTCCCTTCGTTACAAAGGGAAATTGAATTTAGTAGCATAAGCCACAGCATAAGCAATGGTTATAAGCACGATCATTTTTTTTTCTTTTTTTTAAATTCTGCACTGACATTTATTATTGATTTTTATTATGAAACTGTATTTATACATGCATTTTCAGTATTCATGTTAAGTATACATAAATATATCTTATATATTAATTGATAAGTTATATATGTGCATATGATATTTATTTATTCTTATTTTGCTAAGTACTTGTTTAGAAAGTGTGCAAAAAACTTAATGTATAATGTACGAAAAATTAGCAACAAAAAACAGCTCTATAAACTATTTTCAGATACATAACATGCACATAAAAAAGTAATACAAATCCATTTATCAACAATCATATTTGCAATTAAACATCTGAGTATAAATTTTTTGCTTAAAACAATTAAACGAAACTGAGTTTTGATATTTTTAAATTATAAAAGAAATTAAATTTTTGACAGATAAATGACTTATTAAAAGATTTATTATTGGTTTTATTTGAAAATTATATAAGTAATTTTTTTTTAAAATTTACTTTGATGTAGCCTTGATAACTTCTCCTAATATTTAAGAATGAAATTTATCTCCTGATGGAAATGTTTGAAACAATTATACATTGAGCTGTATACCTTAGTTTGAAAACCTTCGTAAAATTAATGAAATATATATGCTTAGTGAAAAAATGTTGATTTCTCATTCTAGAATAAAACATAGAAAAATAGTATTTAATTGAATGTTCACTGAATTCCAAAAATCAGTTTCTAAGACATTTCAATAGTTCCGGTCTCGCAAGAATGCTTTGTTTAGAAAGTGAAGAGAATTTTTTAATAACATATATTAATGCTGCGCTTTTACGCTTTCTTCAGCAATTAAAAGTTAGCTAAGTTTAAAAGAAAACCTCCGTTTTTTCTTCTTTTGTATTGTTTGTGAAAGAAAAGAAGTGCTCCCCGATATTTCCTTAATAATAGTTTCTAGATATTTAGCCTTTGTAAACACAAAAGAAGGTCTTAATACAAACCATTTTAATAGGCACTTGAAAGACTTTAGAACTTCCAGGCTTCATTGTGTTGTTCTAAAATAATAACAAAAACAGCAGTAATCGACAGAGCTGAAAACACAAAAGTCGTAAGACAATCGACAAGTTCACATCCGGTGTTTTCTGACCACTTAAAACAGTGTTTCGCTGCCAATTCTGCAAAGACTTAACTATGGGAATGTCTTTTTCTTTTGTTTTAAACTTCGTTTCCGAATTGGAGAAAAGATAAACCGGAGATGTGACTTGACTTTTAGTGCATCTTGATAGACGATATGTGGAAATATTTTATTTGTAGTTAGAACACGTTTGGCTGGAGACAAATCTCGAAGCTCTGCGTCCCAAGACTCTAAAAGGACGTGTTCGTTCTTAGTTGTTCCGGTGGACTTCTCTGTGAAGATGCCTCCAGGTTAAAAGGGATCCTACACTCAGTTACGCGAAACCATTAGAAAACGTCCTTTCTTAAAGTTTAGAAATTTAGGAATAGTTGCAAAGTAATCCATTCAGAAATTCAATGTGTGTGAAACTTCTGCAGGGATAATAAATGTAGTCATGGCTTTGCACTTCCTTTTCTAGTAATTTATTATGATTAATTGGAGATGCTTACTTTTACTGTTATTTGTTTACTTTGATTGTTATTGTTATGAAATGAAGGTCAAATAACTCCAAAGCTCCTATTTTGTTCCACTTAACAAGATAGGATATATGCTCAGGAAAAATAAACTTAATACTCAGAAAAGTTTTTATTGATAAAGAATTCTATAGTCAGATAAAAAATGCAATTCTCGTTATCTGTTTTGATTCATCTGTTATAGTTAGTTTTTATTTAAATCGTGTAGGGGTTAAATGTTAAGATATTGATCTGCACTTGATCATTACACAGTTATGCGAAACCATCAGAAAACTATCTTTCCTATTTAGAAGTTTAGGAATAGTTGCACATTGCAAGTAATACGTTGAGAAATTTAATGTGTGTGAAACTTCTACAGGGAGAATATATGTTGTCATGGCTTTGTAATTCCTTTTCTATTAATTTATTATAATTAATTGGAAATGTTTACTTCGATTGTTATTGTTACGATATGAAGGTCAAATATCTCTAAAGATATATCCTATCTTGTTCCACTTAACAAGATAAGGTGTATGACCAGGAAAAAAAACTTATTACCCAGAAAAGTTTTTATTGATAATAAATACTATATAATAAAAAATCTAATTCTTTTGATTCAGCCATTATAGTTAGTTTTTATATGTCAAGATGTTGATCTGTACTTGTACCATTTCTTTGGCACATATACATTCTCGTTTAGCTGAATTTTTTAGATGATACCTTTTTGTTTGCCTTATTCGGAAATTAGGTAAAAATACTATTACTAATTATGAGGATTTATCAACATCAAACTTCACACGGTTTGGCTTAAATCAGATCTCAGATTAAATTTCTGTTTTGATAACACAAATTTATTCATATTTCTTTAATATAATTAGTTTTTAATCAATTTTAATTGGATTAAGATAAACATTAAACTATCTTAATCATAAGTTGTTCTATTTATTTGACAACAGATCATGTTCACTTGGGGAATTTTTTGATGACGAGTCGTTAGCTTTTTCTTCCAGGATGGTCAAGATACTGTAATTACTTATGACGGTTTATTTGCTTTTATTTTAGTATAGCATGACACATTGTCTTTAAATTAAAGCAGTTTGTAAATTTGTTTTTTTTATATTCTCGTCTTTTTTGGAATAAGAATGCTTAGAGACGAATGTCAAAAAATCTGGATCCTAAGTTGCTTTGTTAATTGGCATCGGGTGTTTGTTCTTTGAGAAGGATTTTTTTATGTTGCTTTGTAATGCATTCTTTTCTTCATGACAATAAAAACGCTTTTCAATATAAGCTTAATTAATTTCTGGCACTGAAAAAGATTGATATATTCTGTCCACTTCGTTTAATATGTAATTTCATATTTTAGTTCACAAGCTTATTTCTATTGTTGATAAATTAAAAACAAATTGTTAAATTAATTAATTAATTAAATTAATTAATTAAATTTGTTTTAATGTATTATGAGTGTAGTTGGATTAATCTTAGATGTATATACATAATATAAATTTACGGGAAATGGAAATGCAGTGTAATTATAAGGATACATTCTTTTTCTTTCACCAAGTGTGCGTAATTTTCATGTGAAGGACATTCTATTTTTAATGATGTTCTTATTACTTTTCTTTCTGTAATTATTTATATAATTATGTTCATCATATGATCCTTTTGCATGCGATCATTTAAAAAAAATCTTAGTCTTTAAAACCTCAGTTTCGTTATGTAGCATTCAACAGATAAATAACATTTTCGCTTTTCAAATTCGGAAATATTTATTTTTTATTCCATTCAATTTGCTTCAATAGTAGTGTAATAGCTCGTTTAAGTTAATTCAAAGTTTCCATAAATAAAATGTGTCTAGACCAGCAACAGACAGTTCAGCTGATCATCAAAGACAGATTCATTCTTTTTTTCTTCCTTGTTTGTATGTCTTTCATTCGCTGCAGCGTCACGGATTGCAACAATGTTCAACCAAAAATTCTAACCTCTTTTGATCAGAAAATAAAATTAGAAGGCTATTCACTAGCTATGATAAAAAAAATCTCTGCACCCTTGAATTTCATACGCGAGACTGGGTTTCTTTTATAAAATACATTTTCGCTAATACTTGAAGCAATAAGAAATGACTAAGACGAATAGATGTGCATTGAGAATACAGGTTCCATTTTCCTATCAACAATAACCGGCATATTGCGACAACATTGAATGAGTGTGAAACATGTTCCATTCAAATCATTTTTTTGTAACAAAAAATGGTATGAAAATGAGGAGTCATTTTTACCTATAATTCTGAATGAAGGTTTTAGAAGGAAAAATATTAATTCAAACTTAAATAAGCATGATGTTAAAGTTAATTGTAATATAATAGATTATTTCTACACTGTTAGAAGTAGACAAATTATTCCAGTTGAAAAAAACACTTTCAATTAATTAAAGAATTATATTTCATGTTGTCTGAGACAATAAGTGCATTACTGAAAAAATAACAAAGTTTTAATTTTTATACCGTTTTCTGATTTTATTATGTGAGGTCTAGTTTTTACCCTATAACATTTTAAACAAAAAATAAGCCGGCGTCCTGGCATAGGGGTAGCATGTATTATCCGTGATTTGGGCGTCCCGGGTTCGAGTTCCGGTTCGGGCATGGTTGTTCTTTGTTCTATCTGTGAGATGTATGAATGTGACCCCATGTAAAAAGGGGTTGTGCAAACGAATGTGTGTGTCACCTTCATTTGAGCTAGAAGTCAGACTTCTGCCCTCTGGGTGCCAGGGGTCTTTGCCCTCAGAAGCTACAGCACCCCCTTCCCGTGGAAACACGGACGCATCTTTATCAACAAATAAAGCACTTCTGGAATCAAATCGGCCAAGTTATGAAGCTTTAAATGTCCCTTTATTTAATTCTTAAGCTATATCAATGAATACTTTGACATTACTTATATTAACGTCCCTGTTTGAAACAATGCAGGGCTATTTTGGGATTGACTTCGTAATTTTGAAACCGCTGTCAAATGACGAGTACGATGTCGGAATGGGCTCCTTGCCTCCAGGCTCTCACACTACACCAGTTGTAGGATATTTGAATTTAACGTGTAACAGATATGCTTACACAGCGGTTCTTCGGCGGAACGGTTCCCGAACCTGAAACCCTCCGGTTGCGAAGTCGAAACCTTAGTACCAGTCACCACGGTTCGTCAATGTTTCGACTAAAATACGCCACTCAGAGGTCCGGTATTGCTCATTCCGACTGTTTATTGGATTAAAACTGAAATTCAAATAATAAGTCGATCAATTTGACATGTTGATAAGGGAAATAATTTTATTTGATGATAGAGTTTCAAGAACATTTTACTAAATATGTCTAATAGAACTGTATACAAAACTTGAATAATTAATTCTTCAGGAATATATTAATTGAATTGAAACATGGAATTTACTTATTTTCTTCATTTAAAACAATTTTCACACTGAAGTATATATTTTTCATCATCTGTTTTAAAATCAGATTTTGAGCAAGGATTAGAGTTGTCTCACTGTACTTTAAAAAAAAAACAACAACAAAAAAACTGAATGATTTTGATTAAATGTTTAAAAATACATATGCACAAGTTAAACACACTCATCATAAAATACGAATCCATTTTTAATTCTTTACCAGTAAATTTCTCTATCTTTGTCTGCGATTGGCTAAGCTACTTTATATTTGATAATTTAGGATACTGCTAACCGTACAAAATTGTCATGTATCTCTTAATTATTTAGTAGATAGTTTTACTCTTTTATCTTATTGTATCGACATATTCTCGATGTTTATACGTAATAATAATTATTGAAAAAATATGAATGCAAATTTAAAATATGTGAATATAAATGTTTTTTCATATTTCCGATGAATGAAAAATGGTAATTTCTTCAAAACATCTTCTTAAAAATATCTTTAGATTTTATCCGTACGTAAATAGTAAATCCGATTAACAATTACCATAATTAGTTGTTTCGGTAATTATACAGTAGAGGTATTTATTTGATATATCTGATAACTTAGAATACTACTGGCTTTACGAAATTATGTAATGTTGTTGTTGTCTTGTCCAGTAAAAGTATTGAAATGGGATTAAATTGATCCAAAAGTGTCTAAGACATCTCTGACCACATCAATAACTTTCTTGGAATAGAGGATTTCATGAGGGTGATCGAGATGGATCCTGAAGAGCTTCGCCAATATAGCAGGACAATTAAAGATATGGACGGGAGAGAGTTTAGTGTCTATGCAGTGAGGACAACCCTTGTAGCTTCGATGGCCATCGGGCGATATTTTCATACCCTTGAGGTGTTGAGTCCTCAATCTGGCTATGGTTGTGGATATAGCACGTTTACAGTTTAGGGCAGGGATGGAGTGCTTCTGAGAAGAAGCATGAAATAGGTTGAAACTGGCTATTGCATCAGCATAAGTGAGGGTCAGGCTGCTGGGTAATTGAGGGTTATCTCAGGTCTTCTTGGCGAGGACATTAGCTTTCTTACTGCCAACGATGTCCATTAAAGATCGCCTAGAAGTGCTGATCTCCATTAAAGAATGCTGGTCCTTTGGACCGGCGTTATTTTGTTTAAGAGCAGGATGATATCTTGGGAGAGTTGGGAGTTGTCTTTTAAAATGGCTTGGAAGGTAGAGAATAGTAAAAGTCTGAGAAGTAAAGGACAATGAGTCTGAGAATAGCAAAAGTCCATTGGAATTTTGGATCGCTTTGGAATAGTAGAGGTTCAAAGCCTCCTTGATGGCAACTAGCTGACAGGTGTAATTTGAGCCAATTTTACTAATAGATATTTTGTGGAATTCAGATCAGCCATTAGCATGGGTGAAAAAGATGCCGGCACCAATCCGGTCAAGGCTGGAGTCTGAGTAGCCACCTGTAAAAGGGATAGCCATATTTTGCACCAAATTTGAAAACTCGCGAATGGTATGGATAGCCTTCTCCTTCATAACTGCAGCTGCTCTTTTTTTGTACAGGAATGTAGAAAAATTAGATTTTTAAATTATATAATGTGTTCTTTAATTGTTTAGTCGATAGTTTTATTGTATCAGCATATTCTCGCTGTTTAGATGTAATAATAATGATTGAAAACCAAAATATAACTATAAATCCATGTGTTGTTTCATATTCCATTGGTTGAAGAAAGGCAAATTCCTCAAAATATCTTTTTAAAAAACCTCTTTAGATTTTATCCATACATAACTGGCAAATTAAATGCATCAAGAAAAATCCTCATCCTTTTAAAAGAGAAACAACTAATTATGGTAATTGGTTATCTAGGAATTAAAAAATTTGATGCCTTTACCAATGAAAGGTTCTGCTTCCTACTTTGATAACTTTATTTATAATTATTTAATAAAGTCGTAGCTACAGAAAAATATGTAATATCATACAAAATAAAAGGTTATATAATCAACGAATTAAAAAATGTTCATCATTATTATATCAAAACGCTGATGAGAAAATTAAAATTTGCTATATTGTTCAATTTAATTCAGTAACTTCTGCAGTTAAATTATTGTATTATTACAAATTAAAAGTTTATTGAAATACTAACATAATTAGATGTAATGAGTTTTAAATTAATGTTTAAGTTTTAATGACTTAGCAAGTAAAAGTATAATAATGTTGTTTAATCTGTGTACTCACAAAAATTTATTTTCCTATTAAATAAAATAAGTTATATCAGAAAAATAAAATTTTCGCTTTACATGAAAATATTTAAAAACAAATTATGCTGGCGAACAATTATAATAATTATTGATTTAATGTGGAAAAGAATAGAGAATATATGTTCTATTATTAATCAGGCATTAAACATGAATTTGTTGAAAACATAATGTTTTATCTGCTTTTTTTTCATCATTTTTCCAATCTTACGTAGTCTTAAAAAATTATTACACAGTCATTGAAAATTACCATTGTTATCATTTCATTTAAAGCTAGTTGTTTTCTATCGTTAAATAACGACATTTTTGTTTAATATGAAACTACTTTGAGCTGTTTTGAAAATCGCAATTCAAAATAAATTAGGCGTAGGATATTTCATATAAAAAATTGTTATGTTATAGAACAAAGCGTAGCTTTTTAAGTAATTAATTTTCTAGAATGAAAACACTTAGAAAATTATAAATATGAAACTAAAAATATTTTAATATCTAAGAAAGAAAAAATTATCACTTAGTCATTTTTTATTGCCACCAGTATGTTTGTTATTCTTGAATTTGAACTCTTCTCTAATTAATTTTCGCAAAACTTTTAAAAGTCACAAAACAATCAATTTTTTTTTAAAAAAAAGCAAACTCAGAATATATTTTTAAACTATTTTATTTGCATTTACTTCCTCAGATAAACATTTCAGAATTTGTTAATAACATTCTTCTTGGAAGTATGAGGCCCAAATTCTTTTTAAATTGGCCGTTGCGATACGAAAATAAATGCTTTTTTTTATAATTAGGGTTCAAAAGGCCAAAACTTATTTCCTCTGGCCAAAATAAAATGAATTTTCATAAAATTATCGCTAGGTTACGAGTGAGTGATTTAAGCGCGTTTCGATGAAGTTTCTGAACAGTGAGGGCGACAGCTCGTCTGAAATGTGATTGATTGTCTACTCAATCGAACGACACGCACAATCAATCTTCAGCAAGAGGGTACGGAGGAAAATGACTGCTCTTGACGCTCCACCACATTAACACGCCTGTTAGTAGGACTCAGGAAACACACATGCGTTCTGATCCTCTTTCATAAAACACGATCAAGAGGGTAACGGAAAAAATGAGACCATTTTTATCTCCAGATCAAAACCAGCAGGATATGAAAACCATTTTTCTCGGAGATTCAGTATTATGTGCCAAAGTTTGATCAATATTCGGCGAAGCGTGTTTAGCAACTTTTGGGATTTGCAGTTGTTTTCCGACATTGTCATCTGTCAGAACAATAAAAATACTTACTAATTCATCGGTAGTAACGCATCTATTTTTCTTGTAATTCATGTGCAGTGGAAAATTGTAATTATCTATGGCAATTTTTATGGTAAATTTGAAATTAGTTGGATGTAGAACACTGAAATTCTTTAATCAAGGCAATAATGAGAAAATATGGCCTTTATTTTTGTCTGGAGATCAAAACTAGCCGGATGTAAAAGCCATTGTTCTTTGAAATGCCACTACTTGCAGTATTATGTGCCAAAATATGATCAATTTTCTTTGATGTGTGCTTAGCAACTTTTGCAATTTTCTGATGAATTTTTGACATCGCTGTCTGTCAGGTAAAATAAAAATTCTTAATTTATTCGCAGAAAAGCATTCAAATTTTTTTTCTTGAAACTCATCTACAGTGGAAATTTATTATTATTATCTATGATAATCTTTATGATAAAGTTGAAATTGATTTGATAATGGTGACGCAATTTTTGATCAAGAGGACACACATAAAATGGGAACTATATTTTCATCTGGAGAACAGACAAACAGCAGAATATGGAAACCATTTTTCTCGAAGCGTTACTGCTTGCACAATTATTTAGATAATTTTGATTAACTGTCTTTAATCTTTTATTGACAACTTTTGGAATTTGTTTACTTTGATTTAAGGCATTGGCATCTCATTCATAAAATTCTCATTGATTTATTAATAGAAATGATTCCTTTCATCAAAAAGGATCAAGTGGACAGCGAAAAATAGAACCGTTTTTATCTGGAGATCAAAACTAGCAGGATGTGAAAACCATTTTTCTTTGAGATACCGCTACTTGTGGTATCATGGGCAAAAATTTGATCAATATTCTGTGATGCCTGTTTAGCAACATTTGGATTTTGCTATTGTTCCAATTGGTAGTCTGGACAATAGAAATACTTATTATTTAGGGTTTATGCGAAAACCTACTGTATGAAAAACCGGTTTTCGAATTCCATATTTCCAATATAGCAGTTTTCGAATTTTTGTACATAGAATAGGGAAAAATATTTTTTTCTAAGTTACATAAATTTACAGGAAACGGATTTGATGGAAATAAAAATATACTTTCACTTGTTACTAATTTCTCATCTCGTCACCTTATGCCCTCAGCTGCTAGGCAAATAGGTCCTAACCGATAAAAATGCACTTTTTAAATACATCAAAAAATGCTTTCTGATAAGAATTAGAAAAACCGTTTCCGAAAACCGGTTTTCAAATTTGTTCAATTTAATTTAATAAACCGGTTTATTAAAACTGAGTTTGAAAAATCTGTTATTAATTTATCGTTAGTAAAACATTCAAAACAATTTTCCTTGTAATTCATTTGCAGTGAAAAATTATTATTGATATCAATGAGAATTTTTATGGTAAATTGGAAACAGCTTGGATGTTTATCAAGAAAATTCTTCTGATCAAGAGGAAAACCGGAGAAAGGGGATCTTCATTAATTTCTCGTATTACTAGTATAGGAAAAATACAATAATCGTTAAAAAATTCGAATTTGGGATTTTGACGAATCTCCACATTTTAAATCTCCTTAAGTACGAAAAACACACTTTTGGAGAATGTATTTCTGTCTGTCTGCTTCAAAGATAACTCCAAGAAGCTTTCATTTAGAAGTATGATATTTTTCTCAGAGGAATTCTCTCTATTCGGGTGTACGAATATATTTTAACATGATAACTACAAAATGAAAAGATTTAGACGGATAAAATTCTATATACAAAATTAACATGTACAGTCCAGGCATCTCTCAAATTTTGTGTCAAACAAAGAAAGGGATTAACCGTATGCTGGCTTGTACATTTAAAAACATGTAAACACAATAACTCAAAGATACCATGACGTAGCATAACAATGCACTAAATAGAATGTAATAAAATTAGTGAAATAACATCATGATGCTATGTTTCATTTTTCACACACCCATAGGATTTTTCCTTTATTCAGACGCTATTTTTCAAATATTACATAACAATAATTTGTCATTTTTTTCTACTATTTGTCAGTTTGATTTTTATATGGTTTTCTTTCTTTCTATTTCTTCAAGAATTTAGAGCGTCACATTCGATACAGTTATCTCATATATTTCTTTTTCTTTACTTCTTCTTATTAATAGAAGTCTCTATGCAAAAAATGACACTTTTTGGCAGCATTTTATTCATTCTGTTTAGTCTATTAAATTTAGGACTCAAAATAAGTAACAACAATATTAAGATGTCTACCAGTTCAGTATGCTGTGATAATATTTGGACAAAAGTCCTTTATCTTCTGTCACTAGAAATAAATGAGAAAGGCCGGATGGTTCAATACTGGCTTTCATAATATCTATGTTAGTTGGTTTCAGTCTAACGAATGAAAGATATTTCTTGTCATTCGATGAATAGTTGAAATAGGTCAGATTTACTAGACCTAATATAGCGTCTTTTAACAGTTATATTAGTTTATGACTTTGCGTCTTTTAATAGTTATATTAGCTTATGACTTTGAAATGAGCGAAATGTATTCCATGTAAATTTAGGCACTTTTTTCTTCCTTTTACTGAGTATTTGACTGTACGGTTTTTATAAATAAGAATAATTGAATAAACACTTTATTTTTGCAAATCATTTATCACTCGCACTGCTCAAAAATATATAGCATTTATAAAAGGACTCCTAAACTTTTGGTTGCTGAAAAGAAATCTTAATTTTGACCTACTAACGTTGACTATAGTCATTTATATTTTGAAAAACAAAGAAATGTCTAAAATCAGGATGAAAATATTCTTGTAGGAAATCTAAGAAACATATCCCACGTTAATAATAATATGTCATATCTCCCCTATTTATCCAGTTAAAAATGACAGAGATTCTAAATTGCACAGCAATGGAAACCTAAAAGTTTTAAATATTGGTGGCGATCTTTCACTATTAATTCAGATTATAATTCCCTATGTTGATTGAGCTAAATAAATTTAGTTTTGATAAAACGAAATAAATTATGACTTAACCTTCAGCAGTTATGAATATGAGTCAATTTATGGATGTATTTGAAGCGAAGTCAGAAGGAAAATTGCTTCAGGTGACCATTGACCAGCATAAAGGAGGAATTTTGATGCGAATGCTTCCCTGCTGAGCATTATGGAAAGATTGGAAGTTTGCCAAGACTCTTTTGACATTCCCAAATAAAGGCACTTTATATAAGAATGCTGTTTCATTCATGTTTACTTTAGTTTAAAAGAAATGTATTGAATCGAAACAATGGATTAAAATCTTTACTTGATGATTTATTTCAATTTAATTAAATGTATTCAAACGAATTCTAATTAATTTTGAATTTATCAACATTGTTCCGAAACGTTAAAATATTATCTAGTTTTATAATGAGGAAAAGAAAATTTATTGAAATTACTCAGGGATCTTTTTTTTTGGGGGGGGGAGGGGCATTCGGAAGATTAGTGTGAAAATTTGAATTAAATTTTTTAAATCAATCTGAGAGTAAACCAGTTTCATAATCAACTTATGTAATGATCAAAAAATTGCTTAATTGTTGTAGACATTTGAGGATTCCATGTCTAGAAAAATTGCCAGTAGTTTAATCAAATTAATTCATACTGAAAATATACGCATAAAATGCGCTACACCAATTAAATTTAGAAGGTAAAACAGATGTGATCTCCGCATAAGGTAAAATTATGCATTTTTAAATGCTAGAAGTCATGTCTAGCCTTGTTTACATGTATTTATCAAATTGATTTCTTTATAAGTTATAAAAAGAATGATACTATTTAACCCTCTGAGCAACTGAGCCAGTCCTTTCTATTTTTTGTTTCAATTTAATAGAAGAATTTGAACAATTTTTAAAATACTCAAATCAGAGAAATGATCAAATCAGAGATATGGTCTAATTGAAAAGTTTACTTTTTAAAGAAGAAGCGAGGAATTACTTTTCAAATTCTACTATTTGTTCAAACTCTCCCTATATTTATTTATGTATCTGGTTCAAATTTTCAATCGTTAATAAAAGGCTTTTAATTCATCCAATCAAGCTCAAATGTATGTTTTTAAACTTGTTGTGGATGGCACTTGATGTTAATTTAGTTATTTTCAGATATTAATTCTTTAATTAAATTTGTCTGTAATTTCTATTTGGTCGTCAAAGCGCCAAGACGTCAAATGGTCTCCAAGCCTGCTGCCAAGCTCTGAAATTACTTGTAGTGGATGGCACTTGCTGTTAATGAAGTGTTTCTTAAATATTAATTCGTTAATTAAATTTAATTAATTTTTAATACTTTAAATATTTAGCAACTTGTAATGAAATTTGAAATCAGCAGGCAGTAGGTTAATCGGTAAGATGCGAGGATTTAAGTATTTTTCCCATGAAGGTGAAGAATGCGATATACATTCTTGTGGAAATCAAAAATTTTTTTATACTTAATATTTTTTTGATAATAATTTTAAAAAAAGTAAAAAAATAAATAAATAAACATTTTCTTTGTTGAACTAGGTAAGAGTTGAATTTATTAAAAAAAAATATTATTTGTTTAAAATGATAATTAAATGCACGTATGCTTCTCTCTACAAACCTTTAAAATATTTGTCGAGCTTAGAAATTCAAACAAAGAGAGTTTAGCATAAAGATCAGAATTATCATTTACCCGTTGTGTAAAACAAGATAAAGAAATATCAGCCTGAGACAAAAAAAAAAGGAATGGGGGTAGCAGCTGTTTAAGAGGCTCTACAGCCACCATATGCTTGATATTTTTATGTTCTAGCAGAGTGAATCTGAATAAAGTCTGTTACAGACATTCCCTTAGTCATAAATCTTGCTGAAGTATCTTCATCTCCCCCACCTCCTTGATTCTGAACAACCTGTTAAGGAATTCAGCTTGGTCTTGCAGAATACTGATTATCTGCAGCTACTATGCCTTTTCCTTTTAAATAGGGCAGTAGTAAGGACAATATTTTAAGTAAACATTTGATCTGAATTGCTTAGTCGCAGACAATAAACCTGTAAATGCCGATGTCGAATGTATGCTATAAATTCACTTTTGAGTCGTAGAGACCACGGACAACTTGCGTGTCAGTGTTTTCATGTTGATGGGAAAAGATAATCCAGAGATAAATTTTGTTTTAAAAAGCAGGATTAAACAAATAATTGATTATTAGTTTTAATAATTTAATTAATTGTGCTCACTGTTTAGCGGGACATTTATTCTCCTGCATAAATATAGGTGCGAATAGAAAACATGAAGTTGTTCTTTTTTCTTGGCTATCTCGTAGAATTATAGAAAATTATTCGTTATTAGCTAATTTTTGTTAAATTATTATCACAGAAATTATTAAGCATCAAAGCATTATTTATTTATTAATAATCGAACTCTCATTCTTCCCCTTCGCGGGAAAAATACTGAAATTCTTGCTTTTTACCAATTGAGCTACTGCCTGTTGATTTCAGTTTCCATTACAAACTGTTAAAACTCTATTTAAAGTATTGAAAATTAATTACATTTAATTAATGGATTAATATTTGAAAAAAAAATTGTATTAACATCTAATGTCATCCACTACAGGTTAAAAAAAGTTTTTGAACTTGAGTGGATGAATAAAAATATTTTATTCACTATTGAAAATTTGAACAAGACGCATAAATAAATAAATAAATATAGGGAGAGTGTGAATTAATAATATGGATTGAAAAACATAACTCTGAAAAGTGTGGAGGGCTATTAAACGCTTTTTTTTGGTTGGAAGTATTTTATATTTGTATTGATAATATTTTTAATTGATTTTTCATTCACTTCTTTCAATTCTCTGAAATCTGAATGTCTGATAAAAGAAATGACACGACTCTCATCTAGGGGAATTTTGAGTTATGTATGTTAAAAATCTGTTTCCTTTGTGGCAGGAAATATCAACATCAATCTTTGATTTTCGTTTTATTCAAGAAATGGCGACGGCCTGTCTTATTAATCTGAAACAAGACGGAAATCGTTCCTGGTGTTACCTTCATTTTGTTACTTCTTTCTTTCAAAAGACACTGCTGTAATGAAATTACCCCTAAAAAAAGTAAAAAATCACAAGTGGGCAAGTGGCGTAAGAAAAAAATGTAACAATTAAAAATGCTACTAAAAGGGATGCGTGATTGTGACGACAGAAAAATGAAGTTTTTTGTTTGTAAAACAAAAAATACAAGGATATGAGCAAATTTGATAATATGCGGCATTTCATATGAAAAAACAAATAATATAAAAATGATTCAAACATTGTAATCATAAATAAATAAAATATATTATTATTTCCAGACAATATACCATTGTCTGTCATCCTTCTTAATATGTAAGAGCAATTTAGACATTTGGAACATATTTTTACCGTTTTCTATAAAGCTTAAAATGTTTGAGCCTGCCTTTCAATTTTTTTATAGATTTTTTGTTTTCGATGACACTATTCGATTTTATTATATTCTTAAGCTGACTGAATTAACAAATTAATGTTCATTAAATTTCAATTAAGAATCACTCTTTTTTATTAGTGTATTAAATTTAAAAAAATCTTTTATAATAATTTGAAGGCCAAACTGTAAATTAAAAACGTGAGTTCAGGAGCAGCTGCCATTTGTAAATAAATCTAACCGAATCAAGAAAAACTTTAAAAATTATAATATATTAAAAATATGATTAATTTTCCTATTTATTTTGAGTTTCTAACAGCAATTCAGTCTTTTTATGCTTAAGGTTTGACTCCAATTTTTTGATTAAAAAACGTTTACACTTTTTTGTGCATAAACAAAAATGGGATTTTTTTTTAAAAACGAAGACATTTATTTTAATTTTATTATTTTTTAATATATCTTAACTAAGCACATTGAATGAAAAATAAGATATAAATTTGACTCAAAAATATTAATTTGTAAAAGAATCTAATAAATTTTAGAATAACTTTAAACCAGTTTTCTTAGAATGTTTTTCTTACATTTATCATTTAAATCATATTAGACAAATATCAAATCCAGAGTTTCCTTACGTCTTAAATCCAAATACAATTCAAAATATGAAACATAAATTTTCTGAATATTTTTATTGTCTTTATTCAAATGTTTATTTTTATAATTTTTTTATAACTTTACGCTTTTTTTGGTCGTTATAAGAATTATATGAAAAAGATTAAAGTATGATAGCTAATATAGTTGTTTTTCAGTCTGAAAACGAAAACGAATTTAAAGATTTTTAACAGCTTTTCCTTTGATCCTTTTCTTGCAACTTATTTGTATCAAGCGTAGGAAAATAAGTAATTTCTTTCTTTTCTTTTAATTCCTTCTAAGTCGCATTCCTCTAATGTGTAAGTATACCGTCATGATCTTGCTAAAAAACGAACTATAAAGAGTTGATTTTTCTCTTCTGTGGACTCTTGAATGCCTAACTCGTTAAAAGAGATTGAAAGCCTCACAAGAGGCTTAATTGCCATGTCATTGATGAGAAAATGAGACTTCTGGCCTCCAAGAGGAGGAAAAAAAATCTTTGCCGTCTTCTTTTGATCTTAATCAATAAAGATGGTATAAGCCAATCGCTCAACGGCTTTCACATTTTAGTTTTTAAGCACGTGGCAGAAAATCTTTTTATAAAAAAATAGCACCTTTAGTTTGTGAAAAGGGAATTTTTAAATGACTTTTCCAATTAATAGCTATTAGTATATATAATTTATGTTCTTGTGGACTCTTTGCGAAATTATCATATTCTGTTTTTGAAAGAGTGGCAACTTTTTCAAAGGTTTTCAAAGGTTTAATTATCTTATGATGTTAGCATATGAAGGGTGTGTTCTTTGGAGTTACACAGATTAAATGATTTCAAGTAAATCCTAATGAGCACTTGGAGTAAAAATTATTTGAAAGTATTCAATGACTGTTTTAAATCTTTTACAAGCAGAGTTTTGAAAGTAAAACTTTTAGTAAGTTCACACAAAATTGAATTTTTGTCATTTTTTCCAACATTATCCTTATTAATTCTGATAATCGATTTGAAAGCAAGAAATTATTAATTAAATTAAAGTTTTCGGAAGGTCTCAACTATATGGTTTACTTTTAAATAATATAGATTAAGCAAATCTAATCATGAATGCTCAAAGCAAATAGAAAATACAGTAAACAGAACTAAAAATCAAACCTCTAACATATAGAAATAGCATTTCATAAACAATTAAGCATTTAAGAAGCAATTTTCTGAGATTTATGTATTTCAAACCCACACACATTATGCATTTCTGTAATCAGCAAAGCTTCATTTATTTAATCAGATTAAAATTGAAAACTCGATATTTTGAGAGTACAAATATTCCTAGTTGCCTTAAAATAAGGTTTCACATTTGGCAATAACATCTTAATTTAATATCCATGCGACTCTGTTGTACACAGACAAAGAAAAATAATCCGATAACGTGAGAATATAATGTCCAGGCAAGATACATCCATGCTTACGTTGTAAAATTATCTCCAAAATGAAATCAAATATATTATTTACTTCTACTATTTCCTATTTTCCAGCCATTAGAGAAAGCTATTTGTTATACAGTTTTAAAGTATATTTTAATCTGAAAATAACTTTATGGGCCATTCAACACTATAATTATTGAAGGAATTCTATCAGAGTTTCAAACTAATGTAAGAAACTGTGATTTTAACAAACTATCAAACAATTATTTTGTTTACTGTCTTGCATGCTACATGAAATGCAACTTGAAATCCGAGAAATATCATAACTTTGTTGAAAAATATTATTCTCCTTCTTGTAATAAATACAAGAAGGAAAGTTTAGAGTTATAATTTTTTTCTCATTATTGAGATAAAAATAAGTTTTCATCAGATCTGGAACTCAAAATAACTCTTTCGTGTTTATTTCATGTAAGATAAGGGGGCGTTAATTGTGTAAGCACTGAACGGTTTCGTATTAACCTTCTAAATTGACCTTCAAACAAACTACTCAGAAGCATGCACGGTGTTGTTTTCTAAAATACCTTGAGAATAAGTATGAGTTTCTAATTTTTGATGGTATCAATACGAACCATATTGAAAATGTTATTAAATCAATTAACAACATAAAGGTCAGATTTTGATGAAAAGCCATTTTTTTTTTCACTTGAACTTGCATATTCTTTTAATTTCGTTTCCGCGTTGTCAATAATATATTTATCCTGCAATAATTATGTAGAAGTTGTTGTTTGAAAAATAATGTATTTAAATACATGTTTAACATAGATTTTGGAAAATGAGGGTAAACTATTTGTTTTAGGCAGATTTTTATGTGTGCCACTCTTTGTTAACTACATATATACAATGTTTCGTTGAGCCCTAAGAGCAATAATTAGTGATGCTGTTAGATAATAAGAAATAACTAAGATTTATTGAATATATTTGAATTAAATATGAATTAAATTATATATATTGTTTTGAATACACATGATTCATATTTGGAACCGGATAGTTTCAAGTTCGAACCTCGATTTCTCTGTATAACTGTCGTGTAAGCGGGTCCGGTGCACGTTAAATTCATCGAATTCAAATGCTCTTCCGTTGGTGTGGTGTGGACATTTGAGTTTCGGCCCAGGGTGCATCCCCGTAACTGACCGAGGCTCAAAATTAAATCTGAATGGGAGGGAAATACTGAACACTTATTTATATCTTTCAGCACTTGATTCGGGTAAACGAGTTTGGTGTAAATAAAGATAAGAATTTAGATATGTCAGAGAGTAGTGTTCTAAATGAGGGAATTGTTCAAACACACACACACACACACACACACACACACACACACACACACACACACACACACACACACACACACACACACACACACACACACACACACACACACACACACACACACACACACACACACACACACACACACACACACACACACACACACACA
>JAPMOQ010013963.1:138025-248834 GCA_026543055.1 Argiope trifasciata
CACACACACACACACACACACACACACACATATATATATATATTGTTTACAAATTTAATGTTCATTTACTTCTTTCTCCAACTTTTTAGTCATTCAAGAAAAATATCTGTAAATCACTTTTTCCAATCATATTATTTATACGGCAAAGAAGCTACGTTACAGATTAATGTCGATATATTTGACAAACTTGCTATAATTACAGAAATAAGGTGAATGTGATCCATATGCAAAGAGTTTTTTCGATAACTGTTAACAAAAAATATCAGATTGCAAGTATCCAATTTGATATTTTTTATAATTATCATTTGTTTTTGTCAGATTGTAATTATATTAATAAAAGTATAAGCAGAAATTCTCTTTCTGATTATTATTATGATCGGTGTTGGAAATTGCACAATGGCATAAAAACGTCTAAAACTGCATTGACGTGCAATGCAATCATTTGATGTTTTAATTTGACTGCAATTGTTTTCCCTACTCATCCAATTGAGTAGCATATATTTCTTTCATTAAATGACTCGTTTGTGTGTTATTTGTGCCAGTTGAATTCAAATAGAAAGCTTATGATGGAAAATAGCTTGAAAGAAGATGTTCAATTTATTTAATCCTTTTATCGTCATTTAACTCACTAAACTATGAGTTAAATCGCGTTCTTTACAAAGGCTGATTATGTTATTATTATGAGAGTATGGATTGCATCCTTACGAAAGCCATACATTATGTTATTAAGCAAGAAAGCCTGGATGACATGTGATTGAATAGTTTTACATTGTTCCGGCTGTTTGATTTTGCTAAGAAAATAGTTGGTTTATTGTTGGCTGCGAAATATGTTTTTTTGATGACTTTCTTAATGGGATTTTTAATACGTTTATTTGACAGCTGGTTATTATTTTTTTTTGTTTTGTTTTTAGAAATGGAATCTTAAAAAATTGTGGGATAAATATCAGTATTTTTCGAGCTACAATGAGGTCTCAGTTAGAAACGAGCACTCAAAAGTAAAAATATTAGAAGAATAGTTTGATGGAATTCACGATTATTATTTGTCTTAAAAAATTACCATTTTTATTAGATTAATTTTCCTTTTTGAACGTATGTTGTCGCATTTTATCTAAACTTTAAAAAGGAAACGCTCTAAAACAGAAATAGCTTAAGATAATTATAAAATGGTTTAGAAGTATTTGATGGATAAACTTACAAACATTAGTAAAAGTTTAAACAAATATTTAGAAACTTTTCAATAATAATCAATTAGATGATTAAAATTAAATTAATTATGTTTGCGAATTGCATAGTATATACATAAATTCAATGAAAAGAAACTAATAATTAAAAAATAAAACTAAAGCACATTAAATTACGATAGTTTGAATTCACAAATTATCATATACAAAATTATTTGTGTATAGAAATACATTACATTTTGGCAATATAATAATTTTCTATTCTTGCAAAAAAATGCCGCATTTTAACTTAACTATCCATGTATCTATAATTTTCTATTTATTTTGAGCTGCGAAATCTTTATATTTACAAACTTAAAATAATGACTTATTTTTCATACTTAAAGTAAACTGAGATAAACAAGAAGACTTTAAAATTTAGGAAAACAATGTTTAAATAATTGCTTCTTCGTCGTGTATTAACATTTTCCATTATGAATTTTGTTCTGAACTAAGATCTAAAGCCCACACTCTCATTAAATTGTATAAGCAAATACTTAATGCTATTAACTTAACACACTTTACTTAATTGCATTGATTAGTTCTTTAATTAATGTGAAAATTGTTTCCCATATTAATTTCTTAGGGCTTCGTATTAAAATTTGCTTGGTAAATAGAATAACAAGGCTTTCAATAAAATTGATTTTTCTAAGCTGAGATGGCTCTGATATTAAGATAATTATTGCTTTAGCTTACTTTTTTATACCTTTTGTTGATATATATATGCAAATATTTAAAATTTAGGAAGCAGATGGCAGTTTCGAAGACAGAAAGATTCTTGAAATTTTAAATTTCGTTTTATTCTTTTCCTCCCGGGAAGTGAGGTAGGCATGTTTATGTACATGCGGCGCGAACAAACACGTCCATTCATAGCAACAAATTAGGAAGTAAGTGACTTAAAAAGAGAAAAAAAATATTCCTGTCTTATTTATTATGTTTCGATTGGGAAAATGTTTTTTTACCATCCTAATATACAATTAAGATTCTCTTAAGGACTTCTCCATGTGTCAATCTCAAGTAAGAAGAAAACATTGGTCTTTTCAAAAAGCAATTTTTAGATCAGCAATTTTTATCTTTTAATTCGCAGCGTGGGAGCTGCTGATTAAAACCTTTTTTTTAGTTTCTTTTGAATTCATTAAACAGTGAAAGGGGAATGGAATCAGAAAAAAAGATAATATTTTTGATAGACTTTTATATGGGCTGAATTCGATAAAACTTTGGGAATTAATCAGAATTGAAATTAGTCATTGCCAAAGATTATTGAAAAACGAATATAAATCAAATTATCTGAACCAACTGTTTTGTACAATATATGTTCTTTATGTCATAATAGCTGACCTGGCAAACTTCGTACCCCCTAACAATCAAAGAATAGTTTAAAGAGAGAACAGAGGTTCAGATTTTATCATATTTGGCTTGTTATAATAACGTAAGGAAAAAAACCCGATAAAACTGTAAAAATAAGCATTACTATGCATATTTTCAGTTACAGGAATACATTTGGGTTTATTCTCTTGAGTCAAACGCCATCTGATATGCAAATTTTTTTGTTTTGTTATTAGGAGCAAGAGCAAATACTGCTGATGGTTCACCAACACATGAATGTACCACATGCAATTGACCATGAAAAAAACATGGGTTTTCTATATTCAGACCACAAACATTCAACGACTGACCTTGTGATTTGTTAATTGTCGTCGAGAATGCAACACGAATTAGAAATTGTTTCCGTTGAAATTCAAAGGGCATATCGCTTGGGATCATGGGAATTCTTGTGATGAGAGCTTTCTCCTTTTTGAATTTTCCTTTGAATATAGTTGCGGGAATCACATTTATCATCAGTTTTTTTATTACCAAACTTGTTCCATTGCATAGTTTTGGTTTGTTTGGGTTTAGAAGCATCATGACCTACGAGTCAAGCTTCAGCTGTAAATTCTACGTTGGTAAGTCAGGTGTATCTAACTAATTAAAAATTCAGATGGATAGTTGGTGATTTTATCTTCATTTGCAACATTGTCAATAGATTTTAATGAATGCAGAGTATCAACGATTTAATTCTGAATTATCCGCACATGAGGTAGCACATGCTTCAATGAACAGTGAAGGCTGATTATCCCCTCATTTACCGCAATATCGGGAAAGTCAAGTTCGGGAAAGCGGATCGCTTTGGTAAGTCACAAAGAAACTCTTCAATATTATCGCTGAAGGTGTTTCAGCTCAATGATTAACATGCACACTCGACTCGCTCGTCAACATTCGACGCTGTGAAATAAACTCATTGCTCATTCTCCAGATGCACCGTCAAATGTACAACAGTTGAATAACATTCGTGAATTGGGAATGAGAATATACGCTAAATCGAATCATTGGAGTTCACATATCGAGCAACTTAATAGCTGGTAATTTAATCGTTGATATCGGGGGTATATCGCTGCTTTTCTTGGCATACTTTGTGATTTTCCAATATTGATTCAAATACTATAGAGCATCCCTAAAACTAATAATTGAAACATGACATGAAAATTAAAGCATCGACTTTTAAAAAATGATTCTTCACACGCTACCATCAATATTTTAAAATCAATATAAATATTGTTAAAAATCTATAATGTTGCTTCGACACGATTCAATCACTAGAAAGACCGTCTTACAATCAGTTTTGTAGGTTTAACTACTAAACAATACCCCTAAGATCAAGATTAATTTTTTGTAACTTTTATGATATATTAATGGTTATTCTGTTATTCGGGTTTGAGATAAATTAAACAAATGTAATTAAAATTGGTACTTCCGTTCTTATAAATGATGTAACTAGCAAGATTTACGACTTTGTTTTATATATATAAGTAAGGGAACGGAGCTATATATTCATATAAGGGAACGCAAAAATAGTTATAATTTTAAATTTTATATTGCAGTGAATGGAGAAATTATGATGTTATTACTATCTAATGGAGAATGAAATTCACATAAGTATGGTTAAACTTAATGTTTTTCTTTAATGTTGACGGTATTATTTGTACCAACAAGCCAGACCCCTATACGTATAGCTAGTTTTTCAACAAATAGAATTTCAGTTACACAACGGTGTCATTTGACAGTAGCACAAATGAATTACATAAGTCATATCACAGAAGAAAAGAAGTAACACTGCATTATTTCCCGTAAAATAATGACATTAACACGTCGGAAAAAAGAAACAATGCCGGCTGTACACACTTTTGACAAAGAAGCCATGCGATGTGGAGCCAGCAATACTTTTCCTTGTTTGTGAGCACGTCATATGATAGTTTGATTAAGGGTTGAAAAAAGAATCCGACAGCTAAAAAGTAAAACATTGTAAAAGCGTTGCTTTTGTTATTGTAATCTTTCTTCCAAACGGATTTTTCCGACCTGTCATTGTTCTTTAACAATACTCGTGACCATTTACGTTATTCGGGATGGCATTTTATTGCGATAACGTAGTTTTGAGATCTTAATCCAGGGAGTTCAGTAGTAGAAATTTAATACCGAGTAAAATACTATGGCTGACTTATTTCGTATATAAAATGATAGAGTTACTGACTTTCTTGTTTCTGCATTGATTCTATGAGATAGTTTTAATGCATCAATAATTTTAATATTGATTATTTTTTTCTACTTCTTCTTATTATTTTATATTAGTATTATATTTATAAATTTATTTATGGTATTATTTTCTTATCCTTATTAATCTTATTTTTACATTGTGCAAAATTATCATCAACCATTCAGCATTCGCGGTCCAGTTTTCAATTTAATAAGTTGCTTTCCTTTCATAAGTTATTAAATATGTCGAAGTGTATTTTGTTTACTATGTGTACGTGTGCTATCCTTTCAGTAAATTAATCGAGTTTTTAAATAATATTTTCTCTTGAATATTCTTGCTTTCCCCTCTAGTGTGCTGAAGCCCCCCCCACTCAAGGGGGGCCTGCCCTATGGGTTGAGAACTGTTGCATTAAAGGTAGTATTCTAATCACAAAACTATTTAAAAACTATATAAACTATTTTTATATATTCAAAACTTGGAACTCAATCCATATAAATAAATTTCGACTGCATTCAATTCACCATTTGATAGTGCATTTTAATGATAAAAAATATTCTAAGATTCTATTATATTTATATGATTCGTTTATGGTTTTCAACTTAATACTTCCAATTTATTTATTAGGCAGCATTTTTTGTTTTATTTCCATATCCCGTGTTTATGTATTATTACTTTCCTATTATATATCTCATAGATCCCAACATGCTAAATCTAAACTGTTACTTCATACTTAGTTAAATGTTTTGTTTTAATCAAAGTATAGCGATACTCCCATTCCCAACACAGTTATGCTTATTAACATGTTTTTTGTTCAATATTACAGTAAATTCAAATTATCAAAAACATTTTCTTCTTTAATGCAGTTCGTCAATTGACTTTTTTGTTGTTGTTACCTATGGCACTAGACAAGACCACTGAGGAAGTCAGCAATTTAAGCCCAGTTTGAGCAGCAGCTTCTGAGGGTAAAGAGCCTTGAGTACCCGAGGGCAGAATTCTGGCTTCTAGCTGTTATGGAAACAACACTCACTTGCACAATATTTTTTACGGCCCTTTGACACATTATACAGATAGTACACAAGGTAAAGGACAAGTATACACGAAAAAGGACAAACATAGCAAGGGGAAAATGCTCTATTTCTAGTTCAGGTCACCGGTCGTTTTGAATCAACACTAATTGATTTTATACCAAGAATTTGGGTTAAAAAAATTCTAGCATTAAAAATCCTTAATCAGTCTAATTTGATGATCATTTAAAAATTATGATTAAAAGAAGTATCTATAAAACAAAAAAGATATGTTTAATTTTCATAAATTAAGAATTATTATTCTATAATTTGATCAAAAATATACTTTTCTCAAATAATGAATTGTTTTTTTTTTAAATATTTATTTATATCTTAGGATTTTTTAAAGCCTAATATCTATTTCTTTTTAAAAAATAGCAACTTTTAAAATTTGCATTATGTAATGTAGCTTTTATCTTCAGTAAAACATCAATTCTTTTAAATTGACTGAAAACTTTGAATTAAAATTAATAAGAACTAAACTAATTAAATTAATCAACTAAATTTATATGACAATTTAATATACTAATTATGGCAATAAACTATATTAAAGTATATATTAGACATTAAAAATTATTTAAAAAATTTAAATTCGATTATTTATAACAACTTTTTAATGCTTTCGATGAAGATTCGAAAGCAGATATTTAGATTTTGGAACAAGTTATTTTAAGAAAAGGCCATTATTTTTTTATTTTAATCATTAGAACGAGTGACTAACATTCAAGTTAGCAATTTGTTTTATTTATTCACAAAAATTTAAATGATTATAAATTGCAGAGAAATTTTATGTCCAAATTTATTACACCTGGCCAAAACATAACCACTTCATTGATCTCATGAATTATCCATGAGAATCTTCCAATACTTTATATATCTCTAGCGAGACGGAGTCTCCGGGTAGAGGCTTTTATTCCTGTTTATTAATCTAATTAGAGGAGTCAATACGGTGGAATGATGTCATCAAGATACCAATGAACGAACCGCAAAATTTACGCCTGCCTTACTTCGCGTTCATATTCTAGAATTTACTAATTAAAATTTGTCTTTTCTTTTTTTATTTCTTGAATTATTTTTGGAAAATATCGTAACACGTTACGAATATTAATAATTAGATTCATTTGGAGATAGATAGCCTTTGTTAACTGAATTATAGTTTTAGTGCAATTTATCAATACATATACAGGCTGTTAATCAGTGAATCATTCGAGAATAAAGAAATCAAGAAATGATTTATTAAATATTTCATAACCCCTTTTATATGGATTATAAATATTCAATATAAATCGATTTTATATATAATTTACATTTCAATTCTGATATTTTGCATTGTTATTATAATTATCCTTATAACTTACATTTCATTTGAATTCTTATTATTTACATTATTATCATAATTATCCTTATAATTTACATTATTGTTATAATTATACTTATAATTTGCATTATCATCATAATTATCCTTATAATTGGCATTATTATTATAATTATCCTTATAATTTACATTTTATTTGAATCTTTATAATTCATTCACATTTGAATAATTTACATTTTACAGGTGAAACCATTTTATATATAATTTACATTTGATTTTCATTCTCTAAAAGGAAATTCCTGCATTGCTTGATAAAAAAAAATTCTCTTTATCAGCAATGCAGATTACTTTACTGATAGGTATTATAGGGTAATATTATGCAGAGTTTCCAGCTAAAACATTGTAGTTTAAATTGATTCTGTAAGAACTATGCAATGATTTTGAAAAAAAAAATCAAAAAATTGCATTTAAATTTAAAAGTTTGAATAAACAAAAAATTAGAAAGTCTTAACTGTAGTTTAATTTCTTTCAAATTATTTATTAAATAGTTTAATCATTAGCATTAAAAAGTTTTCCATAAAGAAAAATATACATAATTTGATGAAATACTCAAAAATAAAATAAGTATCTTTCATAAAATAATCTATCTCCCTCAGGATTATTGGATATAGACATATATTGGTTTGATTTTAGACTTAGAAAACACATTTTCAAATTCTCTTATTCATCTTTGTTATTGCAAATCATCTGTTTTGATGATGTTTTGGGTTACCTCTCTCGCGAAAAGCACCACCTTATCAGAAACTGATTTTATCCACATTCTATGTTTCATTCGGTTACGACCAACTAATTATGAACAAGTAGATGGACCCATGTGAAATAAAGTGAATGTTTTGTGATTCATTTTTGTTATTGTAAATCATCTGCTTTGATGATTGGCGTGTTACTACAGTCACGAAATACTCAACCTCATCAGAAACTGATTTTATTCACATTCTATGCTTCATTCGGTTACGACCAACAAATTATGAACAAGAAGATGGACCCATATAAAATTAAGTAAATAATTTGGGATTCTTTTTTTGTTATTGTAAATCATCTGTTTTGATGATCGGCGTGTTACCACAGTCACGAAATACTCCACCTCATCAGAAACTGATTATGACCACACAAAAGAAAACAATTTTTATTAACCAAGAGAAATGACTTATATAAAGTGTTGTAAAGAATTTTTTTGGTGGCGCCAAGCTTCTCTTATTTGATCCTTTCCATATAAGCTATAAATTAGAATAAAAATATTACGCTCTATCATGTAACAAACTCCGGCTTGGCAGTTTCTAAAACATTAAAAATATTTTTATTTTTCATAAATTCAAGAGTAAAGTTAGAACTCCAACGAATTTCATATTGGAAAGGAAGAGCAAAAGAAAAATAGTGATGGCATTACTAAATTAACATCTGTGTTACAATTTAAAAAAATCACTTAGCATTTAGTCTTCAAAGTTTTTCAAATTATGCTTTTAGGAACGGTAAAGAATCAATTTCAATAAAGTTTGCTACCTCTCAAATAGGCTGGTTCATATATTGGGAAGTAGCAGTCTTTTCTCGTATTGTGTAACTACAAGTGCACTTAATTTATTTTTTATTTATAAAGGAAGTTAAGAAAAGGTGACATTGCAAGAGCTCCAAAATTACCACATCTAAATACTTTTAAAAAGTTTTAACATATTACCGGGATTTTATTAGTCAAAACACTAGATGATATGAAACCATAAAAATTCTACTCTTCAAAAGATGGAAAATATGCGATAAGTAATACAAAATGAATAAGCCTTGTTAGAAAATAACAAGGAATTAACATATGCAAATTCTTTAAACTCTATAACTCTATATTGTAATTGATGCAGTATGAAATAGCAGTTTGTTTATTGATAAATTCCTAATATTAGTTTATAAGTTTATATTAATTAATATTAGAAATAGTATAATTAATATTAGAATCATCATAAAGAAATATTATATTACTATTATGAAATTTTATTAATTAAAATAATTAATATTAAAAATGTTATGTTATAATAATATAATTTACACGCATACATAAAGTGTAGAACATTTTGTGAATAAATTTTAAATTTCAGTATTACTTTTTTTACTAATAAAAGAGCGTGAAGCTGGTATTTAAGTTATTGCTTTTCTTCTAGTTTTAAATTATTACATCTCTTTAATGTTTTATTTCAAACTCAACCTCACAGTCAACTGAAGTATAACTCTCTGCTTATCATTTAGATATTTGAAATATATGGTAGGGGCACACAATTATTATTTGCATTGTTCATTCAAAAGTAATCTGCTAATTTTTAAAGATCATCAAATCATAAATGAAAAATTCTTTAATATTCTTTGATGATACGTAAACTTGGTTTTACTTCTATAATAGAATAACGCTTAAATGTTCAAAAATTCAAAAATGAAACGCAAACAAATTATTCATCAGAAACAGTCAAAATTGAACAAAATGAAAAGTAATCAGTCAAAACAAAAATTGAAGACAATTTTCAAATTGGAAAAATCTAAGAAAAATAAACATCATTCAAAACTTAGTTTTTCTTTACAAGGAAAAAAGTAAGACTAATTAAGACTGAATTTTAAAAGTTAGTTTTTTTTCGAATAGCTTGAAAAACATTGATAAGTATTATAGGAACAAATGTGTTATTATATAGGAACTTAAATTATAGGAACAAATGTTCAACAGCTGTGTCAATTTTAAATACACGTTGAAGAACAAAGTAAAAAAAAATCTTCACCTTTTATTGATTTGTTTTTGTATGTTTCAATTGTAAGAAGATTAAAAATAAAAACACCAAACATCGAAATGAAATTCAAACAATTCTTAACGGCTCGAAACTTAATTTTTTAATTTTTAATAAATTTCTCTTTTGTAAAAAGCTTACTAACATACTTCACTTCTAGATGACGTATTACTGATATAAATATAAAATTTAAATGCATCATTCTTCATTCTTCGTTTGAGCTGAAAAGCTTTTTATTTACTATACATAAAATTCTTTTAGCATCTTGATCATCCATGATTTGAATTACTCACAACGTAAAACAATAACCTTTATACGATCAGAGTTTTAATTCAAATTCCAAATTTTCTTCTAGTAAAATAACACACGAAAACAGTAGTCTAAATATCTAAGTGAGCAGCATTATGCATGTAAATGATTAACATAATTTTATACCACAGTAATTTTAATTTCACACTGAATGACCAAAGAGAAATTATCCTGGTTCTAATTTATTAGATAATTTCATTATATCTACGAAGAGAATCTAAAATAATTCAAATATGTTAATAATTTAATCCTCAAAATGAAATTCGGACAATTCTTAAAGACTCAAAAAACTCCTTTTTCACTGTTTTTCCCTGAAGGTACCAATAAATAACTTTTTGCTTGCAAGTTATGAACTCAAGATGACAAATTACTCGCATTAAGGTAAAATTTCAATAGCAACGCATTTCATTTCATAGTCAAAGCTTCGAAATCGTTAAATCTGAATCCAAAAGTGATTTAATTATCTTGATGATCCATGACTTTAATTACTTTTAGCATAAAGTAACCTTTTTGGCGTAAGAAATTCTAAAACAAAAGAGCAATGAAATATTCCTGTGATTAACGATCAAGATCATCAAGATCGAATAAAGGGGAGGAGAGTTGTCCCCAGCAAAAATTGAAGACAGAGTTTCCTCTTGTCCACCCAATAAGCAGTCTGGAACGTATCAATCTCTGCCAGATCTTTCAATACCAAGGATTGAAGATTGGATCAATAGCGCACACTTTTTCCTCAGCTTTCTACCCTTACCCAAGCAACCGTGTAACCTGTGATGTAGAGTTCGGTCAACATCAGTTAAAGTTAGTGATCAGGCTTTCGAAATAGCCATCCGTTTCCTGATCGAAGTGCACCAGATTTTCTTCTTTTTTATTTGCCACTTTTAACGCCAAAAGGTCTAAGGATAAGGGGAATTAACTGGGAAGTCGTTTTGTGAAAGTTTTTTTCCTCATTTAACAGACTCTAATTAGTTTGCTTTAAAGGACTGTGAATTTTCTTTATTTGGTTTGTTCAAAAATTCAATAAGTAGGAAGGAGCAAATAAAATACACAACTTTTCGATTTTGTTCTTTATTTTAAAGACTTGTATGAAGCTATGATACTTTAAATTATAATGGAATGCAATTTAGATTTTGGACATTTGAATGTTTATTTACGATCTTAAGATTATTACTTAAGTTTTGGCATGATATTAAATGATTTGATATTGAATACAGGATTCTGAAATGTTTATCAATTGTGTAAGAATTAAATATAATGAAAATAAAGCTTTTATTCTGAAGCTTTGTCATCAATTAAAAACCTTTTAAGAATTTAAGATGCAGTAGAAGATAAAATGATGAAAACTGCAGATTAAAATGAATTTTCTTATTTTTTATATGTATGAATAAAGCATTAATGTTCGAACACTACCGCCAGATTTTTTTCATAAATTAGTTGAATTATTGATTTTGCAATAAATATTTCAAATTCTTATGCTAGAGCATCACAAACACTTCAAATATCTTTGACATTATACACAGTGCTGAAAATAATAAACATTGCTTTTTTTAATTTAAAAATATTTTAGCAATTTTATAATTAAATTTTCATACATCGTTTCCATTTAAAATCATTTATTGAAGTTTATTTAAATATTCATACAGATAATAAAATAGAAAATATTTAAAATTTTATTTCATGCATTTTATTTCACAAATGAAAAATACTTATAAATTTATATTGTCAAGTAATGCAATGTATAAAGGCAACTAATAGAAATGGATTATCTTTACTAAATAAATTCTCTTCCAACAGCATAAACGAATAAAAATTAATTAACAGCGAACTTCTAACGAAATAAAAATGGATTTTTCCACAGATACACATCTAAACTCTTGATACATCAAAGTTTTAGACAAGACAAAGTCAAAATAGTTTTCCTTCCTTTTCGTTTGCTATATCCTATTTGCGAGCATATTTCTCTAAACGTGCTCTTACCTGATCATTGTTTTTTTAATATATTTTAAGATAATTTTATAATTTTTTGTGCTGAATGTATCTCGTGTATATGTGGAAAAAATAGAATTTCTAACAATATTCATTTCGATATATAAAATATTATACATATTCTTATTTGGTTTTTTCCATAAAATTTATTTTTATATACATAAAATCATTTTTTTTCACTTTAGGCCTTTTAGAAAAAAAAAGTAGAGAACAGAAAAAGGAATGTTATTATAGTTCAAAAAATAGTTGCCTATAATTGGGTTAATCTTGCTCCAAAAATCCAGATATGTGAACGCTCTGACTTTCATTTTAATTTTCCTTCGTTCCCTTTGGAGAATTTACTGATTCTCTAAGCAACTCTATTGATTCGTATTTTCTTCTATACATCTTAAATGTGTATCTGCCTACAAATGGCATTATGATAGTAATCGCCACATCTCCACAGGATTGATATACGAAAATGGCCAGTAAGATGTTCGTTATTGGGAAATATAATGGTAGCTTGTCAATTTTTTTTACCTCAAGCTACCATTTGAATTCAAATTCATAGTTCATTCTACAATTCTCTTCATTTCTGTCGAAATTCTTAGCTTATTGTACCATTCTATTCAAATTCATAGTTCATTCCACCAGCCTGTACAAATCTGTTCAAATATTTTCTGTTCGAAATGTATACTTTCTGTTTGTTCGTACTTCGAAGTGCGTGCCTGTATGTCACTAACTACTTATTTCTGAATACTGAAAAATTAATTAGCTACATTTAAAAAAAATCTGCAAAATTCATATGCCATTTCAATGTTTATAAATACAAACTGAATAAAGAAAAATTAGCAAAATCATTAAAGTTAAATTGCGTTTTTGCGAAAGATTTATTCAATAGGTGGAGATGTTATTTCACTTCTATTTTGTGAAGCGAATGGCATTGAAGAAGTCTTTCAAAATTGTTGGAATGAAAATGACGAAATTGTAAACAAAGAAGTGATTCAAATTTGACGAAAATGTCAGTAGATAAAAAAAATAGAAACTTTTTGAGATAAGCAGAATATGTAATATGAATTTATAAGAATATGTTTAAGCCATTCGGAATATGAAACACTTAAATAAAGTATTTAATTTTATCATTATAATTATTCATAAATAATAACTATAATTCTTACCGTTTTCATCGAAAGGTTATTAATATTTCTTTCCATTTGATCTCCCTTATAAGATAAAAGCTTAGAAATAAGTTTATAAAGAAAATCCATTTTTGTTGCTTCTAAAGAGAAGCATTTCATTGATTCATAAAAATTCACACCACTCATTTTTAATTTTCTTTTCTGTTTCCATTTTCATCTCCTTTTCAAGTGAATTCGGTCGCTCAACGACCTTTGATGTATCATTTTTATTCATTTCTCCTACAGTGGAATCAATACATAATAACAAAACTCAATTTCATAAATTTTATGGGCAGCATTGTTTTTATACTAGTTCTGCAAGATATTAAATATTCCAACATGTATTTGCAATTCGAATAAAAAAGACTTCTTCGAAACTCGCAGATTTTCAACTTGCATGCAGACTTAATTATTTATTCACTTATCTCTTATTAAGTAGATATTCTAAATGTTAAAGAAAAAGTATTTTTATAAGAGAAAAAGAAATTTCATTACGGCAGGTTTCATTATAAAGAAATTTGTTAATAAAGAAGTCAGGGATTCCTTATCATGGCTTATGTTCATAGCTCGCTTTTAATTACTTTATAATCTTTATAGTTTTTCGAAACGAATATTTATATTAAGGCATTATTAATAATTACGGAAGAATTACATGTTTAGACAGACCCTGATAAGATATGTTTCAGACAGACTTTTCCTTTATCAAGGTTTCTTTCATAATTATCATTAATAAATGAGATAAAAAGAATTTGACATTAGAATGCTCATTAACTTAAGTGTTTCACAGTATAAATTTCATATCCCTATAATTGTATCTCTAATCATATCTTTTAAAGAAATTTTGAAAGACACACGCAAAAAAGTATAAGAAAAGAAACCCTCAAAAATTGAAAGAAAATAAATAGTAGATATAGCTCAATTCAATAAAATATTAGATTTCCAGGATATTCCCAAATATTTTCACATTCTATTTGATTATTATTACAAAAAAAAAAAAATACAATTTGTGCTTAGTTAAAATAATTTTTCACAGTCCATTTAATTCTTTTTGACAAATGTGCTATTGTTTATTATTTTACGTGATATACTTTCTACAATTTGTTACTTATATTTTTCTCACTAGTTTAAATTACATAAGCAATAATTTATTCACTCTTTGGAATTTTTAAATACATGATCGATGTATCTCATTAATATTGGAATATAATAAGGAAGTGAGCCATAAATTTGATAAAGAAATGAAAATATTTATTATGCCCAGCATATTTAATGCACATGTTTAACAAAGATCAGCAACTTATTTAATTTTTACAATTTTATAAAAAAAATTCTTAATCAAGAGGTCCAAGTTCTTATATATTTTATGAACGCTTTCAGATTTACTGTTTTAAGCATATCTATGCCTCATCGCTATAGTTATTACAAATGAATCCAAACTCACAAAATACTGACACAAGAAGTTTTAAAAAAACATGAGAGTTTATCACTTCAGAATTCAAGAATATTTATATGCATAAGCAATGTAAATTATTCATTTTATAAGTTTAATAAAGGCACTTGTTACAAATTTTATAAGGAAAAATATATACAAATCAAATAACAAAAATGTATATCGTTTCAACATAGTTGATGCATGTATTTAACAATTACCAACAAAATATTTATTTTCCAACAATTTTTATCAAACCTTATATTAATCAAGAGGTTAAAAACTTTATATAGTTTATGCACACGTTCAGATTCAACTATATCTATACCTCACCTATGCAGCATATTGAATCCAAACCCAAAAAAAAACTGGGACAAAAAGTTTTTAAAAAATATGAAAGGTTACCATTCCAAAATTCAAATGCATAAATGATTCATAAATTTGATAAAGAAACTAAAATATTTATCGTGTCTAACATAATTTATGCAATTGTTTAACAATTGTCAACGGGATATTTGTCTCGAGATTTGTATAAAAGTTTGTCTCAATCAAGTCATTCAAGTCTTTATATACAATGTGATTTAAAATGAATATATCTATACAAACAGCTATAACTATTTAATGTAAAGCACATAATATAGACGGAGCTTCAAAATTTCTTTACTTAAGGTGCAGGTGCAGTGAAACTGAAGTTACTCTTGAGCAAGTTGAAATTGTTCATCGTAGGCGTCTCATTAGTGAAAACGGCGAGTCCAGACTTGACGCCCTGCGACTTTTATCTATTTATTAATGTGAAAGACAAAATATATATACTTCCCTTGCCAAAAACAACTGAAGACCTCAAAGTATGCATTTGTAATGTGTTTGTGTCGATGACTACAGATATGCTTCAGAATATGTTTTGATATAGTCTACCGCCTAGATAGTGTCCGTGTGACCAAGTCACATAGAGTATCTATGACGTATGTATACAAAATTTTGAAGTTCCGTTCTACATTATGTGTTAATCATATTGCTAAATTTTTTTCATTAAATAGTTATAGCCGTTTGTAATCACTAGAATAATTTTGAATTATCCCTTACTTTATAAACTTCTACAAATTCACTCGTTTAACTAAATCTTCGTCTCAACATAGTAGTTGTTACATATCGAATCGAAACGCAAAAAATTTAGAAACAAGAATTTTTTAAAAAATACGAAAGGATATCACTTCGAAACTCAAGAGTGATTTCGATTCCATTAAAAGAAAGCATGATGGACTGATTTTCCTGATAAGGATTTTCCTTGTTTCAAAAATAAGACTTGGGGAGTCCGAAAATGCTCCTTAATACTATTTTTAAGATACTGGCAACAATTTCCGACGTTTCCGAGAACCTACACCTGCAGCAAACAAGTTGAGGAGCTGATCTTTTATTCACGAAGCATTATTTCACTCTCCAGATTTCACTCGAGAACATGGAATAAAATATCGATGCATTTCCTGCTATCCTCTGATCCCACTTTTTAGTATATTGCGATCCTTTCGAGCAAGTCGATGTCATGTATTGATGAATGTAGCCTCAGGATGCGTCTTGGTTCCAAACTAAAAGTAAACGCTTCATGTATTACTTCATCGAAAAAAAGTATATTACCTTTTGTCAATACATTTAACATTTGTTTCCTGCGATGGAATGTATTATACATTGTTTCCACTAAAAAAGGAGTTTCGGAAACAATGGGTATGATAGTTAAAAAGTAGCGTATCTGAGATAAAATGTTCCAAAGCGTTAAGAAAAATGGGGCATTATATACTCATATTCAATGATAATTGATATATAACATGTTTTCACCTTTTTTGTTGTTTAGAACTATGACTTTTTAAATTTTAATGCTTCAATATCTTTTAGTGAGAAAATGAAGTTTTTCAGTCCACATTTTCTCCAGAAAATATTGTATGACGCTAATGTTGAAAAATAAATAAGAAAAATAGCATTAATGATGTTAAATGGTAAATAAAAAAATGCATGAGAAAAAAAAATGAAAATGAAAATAATGTTTTCAGCAAATTTCGATACTTTCTGTAATTTTAAAGTATTTTCTGCTCTATTTTTGTTTACAAGTATTGAAGAACAGAAGAAATGTTCTTGGTAGAGCTTACAAATTAGCAGAATGTTTCATTTTCCATTTGATATCGCAAATTTCAATTTAAAAAGTCTCATGGCTTCAAAATGATTAACAAAGTTTATAATTTAAATAATAAAAAAAATTGGGAAGGGCTATTTTGTTAATAATATCATTTTATTAATGAAGAATTACATCTGAGAATCGTTGAGTCGGTGTGATTAACTGGCTTCATAAGAATAGCAAGTTTCTAAATTGGCATTCACGACTTTCAAACCGGAAATCTTGTTATTTCATTGATTCACAATTTACATTTTAGGACCCTCTAAATTTCTCAATGGAATTAGATCTTTTTAACTTCTTTAGATTGACTTTAAACATGCAATTTTTGTATGTATAAAAATTTATTGCTAGTATATCAGAAATGGCAACAATTGCTTGGATGAAATTTTATATTTAGATATGGTTTAGGTTTTTAAATTTATCTATATAGGTGACTTACCGAAAAATAACAACAAGATTTAACACAATTTTTTTATAACTGTTAGAGCTTTTTTGTGTCTGATCTCATGCTGACAATGTCATATAGTGCCATCTAGAGCCCAATTTCACTATGGTAAAACTTCATTAAGTTCAAAAATATGAGAATGATAGTAAACTTTAAAATGAATATTGTAATTATGAAGATTGTTTCAAATAACATTGTAATACCCCTCCTTGCATGGGATTTCGTTGGTGTGTGAGGTACAGATAGAGATGACTTCCAAATTTAGCCCCAAATTTTTATCCACATATTGGTACGGCACACAGCACAAAATAAAACACGGAATGACGAAAAATATGAAAAGAAACACCACCACTCTAACAGAGGGGCATTCTCCTCCTCGGTTTCAGATCCATCCCTCTTCACTCTCGCTTTCCTCCCCCATTATCCGTTAGGCAAGGGGGGTTGCTATAAGTGGTGAGCAGGGTTGCCAAAATTGGCACGGCTTTCAAACAAACTAAGTGAATTCATGAATGTTTTTTAATTTAAGTGATCATCTATACTTATAATAAAGCTCAATGTGTGTGTGTGTGTGTGCGTGTGCGTGTTGTTGCTCTACAGGCCAGACCGTTGGACATACAGCTACTAAATTTGGTACATGTATACCTTGAAGGTCGGGAATGTGCACCTCGGAGCTCTTTTTCCGATTTTTTAATTAGAATTTGAATTAATTAAAATTTAAGCGAAATTTTAAAGTTTTCTCGCTATAACTTCCAAAAATATTATCGCACAAACAGGATTTTAACATTAATTTAAAGAAAAAAAATTAGCTTTCTAATGGTATCAGTGTTTTAATGTATAACTCAAGCTTCTATTTTTAACGAATTTTTAAAGAAACATTTTAACCATGTTTTTTGAGCACGTGACTGGATAAAATAAAAGAAAACAATGACGGAAGTTCAAATAAAAAACAACAACAACTATCATCGCAAATCAAATCTAAAGAAATACAACTTTCAGCACGTGACTGGATAAAATAACATAAATATAAAATGTGATATCTTCTAAAAAAATAAATGCAAGGCAAAGGATTCTGTGATCGTTTGCAATATCTATGTCATTAATTCCATAAATTATCTTTATTTACAGTAAACTTGATTAAATTTAGACAGGATATGCATTGAAATCCCGACTTAATGGCATATTTCTATAATCTTTGCAATATCTGTATCATTATTTCAATAATTTTTTCCCTTTTTCGCTTTCTTTAAAAAACATATTTAACATTTTGGCAATATCATCGGAAAAAATTTTTTTAATATTTTGGAAGCATAATCGATAAACTGATAGATCATAAACTCAAAAAGTTTTTCCGAATAATGTTACCGACTCTTTAACTACTAATAACTGAATCTTTTAACTTTAACTATTTCTTAAATTTTGACTAATGAATATGTGATTTAATTGAAAATTTTAGAACTCATTACTCATGGTGAAACAGCTGGTCGCCAAAGGTGGCTAGTATATACTAAGATTGAAAAATATTCATATGTAATCAGCATCTAAATATTTCTAATATTTAGATACTGATTACATATGAATTGGCACAGAACACAAAATGACGAAAATTATGAAAAGAAACATCAGCACTCTTAACAGAGGGACATTCTTCTCCTCCGCTTCAGACTCATCGCTTTTCACTCTCGCTTTTTTCCCACATTCTCCAATAGGTTGCTATAAGTAGGGAGCAGGGTTGCCAAAATTGGCACGTCTTACAAACATGTTAAATTAAATGAATTCATATTTTTTTTACTTAAGTGACCAGTTCATATTTTGTAAGATTGAAAAATATTCATATGTAATCAGTATCTAAATATTTCTAATATTCTAAAAATATTTATATCTAAGTATTTTTTTTTCCGAAATAAAACAAACAAACAAAAAACACAGTTTTACGGGGAAAAAACGGAACGAAGCTCGGTGTTCCAGATATTTGCTCCTTTTGTGCAAAGCTATAATAACGTCGCACATTAAAGTTAATAGGTGTAACATGCTTTCTGTTTTGTGAAAGTCCAGTAAGTGAGACTCAGTGACTTTCGAAATGGCTGTAAACTTTTAAATATCAAGGCTTTATTTTTCAAAACATGGCATAAAAATTGTGTGTTTTTTTTGCCATACTTTGAAAAGTAATGAAAATATTGGCAAATGTACAATACTTTCCAAATAGGTAAAATTTGTAAAGTGTTTCAGTTTAAATTCAAAATTTTTTAAAAATTCAGTTTTTACTTAGAAATTATTTTTTATGGATAAGAAAATTGTAACCCAAAGGAAAAAATACTTAAAATATTGCTCTAAGATATTTAGGCAATGAATGCCTGTCGTATTAATATTACGTCTATATATTCTTCCTTTAATTTTAGAAATGAAGAGAAATAATTTGAAGATTACTGGATTGAATATAAAAAATAAAGAGAAAAAGATCTTAATTCCCGGGTTTTATGTCCAATGATAATATTATTTTGGTACAAAAGAGAAAAACTACCAAATATTAAGTTAGAATTGAAGTTAAATTAAAATGCAAATTTATGCACTTACGAAGGTACATCTTTCATTAAGGTGTTAGATAGCAGCCTTTTTTAATTTTTACATCATAATATGAATAAGATGTTAAGCCGCTTGTAGTTTCTAGTCATTATACTTGTATAATTAGGAAATAATTTGTCCAAATCAACAAAAATAAATTATCTTGTCATGTGGTTATGATATGATCTTAACAAATTATACAAATGAAATTTTCCAGCAATTTTATTAGTAATGTTTCTTAAAGAATCGATCAAATTTAAAATGCTGCCTAAAAATGGAAAGTTGAGATGGATGTTTTGGAACAAAAGAAAAAAAAAACTATATTAAGTTAGAATTGTAATTAAATTAAAATGCAAATTTATGCACTTACGGCAATGTATATTTCATTATTAGAAAGTACCATTTTTTAATTGTTACATCTTAATGTGCATAAGACATTAAACCACACCGCTTGTAGTCTCTAGTCATTATACTTGTATAATTAGGAAATAATTTACCCAAAGCAACAAAGGTAAATTATCTTGTCATTTAGTGATAATATGCTCTTAACAAATTACATGAACGAAATATTCCAGTAACTTTATAAGTAATGCGTTTTAAAGAATCTATCAAATTTAAAATGCTGCCCAAAAATGGAACGTGTAGCTGGATGTTTCCTATTATGGATAGGTCGGAGGACGAAAGAAAAAAAAACAGCTTTTAACATAAAATTAAGGTTTAATAAATGAAAGTAGCGATGTGAAATTTTACGAGCGTGCTAGAGGCCTTTAAATAAATTGCGTTTGCCCGCTGAACATTAAAACCTTGATCCAATCATACCCCATTAATTTCAGCCTCTTAATTACATCCATATTTTAAGCAAGCCTCGAGGTTATCTGCACATTAGTGTGAGGTTACACTAAAAAAGCAGCAAAAAAGTAATAAAGAAGAACATACATGAGAGTTTCGATCTATTAACTACTAAAATTGAATAGAAACTTGGTCGAAAAGTGAAATTAGTCGCCGTTTATAGCAAAAGAGGTCATAAAATGCTGTGTACAAATAAAAATGAAGAGACGACAATTCTATTCCTTTTTTTTCTGCTGCCATTTTTTAGTGAATAAAAATAATAAGATAGCGTAGAAACTTGTGGGTTCGGAAATTTCAGCATTTTTCAAAATCGAGGACAGGCTATTAAAATGAATACAGCCAAATATGGTTTTAAACTTAGTAGGATGATTTTAAATAAAAATGAATTTTCTGGCAGCAGAGAAAAACTGTATTAGCATTTAATTTTCGCTTGTAAACGATATGAAATGTTGAACTTATCTAGTGTTGATTGAATTAGAGCATTATTAGCAAAATACTTTTTTAACTAATATTATATATGTAATATTCTGTACAATATTATTACAATACATATAATATTTATTATATTATGCGGAATATTAATTGTTAATAGTACAATATTGTTACAATACACTCAATATTATTTATTATTAGTATACTATTAATTGTTAATAACACAATATTATTACAATACATGCAATATTAATTATGAATAGTACAATATTAATGCTAACAGTACAATATTATTTATTATTAGTACAATAAGAATATTTGTAAAACAATTTGAAACAAATCACGGAAATTCTTGATAGCGAAGATTGAAAAATATTTCAAATGCAAATAAAGGTGAAATTCCTCCATTAATGTTATATTTAATGAAAAAATATAGAAAAAAGTAAAACAAAATGTTTTGTTTTCATTATAAAACGGCATAAAATATTAGGTTCTAGCATAATAGCAAATTGAACAAGCGTGATCCAGAAAAATAAATAATAATGTGAGCAAAATTTACTAAAAATCAGTATAATATTTGAATAAATATTCAGAAATTATAGCAAAATTTTTCCATTGGAATATATTTTTGAAAAATCTGGAAAAAAAACAGGGATATCATATTACTTGAAAATATGAAAAATGGGCAGTACTTTTAATTTAAAGTACCTTAAAATATATCATCACTTATAAATAATTAAGACTACATTTAATCGCTGTACAATGCATATTAGTACTTTAACACATTCACGCAATAATATATATGCGATGAAATGGTTCTGCATATTGCTTGCTTACATTTACCGAAAGCATATTTCGAAAAGAATGTGAAATTTATTATAATTTTTGAAGGACACTGTTCTTTATTTTATTAAAACTGAATTTATGAGCTTGATACTCTCCAACGCTTTGCATATTATACATTTCGGGAATTTTAGAAATATCTCCTGTTTTCCAAGACCAAAATTGAGTTTTCGACGTTACAAAGTGTCCCAGGTTCAATTACTAAATTCTGAACAATTCCTGTTAAAATATCGAAAGCGTAGTGAATTTTAAAATTTATTAATGAAATAAAAGGAAAGATGCATGTATGTTTACATATTTTCTCTACAAGGAAGAAAAGAATTTAATCTAGAAATTTATATTTCCCCGACAAAATTTTTACTTTGCAAATAAATAATGTTTTCGTCTCGACCCATGGATTCAATTGATTTCCAGAAGCCTTATAAATGCTGGGAACTCCATTTATTGGGTTGTTCGGAAAGTCATTTCGTTTTTTTTTGTGAAAATGAAAAGAAATTTTCGTTTAATGAATAAATTATTTATTAAATTGTAAAATTGCCATTCTGGTCTAATACCTTTTGCCATATTTTTGGTAGTAACATGATTACACGCTCATAAAAGTTTTGGTCTTTGCTGTAAAAAAAACTGATCGAGGTGGTTTTTGGCCTCCTCATTTGAAGGAAAAATTTTGCAAATCAGTTCTGGTACTGATGTACTGTTAACACATCTTCTCCACACATATTGGCTAATTTATTTCTGGCTTGACAGCATTTTTACCTTTTATATAGCAAAAAAGAAAAAAATGACGAAAATGCAATTTATTGCTCTCCATATTTAAAAGGGCACCATCCAAAAACTACTGCGAAGAATCAGCTGCACTTTTTCACACTCAAGCCTTGCTATATCAGCTCTTAAAACATAAAATGATTTTGCGGTTTAAGTATGAAATTGGGTGCGAAAAATACAATTAAATCCTCTGTCGGGAAAAAACGAAATTACTTTCCGAACAACCTAATAGTTTTATTTTCTGGAGAATTAAGAGAAAGCACAAGAAATAGCATTTAAAAATATATATTTATCTATTCATCAGTCTGTGAACACGGTAACTCTAAACAGCTTTGAGATAGAAAGGTAAATTTATATTTATCGTTTTTGCACCAAAATTTGTAAATGTATACCTATCTTTGACTGAAATCCATCAGTGGAAGCATCATAATTACTAAACAAAGAGAGCAACAGAATGCATAAAATTTGGTATACAGATCTAAAATGGAGATGTGTATCAAATTTGAAACCAAATTTGTTGAGGATTTGTTTGTTTACACTTTTACAAGCATGTAAAAGAGCAAAACTTAAAAACTTAATAACTTAGATTTATGAAATTTTGATATTCAAAATGAGATAGATATTCAAAATGAGTAATTCACTTCTGGTACTAGTGTATTAATCGCAAAAGTCACTCTCTAATCGATAACTGTTTCGTCCATGGAATACAGTCAATAAAACCGAAGTGCACCTGAAAATTCTTGAGAAAGTTTCGGGGAGAACTCTCAGGTAGTTGATTCGAGCAACATCATCTTTTGAAGAAATAATAGAGGTCATTTTACTATATATTGAAGAGGATAATCTACGAGATTCTATAGCCAGTCCCTTTTCAATTACCTACGATCCTTCCCCCTCGTTGGAGGCCCCTCGAAATGAGGATGAGATGCTTCCGGTATGTTGGTTGGATCTCTACAACCCGGTGGGCACAATAATAGGCCGGGCTTCTGGGCCTCCCATCGTCATCGATGGGTGGGTTGTATTGTGGTCGAAGATGGTTCTTAAGACTCAACTATAGTTCCCGCCAGTGTTGCTGTAGCTGCGGTCCGATCATTCAGTCTTGCGTTATTAATCCATGCTCCTTAGTGGCGGGTCAGAGGTCAGTGATATGAGTTTCTCACCATAATAGACCTCCTCTTATCCTTCCAGTGGTTGAACGTATGTGAGAGATACACTAGAGATGAATTTCTTTTTATACTTTCAGGTTTCTAGGCACTGGGGACGCCTGTCTTTGGCTATTTGTCCCCCTACCTTTGACTTACTTTCAGTTGTCGTTGTAAGTTTGTGGCGTTAATAAGTCTCTGCAGATCAGATATTTGTATCTTAGAGATACGCCCGCCCGTTCATGTAAGTTTTTGTCACATTTCATTTTGTATGATTTTACAAATAAATCCGTATTGTTTTAGACTGGCGACAGCAGGCAATTGCACTTACGAAGGGAAATGTTGAAAAAAAGCATCCACATCTCTAAAAAGTGAGCTAAAATTAAAGGCGCTAAAGAGCAAAGCCGAAATAGGTATTGAAGAACTGGTAGATGCGACATCAGGGAAGAAACCTTGTCAAAAAGAAAAGCGGACTAAAATCATGAGGTTCGGTAGTGAGATTTGACAGAAATTTATATGTTTGGAGCACACTAAACATATTTGCTCAAATTGCAACGCTTCAATGAAATAACAATGAAACTATCTCCACCCTTCTCATATTTAACTAGCAATTACTTTTTTCCTTTTTATTCAGAAATTCTGTATTTTTGCACTTCTATATCTCATATGAAAATTGTTCTGTCAAAATATCGACGATTTCATTTATATTATTTTTAAATCAATTCAGTTAACCTGTGGTCATTTTATATTGTTATTGCAATCTATGTTTATATTATTTCTCCTTCTTTTTAAGTAAAAAATGTTTAAAATGATTGCTGTTATTAATCCTAAGCTATTTACAATATAATTTTAATAGTTACGCTTTTGAAAATTTACAATTTACTATAGCGTATATGGGAAATACGCGCGACTTTTCATGTTGGTATGACGAACGCGCACGCTGGAAGGTTAATTGAGGATGAGGTGCTTCCGGTATGGTGGTTGGATCTTGCCAACCCGGTGTGCAAAATAATAGGGTGGGAGTCTGACCATCCCATCAATGACGGGACGCACTACTCAAAGGGGGGGGGTACTGTTGCCGGAGATGGCCATTAGGACCCAGCTACAGTTTCCGCCAGTGTTGCTGTTGCGGCGATCCGGTCATTTAGTTTTATGTGGTTTATCAGTTAGCTTTTGTGGCGGGCCAGAAGTCAGTAGTATGACCACCCCTATACTGATGTGATGATATTTGATTTCTATGAATTTTAAATTCGAAAAACATGCATGTTGTAATACTCGATTCAAACTCAACACTGTATAAACAAATCAAGTTTAATTTTATTAAGGTCCTATTTTAAAGCAACACTAGAGCTATTTCAGGACTGACATTTTAGTTTTGAACGAGGATTTTTCAGATGACGATGATGAGACCTGAGCTGATATCCTCTTTCCATGCCACACAAATAGGGGGGCTTTTTGCCCCAACGGATTTGAGGTGTACCGGGCATACTCACACGAGGAATTTTCTGAGAAGTCGGATCTCGAGCCTGAGACCCTATGACTCTGTGGTCGAGACGTTGCCACCAGGCCATCCTCGGTGTAATTCTTTCTTTATAAAGTTAAATCAAGTATCAAATTTTTTTAAATCGCATGGATTCTGCTCAAATTTTTATTGAAATAAAACTTGCCCTTTTTAATATTTTACACGTGTAGTTACGATATACTTATTTCGGATCTACAACTATAACAGAATCTTGAGACTTTGATTCAATGCAATCGCAAGGCGTAGGAGTATATGCGGCTTATGCGAGTTAAGCTCTAAGAGGCACTATATTAAAAGAACATATTCTGTCTTCAAAATAGATATAACTGAAATTCTATTCCTTGACAATAAAATATTTTACCCCCATAACATTTTCCCAGCCTTTAGTTCTCTCATGAGGGGTTGAAACAATATACATTCCATAGTCCCTCAAGGGATCCGCGTATTCTCCGAGACTGTTTCTCGATTCATGGCATCGTTTGTTATTTCTCGCTTACATCGGGAGGAAAATTGATTACCAAGCCCGTTTCTTGAAATGCCTCGGAAATATGTGTAACTGTTATTGTAAGAGAAAGATTTTTCTGCAGTCGGAGCTCAAATCTGACATTCGTCTACCGTATTTTGATATATTTCGTTGTTTCCTTGAAAACTTCCATTTTTTTATCAGTAAAATCTTGAAATCCTAATTAGTTTATTAAAAAATATTGGAAACAAGAATTTCCCTTAAAAGGGTTAAGTTCTTAACTAGTTCAGATTTAACTATCATACTTGATATATACAATATGGTCATTAAGATATCCGACTACGTTCGAAGGAAAATTTTTGAAAAATTGGTTTTTAAAACATTTTTTAAAACTGTGGTTTTTAGATGTATTGTCAATTATAATACAAAATACTGTGAATAAAAAATAATTGGAAATATAATTCATTTTGGGAAATAGGAAAATTGGTTACAAATTTTAATGATATTAAACCAAAATGTATAACACTCTACACAAAATTGTAATGAAGCAATCCTGTTTTTCTTTGCACACAAGCTATAGAATATGAAGATGAATTGAATGTACCAAAATCCAAGAAAAATGTAGAGACGCAAAGAAGTTATGAGTAAAAATATACGTATGTGTGCATTTTTTCCTCGAATTTACAATTTAATTTTTTTAAAAACCCCTGTAAAAGAAAAAGTATTTCACCAACCGTAAAGTTTTTGGTTCATTTCATTGCCCATATCATTTAAAACACACCCTGAAATTTTTATGTAAATTAAAATTATTAGTTATTAGTTTATTGTATTATTAGTTATTACTCTATTAGTTTTTGAGATATGTTAACGGTGGAAATTTTTTATGAAAATAAAAGGTTTGAGGAAATTGAAATTAAAGACAAATTTTAGCAGAAAAAATATGTGACCCTGGATGACAGGTCAGATCTTTCTTTTTCTAGAAATGATAAATAGTTTTGGAAAGAGGAAAGCCTGAACTATAAGAAATAACAATGAAAAAACATATTTACAATATGGTCAATAACCGGTGTCGGATATATATATATAATATGTCGGAAACCTTAATCAAAATACGAAATTCTACTCCAGCTTAAAATTGTCTGTTTCTACAAACATGCAAAACATTGGTTAGATTTTTCTAGCACAGTTAGTTTAGTTTATTTTAATTATATTAGCGTTTCAATTTAAAGCAACACTTGAGTTATTCTGGGTTGAACTTTGTAATTTTACACTGCGGTTAGATGACGAGGACGACACCTGAGTTTGTACATTCTCTCTCAATTTCAACAACACATCAGCGAGAGGTTGTTATAGCTCAGAATCTTGCAGTTTACCTCAAAGAAATATAAAGCGATTGGATAATCATAGTTAAACGAATTTTTTGTATTTTTCATTTTAATTGAAAATATTTAAGCTATATCAATTAAACTTTCAAGATGGATTAATATTTAGACTCCATTTTTAGTTTGCATGTCATATTGGCATCGTCAGTCTTAAATCTTAACAATATATTGTTAGACTTAAAAATATAAAATCGGCAACCATTAAATTCCTATCCTGGAATGCATATGAAATATTTGAATGGACTGTTTTAACCATATAAAACTAACAGAACTGTATTCCAAACGATATATTGTGATAACTACGAACAAATGCTACAAAACTGCTTTCTTGGAATATGGACTATAAATTTTATTCAACGTCTATAAATGTCATTCATATGGAATAAAGGTTAGGCAATTTGATGCATTTACAACAAACATGAATCTCAATTTTATAGTTTTAAAGTTTTTTTTACAACTGATTTGAAGTAGATTTATGGTTTTCGAAAGTGTTTAAGAATCATTGGAGTCGGCTAAAAAGCTTCGTTTCAAATATTCCTTTTTTATAAGATAGTCCTATCCGAAATCAAATATTTTCTGAAATCGGACTAGAAATATTATGCATGATTAGAAACGGGGTTTCGAAGAAGTGAATATAACTCTTTATGAAAAAAGAAAATAAAAAATACTAATTAAATACGATAATGGCGAAAATGAAAGTTTACAAATTTTTAAAGTTTTTACAACTTTTCAGCATTTTGGCGAAAGTGAAATTATCCTTGCACATTGTACCTCTAATTGAGTTTATGTTCCTTTCACATAGTTTTTGGTTTATAAATTTTATGAATCTCATAACTACTTTAACTGCAGGCATAATAATCAAAAATAAAGAACTTATGTTCATATTTCTCTTTTTTTTCAATATTTCATTTATTCTAATGATCGAAATGATAGAAAATAATGAGCAAGGAATATAAAGGGACAAAAATGCCAGTTAGGATTCTATTTTCATGATAATCTCCGAAAATATTTTAAAGATATGTTTGAATATAAGTTTAAATGATCTGAATAAGATGTTTTAACTTTTATAGAGATCAAATGCTTAGAATAGGTTATAATAAATGTGAATATCTAAAAATATATAATCCAATCTATGGATATAAATATATCCATTTTGAAAACATTCTTTTGAAGAAAAGTCGTTTTATCAAATTTGACCTTCATTCCTTGAAAATGTTTTTTCACATTTTAGTTAGACATCATTCTGACAAAAATTCGTTTTATCTAAATATTTATTTATTTTGATGTTTTATTTAACTGTGCATTAACTCATTTTGACATTTCTATTGGATATTGTTTGTAATGAAAGGAAACTTTTAATTATATTGAAAATAATTGGAAAAGATAAATGGCAAGGGCCTAACTTTCATTTAACATAGTTAATAAGACATTTACAGCCAATAATTATTGGTTATAAATGAACAATTGCATTTGTAATTTGATGTTTTCAATGGCTGTTGTGATAATTTTGGCAATTTCATTTAATTATCAGCCTAATATTAAAATAGGATAAAAATAAACAATTTTACATTCACCTGTAAGTGGACATTACATTCACCTGTGCATGGATATTACATTCACCTGTGCATTTATTTTACATTCATCCATGTACGTAGATATTACATTCATCCTTTAGGTAGATATTACATTGACCCTTGCACGTGGATATATGGCATTAGATAGCATGTAAAATTACAAATTTTACTGTGCATACCAACTAAAATATGATAAAATCTTTAAAAAATATCATTTTTATTCGTTTGCGTCATAAACAAATTTAATTCAGAATTCAACACAAATTTTCAATGAGAGTTATAGAACCATGCTTATTGGGTTTTTTTTTTAAATATTATATTTACATGCACTTTAACAGATAGGTCAATTGATAGTTAATTCGAACTTGATATGCTGTAAGATACAGATCTACAGTTTCCGTTATACATACAGTTGTGATATTTCAACTATATTGTAGTTTTAAAAATTGTCATATGACCATTCATACAAATAAACGGGGAAACAATTTTTCATTTAACGGTTTTCGTCCTGAATTGATATAAATCTATCTATGTGGTGTAAACCTGGCATATTAAATATTATTACAGACCAATATACATGGCATTAAAATATATAATTCGAATTCAAGAAGTTCAAAAAATCCCCAAACGATTTGAGATTGTAAATTAGATCATTATTATTTATATTTATATTACTCATTTATTACATTACTCACTGTATGTTCGCCATACAAGAAAATAAAAAATACACAATAATGTCAAAATTGCGCACTAATTATTGAGTAAAATACTTTATATGAGATTCATAGAAGATTTCACCTTTTATTGTACTCGTTTATCTTCCATTAGACTCGAATAATTATGATTTTGCAGATTTTATTTTGATCCCATTAATTTGAAACTGAGATAAGTGATGACATGAAACAAGTAAATCAATCAACCAAGAAATTGCAGCTCCCGAATGACCCTTGTGATTTCCCTAGAGTATTACAAAAGTGACATAAAAATACAAACTCAATAGCCTTTTTTTTCATCTAAGAACTCGACTCTTTTTTTTTATCTTCGGAGATCAGGTACAGAGAGAGATTTCTTAGCACAATACAAAACGGAGGTCACTTTCCGAAAAATGTATCAAGATCTTTTTCAAAAAAAGTGAGAGAAAAGAAATGGGAGAATGGACGCTTCAGAAGATAGTGAAACTGGTATGAATTGAACTAAAGTGAAGGGTAAAAAAGACCAGGTCCAGTCTTCTTTGCGAAAATGCATTTTAAAAAAATTCATGTAACAAAAAGTACTATTCGGGGCTGCAACGGATAAATTGATTTTTGAATATGGTGGAGGAAAAGGCCTCCGTGAGCCTGCAAAAGACGTTGAATATTATTTTGACCATATGATGTGCATCATTTTGAGATATATGAAGAAACAGACATAGAATGAGAAATCGTAAAGGGCAGCCATGCTATCTTTATTGAAAATATTTTATCCTCTCTGTCTAGTTTTAGATTTTTGAAATGAGTATTTCAAAGATTTAAGCAGAAAAAGAAAAGGGCTTTGAGAAATGAATTGGTATGTCATTTTGACATAACAATAAAAGGAATAAACGTAGCAGATATTGTTTTCAATATCGAGTTCTAAATTGTTCCGTCTGAAATAATTAAATGGTTCGAAGCTCTGTCAAGGAACTTTCGGGAATTTTGTAACAAGAATAAATTCTATTGAAGGAAAGATATAGAGCGTATTTCTCAAAAATGTATAACGTTTTGATTATTCTTATGGTGTTGTGGAATGCAGATTATTATGATCTGTGCTGCAAGCCACATGACTTATGTTTTCAGGAACAATTCTTTGATCATCACATTCACACACTGAAAAGACAGACAATCACGAGCTCAGCTTAACAGTAGAGTACCAACTCTCATTCTAATTACACTTGCCATGCTTCTTCTTCTTCTTGCATACAGCCGACCACCCCGCCACCACTGAAAGTAGCAGTATCAACAGGATTTGTTGTGGTCGACTGCTAAATAAGTATTGTCCAGCCTTACATTGACCGATCAGTCAAAATAGCATTCTTTTCGGGGTAGCAAATGACTGTCTTCCTCCCCATCTGCACTCTCTCAAACAGTTGGAATGAAACTGTCAATCATTAACATCATATCCTTCAGGGTTTTGAGATTACCTGATACCATCAGTACTGTACTTAAATCATTATTTTCAATCTTCAGGTCCTTCCTTAACTCTGAGATCTCCATACATTCCATTAAATAGTGGTAAACTGCACCAATTCCCCCACAAATGCATTTATTTTCTTGCGTTCTTCCAAATCTTTGGAAAAATTCAGGAAATCTCCCATGTCCAGATATTATTTGGATTATAAGTGAATGGTATCTTCTTATTTTGATTTCCGTATTAGGAAAAAAATTCGAAAGTGACTCTTCCTGTTTTGGACATATACCATCCGTCAAACCATTGCAGTTTTATTTCTTCTCTCAATTCCCCTTTTAAAACACACTTGCCATGCTCAATGCATTATGGGATGGCATACGGAATAGTCTAATCAGGCATAGTCATCTGGTATTCAAAAGATTTATGTAACTGCTACAAGGGAACATTAAATTTATTCCACTGTATCCGTAGTTGTTTAGTTTAAGGTACCCATCTACGTCACACCCCTTTTTGACAGACAGGCACAAATTAACTGCATTGCTTTATTTCAAAATCTGCATCTTAAGGTATCGATTACGTTCGAAGGAAAATTTTTGAAAAATTGGATTTTTTAGAAACTATCTATTTTTTAGATGTATTGTCTATAATAAACACTATAAATACTAAAACAATTATTTGAAAACATAATATATTTTGAGAAATGGGAAAATTTGTTGTAAAGTTTAATGAAATTTAACCAAAATGGTTTGCACTCTGCACAAAACTGTAATGCAACAACCTTATTTTTCTTTTCCTACAATTTATAAAAATATACCGATAAACGAAATGAACCAGAATCGAAGAAAAATCTTGAGATGCAAATAAGTTTTGGGTAAATTATTCTTATATATGCATTTTTTTTCTATAAGTTTACAACTTAATTTTTCTAAAAACAAGTATAAAAGAAAAAAAGTAGTTCACCAACAATAAAACTTTTGGTTCATTTCATTGCCTATATTATTTAAAACACACTCTGAATTTTTTATGTAAATACCTCTATTAGTTTTGGGGATATCATGTTAACGGTAGAGAAGTTTTATGAAAATTAAAGTTTTGAGAAAATTGGAGCTAAAGACAAATTTTAGTTGCAAAATTTGCGACCCTGTATGATAGGTCAGGCCTTCCTTTTCTTAGAAAGGATGAACTCTTTTGGGAAGATAAATGTCTAAACTAAAAGAAATAATAAAAATTTTAAGAAAATCGCAATGTGGTCGAGTGTTTTTAACGTAGTCGGATACCTTAATAATTCTCAAAACCATTTTTACGTTATTTCTTACACAAAAATTCAATTAATGAGATTTTAATGTGAGAATACTAGAAACATGGGCCGTTCCGGGTTCGATTTTAGCCTCATGCATGGCTGCTCTATACTCTGTGTTTTATCCGTGAGGTGTATAAAGAGCCCGTCTGTTGAAATGGGTCTTGCAAGCGTATGTGTATGGCAACTTTATATGAGATAGAAGTCAGACTTCTGAAACGGATGCATAGAGGCTATGCCTTCAGAAGTCACAACACGTTAGACCTAAATTGCAAACAGCTGTGAAGTGACATTAGTGAAAACAATATAAATTAGCGTTTTCCATCTTTTATTTGTCTTATTGTTAATATACTATATGCATAATATATTAAAAGTTGTTTTCTCCTTTTTCATTTCGTTTGTAAAGTAATGGGTGTTATTTTTAAATTTTTTTCAGCATGGATTTCTTTGCTTCTGATGACATTGTTGAAAATTTAGTTAATTCTGAATCGCTGAAGTATCTTGATTCTCCATTGATGGGGCAATTTTGAGTAATAAATGAATGTAAAACCTTTAAATATTACTTATGAAAATGGTAATTGATAAAAGTATCTCCAAATTAGTTGACATGCATTTTAAGGTCAAATCACTGAAGAAATATTGAAAACATCTGGTGTCATTTGCATAGTTGGTCATGGTTAATATCCATTGGATGTGTCAAGTAAATAAACGACAACAAAAAATATTGAAAACTTAAATTTAAAAAAAAATAATGTTTGTGAAAAAGAAAAAAAAGTCTAAAAATTTGAGAAGTTTCGAAGAGAACTCATTTTTTTTATCTCCTTTTAACTTCTTTTTACGAAATGCGGTTGCACTATTATTTTTTTTCTTTTCAAATGCACTTATTAGAATTTTATTTAAAATACCTACCTAAAATTTAGAAATTTGTTTTGTTTATAATACTGTTCAGGGAATGACATAAAATATAAGAATAATGATGAAGCCATTGCAAAGATATGCTGTTTTTAAAATTTGAAAAAAGGTGAAAATCTGCAATTTCACTTGCCATTTTCGGAAATTTCGAATTATTACTAAACTTCTGATAACGTTTCTACTCAATAGATCAATGATTGTATATACTTACGGATGTTTCAATCCTATAATTTATTATTGGCTCAAGAAATTTGAAAAAAATTTAATTTAGTACAAAAAATCAAATTTCAAAAAATTCCATTTTGTAAAAGGAAAAAATACTATTTAGATGAAACGCCTTTAATTAAATAAGAACCTTGAAAATTTTAAAATACTATAAAAATAGAATACTTTCTGGTATAAGTAAATACGAATTCGACATCATTAAGCTTTTAATGCTTTATTCCTCTTCCAAATCACTCTGTGTACTTCCTAATGGCTTTATAAAAACTTTGGAAATGGCATCTTTTTTGAATAAAAAAATATTTCAGGTTAAAAAATAAGTAGACGTTTTTCAAAAATTTGGTTTAAGTATTCTGGTTAAAGAATACTTCCAAAATAATATTTTCATATGCTTACTACTGATAATCACTTCGTATCATTAATTAAGTATGCATTATTGAAAGAACTATGATTCTATATTCTATTCCAGAACTGATGTGTCTTTCTTGTAATAAGTAATGAGTAATGAATGAATACATTTTCATGCTATTTAAATAGATTAACCCTCCGTTAGGCGCGCGACTTTTACTGACGTGTTTAAGCGCGCGGTCTACAAATTTATTTACTGTTTAAAATGCAACAAATAAAATTTCTTGATTAAAAACTGATTCATACTTTTCTTTTAAGTACCGGGTGGCCAGAAATAAAACACCCCTACTCTGACCTCCCTGGATATCGAACTACTCAGTGTAAAGGCTTGAAAATTTGTGGACATACTATTCAAAAAATGGGGAAACGGATTTCACGAAAAAAAAATTTAGTTCCAGAAATCACCGATAGGTGGCGCTGTACCACTGGACGTATGCTGAAAAGACACAAAAACACGTTTTAAACACATTTTATTTGAAAGTACCAAGCATACATGAAACAAGGACGTTATCGATGCAGGGAATGCTGCTCAATATGGTTCCCTTCCTGAAGATGTAAAATGTGAAGTCTGTGGACAGCTTGTTCAACTGCGGATCGTAACTGGTCATCTGAGATGCTTCTCACATGCAGACTGATACTCTCTTTCAAATCTGCCAAGGTTATCAGACGTTCTCGATAAACAAGGTTTTTTAAGTGTCCCCAAAGCCAAAAATCACACGGATTAAGATCCGGTGAACGAGATGGCCAAGTTGTCGGAAACGCGCGACTGATTATTCTGTCAGTGGTGAAATGTTGGCGAAGAAACTGTTGCACAGGGAGTCCAATGTGTGGAGGTGCTCCATCTTGTATAAAAGTAATGGTGTCAAGGCATTGGCGCTGCTGCAAATGGGGTACAACAAATGTTTCGAGCATCCTTTTGTACCTGTTGGCCGTCACGGTACATGTCTCAAGGCCATTGGAAGTAACCTCTTCGAAAAAGAACGGTCCAAGGATGAATGTGGCTGTGAATCCACACCAGACTGTAACTTTCGGTGAGTGGAGTGGAATCTCTTGGAAGGTACGGGGGTTTGTCGTGTCCCATATGCGACAGTTATGGGTGTTCACTGTTCCACTGAGGTGGAAATGGGCCTCATCGCTCCACAGAATCTGCCACGGCCACGATGCATCCACTTCAACTCTAGCAAGAAATTTCAATGCAAAGGTCAGTCGCATCTCCCTGTCTGTGGCCAGCAATTGTTGATTAGGGCGGATTTTGTACGGGAAACAATGCACCATTTTTCTGAGTACGTTCCACACTGTGCTATAGGGAACACCCAAGTGTCGTGACACTGCACGTGCACTACTGCAGCCTAAAACATTATCCATTGACTGTTCAACAATACCGGTGGCAACATCTTCAACGACATCTGAACGAACCGGTTTGCGTCCTCGACCAGGCTGAACTCCAAGATGTCCAGTTTCCTCGAATCGAGCGATCATTCTCCTGAGAGCTTGTGGAAGCAATGGTCCCTTACGCAAATCCTTAAGTCGGCGAAACTCTCGAAGTGCTGCTGGAGCATTTCCTTTATTCTCGTAAAACAACTTCACAAGCAAAGCGCGTTCTGTCAGCGTGACAGCCATCACTAATAAGAATGACATTCCCCACCTTTTAACTTCTTTTATACCCAGAACATGGCTTCTAACCATGCTTTATGCAAATTTTTCTGGTTACAGTATGAAATTGCAGTTACAACGGGAGTTCTAGCTTCTTTACTATTTTTATTTTCCATAAGGGGCAGAAAAATTAAAAAGGAAGCATGGAAGCATTCCATTCCGCATAAACATTTTAATTTTTATTATTATTTGTGTCTTTTGATCATAGTTCCAGTTGTGCAGCGCCACCTATCGGTGATTTCAGGAACTAATTTTTTTTTTGTGAAATCCGTTTCCCCATATTTTGAATAGTATGTGTACAAAATTTTGAGCCTTTACACTGAGTAGTTCGATATCCATGGAGGTCAGTGTAGGGGTGTTTTATTTCTGGCCACCTTGTATTTTATAAGGTAATAAAGTAATTTAAATAAATTTTATTACGTTATTAGCAGTTTTTACTCACAATAAAATCTTGTTATATATTTTTAAGGATTATTTTACATACAAAAGCAAAAATTAGATAAAATAAACAAAACTAAACAAAAATTAATTTCTTGAGTTCAAAAATTAAGTAGAAGGACAATATTTACTAACAGCATTTGGAAATAATAAGATGAAAATCTTTTTGATCATTTCACAGCCTTTTGTATTTTCAGTTATTCAAACACGAGACACACATGTCTTTGCGTGCAGACTGGTGGCATTTGCAGCAATCTCACCTGGAAGACTTATTTCTTCTCGGACATCGTCCCACTTAATTTTTCCCCTTAGGATTTTCCATAGGTTGTTAAATTTCTTGAAGACCTAAAAGGACAGTTGTACGTCTTCTAATTTTCACATGCAGTTCTTTCAATGTTGATCTGAATTGTATTTGTTGCCGTATTAACTCCCATGCAAACGATTCAATAAATTTTCGTCTTTTTGTTTCATTTTCTGGATTATTTGCCTTGTAAACAGAAAAGGCATTTATGGCAGAGATGTTCAACAAATCGTAGAAAATTACCCTAGGCCACCGCCTGGATCTCCTTGCTACATCATAACTTCGACACATTTGATCTACTAAGTCTACGCCTATTTTAGTTCTATTGTAGAAGGTTATTTCCGGTTTTACCTTTTCTTCCGTTTCTGAATCAATTGCATCGTCGTGTGGTGCATACTTTCCAGTGGATCCTCTTTAAATTCATCCCCAGATTCTACCATTTCTTCTTCGCTTGACAATTCTTCAAGCCATTTCATCCACACTTTCTGGTCCCTTGAAGTTTCAACACAGCGTCTTTTACTTTGTGACATAGTTTGTTTTCAAATCAAACACACTAATGCATTAAAATAGTCAAACGTTTTAACTTTTGCGTTATAAAGCGCGAAGAAACAAAATCGCAATCTAATTAAAAATGTGACGTAATTAGGTGCGCGGTCTACAATCGTAGACCGACCGAATTCTTCCGGAAATAAACTAAACGTATGCTCTCGCTAACAAGCGAAACTACACTGTCTATGTAAAACAGTGTATTTAGAACAGCTACTGAGAAGGAAGTGTCTGCTCGCGCCATATATTAGAAATTACGTTATTTAAAAAGTACCTGGTCTGCGATCGTAGACCGCGCGCCTGACGGAGGGTTAAACATCAAAATAGGCTTTATTACGTATTGGCTTTGTTATATTAACGTCCCGTTTTAAAGCAATACCAGTGTTGTTTTGGGACGAATATTGAGGCCGGGGTGACCTGGTGGTAATATCTCGGCTTCGGAAGCGGAGGGTTGCAGGTTCGAAATCTGATTCCACCGAAGAACTGCCGTAAAAGCTGGCCTGGTGTAAGTTAAATCCGTCGGGGCGAAACGTCTTCCTGCTGAGAAGTTTGGAGAGGGGGTACAAATTCAGGTGTCGTCCTTGTTATCTGACTGCGATTCAAAATTGTGAGATCCGTCCCGAAATTTCCCAAGAATTGCTTCAAAATGGGACGTTAATATAACTAAGCTAAACTTGGGGCTTATATCGAAATTTCAGACGACGAGGACGACGCCTGAGATGGCATTTTCCCTCCTAAATTCTGCAACATAATAGGGGATGACACTTGACCCCGAGAGATTTAACTTGCACCAGACCCGCTTACAAGGCGGCTCTTCGGTGGAATAGGGTCTCGAACCTTAAATTCTCCTGCTTTGAAGTCGAGACCTTACCACCATGTCTTTATCCGCATCTCTAAAAACATACTTCAACCAGGTATGTAAGGTTAGTGTTCGATTCGCCTAGCCTTATGGAGTAAAACTGAAATAAAATTTTGTTGTTACTTTACGTTGCAAAATACTGGAGTTTTGTTAGAGAAATCACAATGTGTTTTTATGTTGTTATTTCAGTTTTTTGCAAAATTTTTAAAAAAGCATTTTTAAGTCTCAATATTTTTTCTTACAAAATAGACCTTCTTTTAAATAAATTTTTGAAAGAAACTCGATTTTCAACTTCTTTCTCTCTTATTTGACTATACTAAACCAAAAAAAATCCAAAATTTCAGGATATTTTGATTTTTTTTGTAAACCTATTTCTAAAGTCATAGTTTTCTAAAGAAAATAATTATTTGTCATTATGTTTTTAAGTATGAGGAATCATTCCTGAGGCATACTTTCTATGCATCAGTCTATGCCACGCAAGGTTTGGGATATGTATCATGAAGATATGAAAGCCATGGGCTCTCCAAGAAAAGAAGCATCCAACAATACATCTCATTTGTTGGGAAGAAATCAAAAATGCAGACATCCGTCGCCATTGGATCCCTTTGTTGGCTTATGAAAGCCAACACTCCTTTTTTCCCCCTCTAGCCCTATCTTCGACCATCTGAACTTGACAGTTCAGATACGTTATATCCCTGAGGAAAAAAAGTTAGGATTGATGAAAACCTTGAAATAATATCAATTCTTTTATAAACGTTATGATAAAAACTTCATGGTCCACCATTGTTTGGGATATTGCAATCAAGTGAACAACTTTTGGAAGTTTAGTTTTTTTAAAAATTATTTTTAACGACAGAAAAAAGCTTTAAAAATTTTAGAGCTAAGTTTTTGATAACATATTTAGATTTTGATTATGGATGAATTTTCATGTTGTTTTCGAATCAAATCTTGAGCATTTATTTCGATAAGAACTTCGATAAAAAAGTTAATTCTTTAAAAAAAAATATGAATTATGTTGAAATAAATCTTTAACAATAAGTTTCAAGTTGTGAATAGTTTTTGTTTCAAATTTTTAGTGGAATCAAGACTCGTAACGTCTCGGTCACGTGACATTTATAACTGTATATGTCGTCATCAGACATTCATCAGTTTATAGTCGCATGCTACAATATGTTGATATTCATGGTTTTTTTTTTATTTTATCGAAGTCAATTTTTACATTAGATGAATTTTTTATTACAAGAAAATATAACAAACTTATCTAAAGGCTAGATTGAGGTTAAGGCTAGGGGGCTAGAAAGGCTAGACTGTTAAAATATAAACAGTTCTCGGCATTGAAATTTTTAAATTGAAAAATAGCTGAAAAAAGATTGGGCAAGAAATCTCTTATCACGAAATAATTTATAAAATATATTTCCGTAACATTTGCATGATATCAATCAAAATATATTACATTAAAATGAATTTAGAGACTTTTATTGATGTATTCACATGTGATGTTTAAGCATAATTTTATCATTAGTTTATATGATTGATGCATAGTGGTAAAAATTTGGATTTGTGATATTTGAACTAATTGCCTTTAAAATTAAGGGAACTAAAACTCTTAAAGAGTCTTATTTAAGAGACCTAAAACTGTGGAAATTTTGAAAATTATAACAAGCTTTTTTCCTCCCAGCAAAAATAATTTTGATAAGAAATTATCTAAATTATTTTTCCTGGACTATTTTGTGAATCCTATTCTGGAAATTATGATTATTATTTCATTTATTTGACTTTTCATTCCTTTATAATTTTTTTTCATTTTATATTTCAATAGGTTTGACTCTGATAATAAAGTATTTGATACATTTTCAACTGTTCCAATTTTCCCAGAGCTATTTTTCAGTTTCAAAGGTGCTTTTGAGAGATTGGAAAAGATAAGAGATTCTAAGCAAATGCCTCAGAACGTATTGTAATTTTCTTTGAGTGCAAAAGGCTGTAGAACCCTGAATAAAAGACTCCTGTCTCTTTTGTATTAAACAACAGTAGGCATTTATATTGCAGGCAGTCTTTCATCATCACATACTTTTGATGGCACCAGTCATAATTAATTACTTTAATCGAATGCATTTGGCATCTCGTTGTCTAACAATCGAATATTCACTTTCATAAAGGAATTGCGTTATTCAATTCTCTCTCAAAGCAGTTATTATAAGCAAAAAGTGTAAAATTCGAAAAATTATTCTAAAAAAATGTATATTTATAAACGGCATTTTATATGTAGCACCAATGAAAAGAAAATATATTTTCATTTTCAGCAATCTGAAATTTCCTTTTTTAAGAATTTAGGGTTCTCTATCAGTTTTAATTGTTATACTTTTTCATTTGCACGAAAAAACATAATTTATAAATCAAAATTAGCCCTTTCAAAATTAAATCAAAATTAGCCCATTAGTCATGCATAACGGAAAGAACTTTGTTCTTGTAAATGTAATAAGCAAGTGTTCATTTTAAAATTAACGTTTTTGTCTGGATTTAGACAACTTCTAGTGAAAACAAATTTTTAAAAAAGTGAATAGCTTAAATTTTCTACTTTCATTTCATGTGAATTCCGAAGTAAATTCCTTCAAACCAAGCATGCCTTGCTACGAAATTTTTTTTAACATTTCGAGAAACTAATTCTTTAAAAGAAATATTTTTTCGTAATGTGCTCTTTATTCTCTAGCGTTTACAGCATTTCCTCTGAAAATTATTTTTTGGTGATGCAAAATGACGTTCGATTAAATATTTCATTACCATGTAATACATAATTAGTTATTTAAACAGAAAACAAGTAAAAAATATGTTAAGGAATTTGACTCATATCACAAATGCATTTTTAAACTGAAATAGAGAATTATGTTGTGGAAATAAATGCTATTTTTGATACTTGATTTCTTTCCTTTTTTTCCAAAATTTGCATATTTTTGCAATTTTATTTCAATATTTATAAAAACTACTACTAAGTACTTTAATTTCAAATCAGTTTTATAAATTACTATAATTACAATTTATTCAAGCATACTAAAAGAAAATTATTTATTACAAAATACCTTACATGGCTTTGAAAAAAATCACCTTATTAAAAGAGTTGTCACTTTTAGTTACAATTTCTAACTAAAAATAAGTTGTACTGTGCTACATGATTCATATGAAAAATTAACCGATCTATAAAAAAATTCAATCGAGATTAAACTAATTCTCAGACCTCTTATAGGTTTGTCTACATTACATTTTGAATAAACCTTATTAGATGTTTGATGTTCTCAAAAAAAAAAAAAAAAAAAAAAAAAAGATGATGAGCAGTAAAAATAAGACAACCGTTGAAAAGATGTTATGTACGTTGTGTTGCCGAGTTCTTTGAATAATTTTAATTCTTAATACGTTTTTACACTCAGCGCACTGTATCTTAATATATAGTTTTACTAACAATTGCTTATATAAATGGATTTAATTTTAATGAACAAATAATTTTTTATCCATTAATCTTTATAAGCATTAATTTATTTTACAGTTTTAGAAAATAAATTGTTTTTTGGCTGTTGACTCACCAAAAAACTTTTATTCCTGAATTTCTCATCGATTCATAAATATAATTTTGGACCAATTAAGAGGATTTAAGAATATGTATTCTGCTAAAATGAAAAAAAAAAAATGCGATTTAGTTTCAAAATGGAAGATTTTGATGATGATATTTGTTTACAAGTTTTACAATTTCATCACAGATATTCTTTTTCAACTGCAAGTTTATAGATGAAAACTTCTCATCAGAGTTAAAACTCCATTGTGAACACTGTTTCTTATTATAATGAATATAAAATTTCAGTATTATTTCACTTATTATTGAAAAGTGCTATTTTATTACATTATTCTTAACAAAGTGTACTAAGAGGTTTTTGGCATAGAAATCAATTTCTTCTTTGGCTTCTACATCAAAATCTTCAAAGTACTCTTCAATAACAATGTAGGAAGAAATTGTTTTTTCAGGAAAATAATTAATTTAATCATTTTTAATAGCTTAGAACATTTTTCAACTTGAAAAATTTTTTGAGAGCAAATTTGAATGCAAATAATTCTTTTTGGCGTACAATCGAAAACGCCGTTTACTAAACAATCACAAAAAACTCGTACGTTATTTATCTCAAAATAAAGTTGATGTTTTGTATTTTCTGATTGCTTATTTCCCTCACTTTTTTTGAATTTCAGATTCTATGCCACAAAGTTGATATTCCTTATAAAAGCAAGAAATTAAAAACATTTTTTTAAATCTACATCGTTTTATTTATGGAATATTATAACAGCGTTGCCACTTTCTCTAAACAAAAAAATGTTGTAACAATGTTACCATTCACTTAAAAATTTGAATTACAAACGTAAATAGAAGAATATTGATGATCAAAAAATTATGTTTTTAATAATACTATACTTTAAATAAACAAATTAAAATTTTTTATTTGATTATTTTTGTAAAGATAATTTAGCCGTATTTATCAGCAATTTAGCTCGCATTTTATAAAAAAAAATTAATCTACATGAGAAATTTATGCATGCATGAAAAAAATTAGCCTTTATTTACAAGTCGCAACCACTTTGACAAAAGATCAAATAAAAAAATAAGTTGAATATTATTGTTATTGAAATAAATATGAAATGTCATTCTTCTAAAAAGCAAATGCTAAATACATCAAGATTATCTTTGAGGTTCTGGCAACCCACATAATTTTTAGTTCAATAATTTAAGTAACTTTGTAATTATACATTTTAATTACATGTTTTAAATTTTCAATGTATTTTGCACAAATTTTGAAATCGTTCTGTATGCTGCACTTCCCTATACAGATTTAATTGTCTCTGTCCAGTTAAATTGTTGTGCCAAAGACCTAATACGATTAAACAATATGAAAAAAAAGGGCAAAAAGTTTTAAGTGTTCTTTAGCCATGAAGTGTGCTTTGAATCCTTTTGAGGAAAGACGTGTTAAGATAATGACGGGCTAAATAATTAATAAGAATGACGATGGCAGTAATTCAATTTTGGTCACTAATTTGCGTTGAAGTGGTAAGCCAAGGCCTGTTAAGTGCATTAATTGTACTTTCGCTAATAATATTTCCCGTATCCTGTCAAAATGAGTTTTGCTAAAATCTGAAGTGGCTTTTACAACGTAACTCAGTCAAATTAGCTGGGAATTGCATTTTCCAGTATAGTTCTGTGAGATATAAAATCCTTTTACAATATTGAAAGATTTGATTTTTTCAGTTAGAAAATAGTTTTTTTTTTTTTTGCATTATGAGTATATTATATTTCATTTGAAACCTGATAAGGTAGTTTGAATCTATAATATAAATGAATTAAATAAAACTTTTAGAAACTTATCGATTGAAGTAGAAATTATGTGTAATCAAATTATTCTTTTCAAATTATTCCTTTTTAAATTTGTTTAAATAATTATGCTTTTTAATAGGCTTGATTCAGTTTGTTACTGTTCATTAAACAGTTTCCGTAGCTTTTATAATTTATAAAAACATCAACAAGATTTTTTCAAATAGCCAATGTTTCGCCGAGTCAGCACGAATTTCTTATTCCCGAAATCATCTTTGACCCTTGAAATAAGTGGTTATAATTCATACATCATTTTTATAAAAATCTTTCCTTTTTTACTGCTCTATAGAATATTTCTCAGAGCGCACAGAAATTAAGGGCTTTATTTCTTTTACTTAACTTAGATGGTGAAACATTATTATTTACCTGTCACTAAGGGCAGTGGTGGCCTTGTTGTAAGGTCTCGACTTCGGAACCGGAGGGTTTCAGGTTGAGGACTTGATTCCACAGAATAACTGTTGTGTAAGGAGGTCTCTTGCACGTTCAATCTGTCAGGCCAAAGGTTCGCCAGCTGGTAGGTGTGGAGAGGGGGGGGGGCAGCAAAGGTGTTGCTCTCGTCACCAGACAGTGGTTTCAAAATTACGAAGTGCCTTCCAAAATAGCTGAAGTGTAGCTTTACAACGGGACATTGATATAACTAAACTAAACTAAACTGTCACTAATTTCTCTACTCATAGAAATTATAATATGAGTGTTTGATGATGATGCTATGTGCGTGTTCTGAGGGTTTATTTTACTTTTTACATTTTTCACTAAAAATAAGATTTAATTTATTTATATTATTTTTTTAAACTTTTTATTTTGATTAACTCCGGTTTCCTACCTAAGGGTAGAGCGTATTTCCCATGGCCGGGCTTCAAGGGTTCGGCTCCTCGTTCGAGCACGGTTGTTGTTTAACCTTTCTTCCGTGTGTGAAGGAGCCTCTTTATGAAAAGGGACAATGCAAGCGAGTGTGTGCGTGTCATCTTCATACGAGCTAGAAGTCAGACTTATGCCCTCAAAGTGCTCAGGGACCTTTACCCTCTGAAGTTACGACACAAACTCTGCCTAAATCGCTGACTTTCGCCAGTGGGTTTGCCTATGGCTATTGCCTAGGACCGATGTGGCCTGGTGGTAATATCTTGGCTTCGGAACCGGAGGATTGCGGGTTTGAGATCTGATTTCACTGAAGAAAGGGTCTGGTGCACGTTAAATCCATCGGGGCCAAATGTCCTTCGGCTGGTGTGGTTGATGTGGAAGTATGGAAAGAAGGGGTGCTAGCTCAGGTATCGTCCTCGTCATCTGAACGCGGTTCAAAATTACGAGGTCCGTCCTAAAAAAGCCCTAGTGTTGCTTCAAAACGGGACGTCGATATAACTAAACAAACAATTTCATTTTCCAAAAGTAACAACATTAATTAACTTTTCATTAGTAAAATTAATCAATTGATTGTTAATTAAAACTAATTAATTATTTCATTTCTGATGATATTAAAGTGGTTCATTGCACTTGAAAAATCATACACAAAATTTAAAAATGCATGCTTATCAAGAAATGAATGAAAAACCAATTTTAGAATGATACACTTACAATCATAAAACTAGTGAATAAAATCAAATAAGTACTAAGGTGAGGATGCAAAGAGTGCTGTTTTGAAACAGCACTTCTAATCAGCAAATGAAGAATTTTTACTTAAAATGAATTCCTAATGCTGAATCTGATCTGGAAGGCAACCGATAGGAAGTTTAATTCGATATAAACAAAGTGAAGGCAAAACTCTTTTATTTTTTTATTTTTGTGGAGTGGGGTTTAAAACGCCTTTTCAAGAGGAATACATTAACTGCAATATTATATAATGAAACCCTTACCAAATGAAAATACTTTCCACAAATTGTCCTTACACTCTAACCACTCGTTAATTTTATTCAGCTTCAGAAATAAATTCAATAACAGAATAAATGATAAATAATGACTACCTAGACAGCTTTTCCGTTTATCAGAGGAAACCAATAGCCATTACAGGTTTATCGTGCTCCTACTTATTTATATATTTAAATTGTTTTATAATGAGCTTAATTTAACAACGATCGATTCATTTTAAATTATCACCGAATCACATTTAAAGAATTAGCTGAGCTTCATTCATTTCATTATTGAAAATCATTTGGAACAAAAAAAGTTCAGAGCCATTTCGGATGTCTGAGTAAATGACAGCCATTCTTTTAGAATTAGTTTGCATTCTTATTAACTAATTGTTTAAACGTATCACAGCTGCAAACATTATTAATTTTCTTTCCTCGTAATTAAAATCCTGTTGTCATCTTCTGTCAATGACAAATGTCGTCGTCCATTCGACTTTGCGAGGACTGGAAATGTGATTTGAAAATAATTTGATATTCATTTTACATAACGGAGTGGAATTTAAGTTAAATTGATGCGTGTTTGATTGCTGGTACTTTGAGTTAAAGTGAAACTCTCTTTACCATTTCAAATTCGTGCAACATTTCTTTATCAGATGTTGTAGAGTATTTAAATTGATGAAAATAAATTAAAAACCATTTTTGAAGTATTTAAATTTTTATAAAAATTCAATCAATAAAAATCAACATGCGGATAAATGTAATTAACCTTTAAAATATTTTTTTTTCTATTCCTGATATATTAAAATATTTTTGGATTGAAATTGGTTTAGGGAAAAAAACAGTTAGTTCATTAAATAAATTTAATTTGATTTATTAATTAATTTAGCTGATTAATAATTAAGTAGCAAATCATTTTCTGTAATATAAGGAAGTGAAACACCTAGGTTCCTGCCTTACAGAAAAATTTGTCAGAATTTATGCCACTTACATAACTTTATATAAATATTGACAAAATTAGTGTGAAACATATTTCCCATGCCATAGAAAATGTTAAATCCTATCATTTTTTTCGATGAGTATATTCGGCTTTTGTAGTTATTGAATATGCATTTTATATGTAAATTACTTTTGGTTTTTACACAAAAATTCCCTAAATAAAATTTTATTGATTTCTATCCTTCTCACAGTGAACATATTTTATATTTGCATTCATTGAATATATTCCTTTTTTTTCACAAAAAAAAACCCTTCAAACAATACTGAGAACACACATTCACGTGTACAAAGATTACTTCATTTTGATAATACAACAAAATTTCTTCACACTAAGTTTATAAAATAAAATATTAATAAAATAATTTTATAAAATTTGTTATAAGTTGCTGATAGTAAAAAATCCTATAATTTTGTTCAGTGAGTATATTCGATTTTTGTAGTTATTGAATATGCATTTTTATATGTAAATTATATTTTGTTTATACTACAGGCATTATAAATCATACACAAAAAATCCTTAAATAAAATTTTATTGGTTTCTATCCTCCTCACAGTGAACATATTTTATATTTGCATTCATTGAATATATTCATTTTTTATAAAATTCAAAATTGACCTCAAACAATACTGAGAACACACGTGTACAAATATTACTTCATTTTGATAATATAACAAAAATTCTCCACAATAAGTTTATAAAATTTGCTATTTTTTATATCAAAAGGAAGATATCGATTTGGCACGAAAGCATGCTTCATAATCAACTTATCTTGGATAGCAAAATCTTGCTGATAGCCACCCATCAATCACCATCAAGTGTCATCAACAGTGTCGAGAACGTCCTTACTTGTTCTGTCTACTTTCATTCACGTATTCGAAGAGTCCCTTAAAACAGTGTGATATAAAAGTGATCAGGAAATTTTTAATTAGATAGGTCAGATTTAGAAAAACAAATCCTTTTTAAACAAGGTCATATCGACCAAAACGTCATTTGAAGATTAAAGGATGTAATTTGCCTTTTAAAGATTTGATTTATCTAGACTCGATTATTGCTGTTGATGATGCAGAAGATATTGGATAGCTTTGTAAATAAAATACGAAATAGCAAACATGTATTGATTGCAATGATGAATGAAAACGAGCAAATAATACATTTCTTTTGAAAGAATCCTTATCAATCCGGAAGTTTTTGGATCTTTCTAAAATAATGGCAGCATTGAATTTGATTTATATAAAAGTGGTTGATATTAGCATATTTGATGTAATTTTACTTTCATATTTTTTTTTAATTTTCTAGTATATTCACAAACATCAAATTATAAAACTCTTTTTTTAAATATACATCTCTTTTCTAGTTAAATAAAAATATGAATTAATAATCTTGGTGAGAATTAAGTTTTAAATAGAAATTCACTCAAATAATATATACTGTTTGTTCCATGAATAAATAATTCAGTTTAAAAGTATCTCAAAGAAGAAAATAATTTAAAACATGGGAAATAATTCTGAATATGAAAAAGTGCAACGTTTGATAAGCAAACCTTTTGTATTATTTATGATTTGTCAATTGTTTTTTAATAGTTTGAATTCGGAGACTAAAAAGATATTGAATAATCCTCATTTACGTTTAAATTCATAAATCATGAAATTCACCTTTCACTGCTGGACAGAAATATTTTGTAGAAAAGCATTTTACCATTGTTACTATTTAACATAATTTCAAATCATTGTTTATTTGATTTTAACTCGAAACTTCAAATATCACGAATTAATTTACTTTATAATATATCGAATGAAACCAAATATAATGATATGAACGAATATAATATGAAACCGAAAAGATGAAACTTAGAAAAACAATATATTAAAAAAATTAATAAAACTTTCCTAATATTTTAGAACATATCCTATTCTTTATTCCAAGCTTCAGAAGATGTACAACATTTTTCCTCATTTTAAAGAAATGTGAAGAGAACAAATTCTTAGTAAACTATGGTAAGAAAAAAAATTAAGATATGTAAAACATCAATAATAACTAAGATCATTTCTATTCTTTATTCAAAGAGTTTCAGTCCCCGATTTCAAACAATATGAAAACATTTTCCCTCATCTTATGAAATGCATATTAAATTCTAAATCAGGAAGAAGGATCTTGTTTAATCTATAAAACATTGATAATATTCAAGATAATTCTGATTCTTTATTCCAAAAGTCTTCCTCGCTTCAAACAACACGAAATAATTTCCTCTCTCTTAAGAAATGCAAAGCTTGAAAACCAGGTAAAAGAAACTACTGGCAGATGTAAGCAACCATAGACAAGTATTTCTGTTTTAGTACTGAAATTGGATTATCTTAACGGAAAAGCAGTCATAAATTTTAGCAGAAGAAAGCTCTACATTTTTTAATACCAACGCAAGAAAAAGAGAAACATCGCTGCTGTCTGTAACTGTCTAAGGCACCCTTATCAAATTAGGGTTTCTGCTCCTAAACCTTAGTCTTTTACAGAAGAAAACCCAGAAAATGGGAAAAGATTATTTTGCATTATAAAAGAAGACAAGGTTTTGTATTTTAAATGGAACATTTGTTTTATAACATGCATTGCATTTGCGGTATGTATGAAAATGTGTGCAATATAATTATTTTTTGATTGCAACCTTACATTTTATTATTGTATCAGCAGACTGCATGTAATAAAGTATCATGCAAACGTATAAATGCAAATGGAATATGTAATGGGGAAGATAAGTAGTACATCTAAAATGTCGTCATGGTTTTGAAACTTTTAGATTTGAATACATTTTATAGAAAATTACATACTCAATCTGGTTGTAATCCACTAAAGAAAATAACTTTGACTATACACTATTTTTTAAAACTTTCGGTCACTTCGGAAAATGTTCAAATAAGGACAGAGTTCAAGCATAAATATTTTCAATTGTTAAAGTAACTATTTTAATGTCTCTCGATCTTCAGCTTAAGACTGGAAACATAATTCTTCTGTAATTAGGCTTGCAGGAATAAAATGTGAGAAAATGAATTCGTTTCAAAATGTTTACAATGTTTAATCTGACAACATTTGAGAACTAAATACTTCAAAATTCAGAACTTTTAAAATGACTATCTATGGAAATTTATTTGATCATTTTTTTCAGTATATAAAAAGGTTTTTGTAAATATATTTTCTTTTTATTTCCTTTACTGTGTGTCGGTTGCAAAATAAATTTTTTTCATTAAAATTATTTATTATTATACGTTATTTTCAGAGACGAAAGTCATATCTATCAAAAGGGAACACAAAAATAAAATTCTGCGTTTTTATTCTTAAATTTTATCCTGCTTTGTATGCTACTTCCGGATTTGAAATTTATATCATCTGACAGGCTAAAACAAAAGTATTAATTAAATAACATTAAAATTTTTTTTATTAATAAAATTTGCTTACTTATAATTTTTATTTCTTGACAAAAATTTCAGATATGGACCAAACTGCTTCAATTCATGAAAATAAGAATTTTCATTTATTTTTTAAACGAACGATATATAGCTTTTTCTGGTGGGATTAGATAAACGAATAAAAAAATTCCTCATTTGTATTTAAAACAACTGTTTTTCCAAGGGCGTTTTACGAAGAATATTTTCTTAAAATGCATAACCTAAAAGAGCTACATGTTTTGATTATTTAAACGCAGTATAGTATTAATAAAGCTTTGCAATAAGTAACTTTAAAAAAATGTCGAACTTCTGCCAATAAATCTTATCGAATTAGAAAAATTTCTATTTACTGAATATTTCTATTTTAGATTATTTTAGTGTTATCCCCTAAGAAAATCATTCAATCAATGTATTGCATTTCTTTGAAGAGAACTTTATTCAACCTAATCATGACATTCATGGCTTCATTACTCTGTAAGTTTTTGTCATAAAGGAGAGCAACTTTTTAATTTTAAATTGCTAGCGTGTCAAGAATATTTTTATGAAATTTAATCTATGGTGTAAGAGAACTGTATGAAAATAAATATTTCATTAAATTTTTCGACAGTCAACTTAATTAATTGATATAACACAAAATGTATTTTTTACCCCATATAGATCCATTTTTACACCTAGAGATATATCATGTTTGTGAATGTTTATAATTGGAAAATGCGCTTCGAAAAGATTTTATATTTCTATAGTTACTTACCGTTACAAATTCTGAAACAATATCTTGCTCAAAAATATCATTCAAAATAAACCATAAAACTCTGATTTGGCAATGAAAAGCAAAATGCTGATGCCTTAATGATATTCAGAATTTATTATTTAACTGAACTTCAACTGGAGAAAAATCTTAATATATGTATTTATTACAAATTAGTTTTAAAATGAGGTATGAAATAAATGGACTCCATTCCTCTATAGAATTTCGCATTAGTAAAATCCATTATTTATTATTTTATATTGATATAGATAAATAATTAAAGATCTTATTGTGTCCTATTCTTTGAATAGTTCACGATATAAATAAAAATATACATAAATGAGTGTTCTTAAAAACCTCTCAATAATTATTCTTAAAAGATCGTAGTATCAATGTTAATATTTCAATGAAGTTAATATTGTCTTTGAATTAATTATAAATTATTTCCATTGATTTCAAAATGCTGAGAAACAAACCTACAGCTCTGATTTGATTATTGGTTTGACATTTATTTGAATCGCATAGTTCTGGTCATATGCCAGAACAATTCTTTCTTGGTAAGTCAGTTCCTTAAATAATCGCAGTATTCCAGAACTAAATGAACATATTTTCCAATTCAAGACTTTCACCGTTTTACTAATTGGGAAAAAATAAACATGCATAGAATATACTTCAACTTGTTTGCATGGCTGAAATATTCCAAATTTTAAGCAGAGTTTTACACTATATCTGGGTGTTATAATATTGATATTGTTTACGGAATAATTCGAGAATTGATTCTGCTTAATGCCCTCTAATCCTCTCACCCCTAACACCATTCGAGTTTAGGTATCTCTGAGTGCTGAAAAGTTTGAGTTTCTCTTTTGAAACTAAGACAAAATCCTTATCCACGATCAAAACCTGTAACGACATTTCTTGTTTTCAAAGGGTTGTTATACAAAAGATGATATCATTTAGTTGATGGCTTTTGAGCAAATACATGCTTAGGCACCCTTTGAAACATTCCCAGAAAACCATCTTGTCCCTCAAATTCATCAAAGAGAGCTTCTCCGATGGACAAAACATGGTCCTCGCAGTGAAATTAGACGTTTCAGGCAAAAGCAGCAGCTTTGTTAACGGGCATTTGGACTTTTTAATATAGGTGCATTTGACTCTTTAACCTAGGTGTCTGTTTTTTGAACATTAACACACGGACGGGACCATTTTGAAGCTAAATTATCCGATAATTACTCCTTATCTTATTAGCCATTTGTGTAAAAATAAAATATGGCCAAAATACGTAAATATTGAGTGCATAATTTTATTTTATCCAGAGTGCATAATATAATGAAAAATCAAAATTGAATCGAGTCCCATTTTTCTATTACTTTTCTGAATTCATTTCCTACATTTTCAATTTCCTTCGCATAAAATGTATTATATTTAAAGTGAGTAGTATTTTTCTGTATAAAAATGTTGAAAGCATAAGAATATCTATATTTATATATAGTTAATATTTGAAATTTTATTTGAAAAAGAAACTTAAGCATACTACTTTGAAAATCCATAATTTTTGTCTTTAATTTTTGCATACAAAAACCCTTTTATCATTCCTCATTCAGAATAAAATGAATTTTCTGATAAATTTCAATTCGGTTTGTTCGTATTATAGGAAAATGCATTTCATATAAGAATTTGTAACTTTTTTTATGTGCAGGAAAATATTTTCGATCGCAGTTTCTAGGGTATTCAAAATTTGCTTTTTATTTCATTTATATATAATAATTAGTTTCCAATCGTTCATCCATATCTCACAAAATTTTCTTTTCACTATCACTGTCAGAATTTTGTTTGAAGAATACTAATCTTCGTTGCTCAGATTCGTGCTTTGTTATAACAGTAATGGAAATGGATCTGAAACGCTAGTCCTCGCAGAGATCATTTCAACACCAACCCTCCGGTAAAAATTTATATACAATTTTTCAGTGATTTCTGCTGTTTTAATTTTTTTCTACTTACTTAATTATGAAGTTATGTAAAATAACGTGCAACATTTTACAATTTCTAAAAAAAAGACAAAATATTGAGTCAAATAGACTCAATGTGTGCTGATGAGCTATATCTACAGTCAAGATGCTAAATTCTTTACTCTGTTGCAATAAGATGTCTGTAGCAAAAGACCGTTCTTATTTTTTATTGGCCTTTGATCATACCTACAAATTATATAAAGATTGTCACAGTGACAGTGATGTTGTGTTGGTGTCAGGATTGGCAAACGTTACATTTTAGACTTGATTCAGCTTAATGTAGTTTGCGTTAGTGATTTAAAGGATAATGTCCTCAGTTTGGAGATAAAAAAATTCCTTTGTATTTATATGTAAAGGAGTGGTCACATTAAGTGTGTAAAATTTTATCGAGTTCTCGAAGAGAAAAAGCAAGTACACGAGAACCAATTCAATTTAATGCATACCTACTCTATAGTTAATAGACGTTGTAGTTCGTTCTAATGGAACCTTACAAGTCTGTTGACGAACTGCAGTCTGCAGTAGCTTCTGAGGTCAAAGGTCACTGATCATCAAGGGCAAAAGCCCGACTTCTATCACATAACAAAGTGACACACGCATACGCCTGTACAACCCAAATTCACTAGGGTGCGGTTTGGCTCTTTCACACATCTCACAGACAGAGCGCAGGGTAAAGAATAACCATGTCCGAACTACGGATGCGCGGGATAAAACGATTATACCTAGGCCATGTCGCCTGCATTATTGGAGGTGATGGGCAAGTTGATAGATTCTGACGCCGTTTGGTAAATTGTTCTTGCCATTTGATAATGCCAAAAAATTAACATAAGCAGCCAAAAAAAAAAAGATGTTATGTAGCATCAAAATCTGAGGTTCATTTAAAATTCTAAACTATACTTCATACGGTTTTAATAAAATTATTTTCGAAATTTTTTCTTTAGCATAAATTTTGATTTTTGAATTGATACATTTTATTAATGAAATTTAATTTACCCAATTAAGAATATAATTAACATACCATATATAAATACAAACATTCACCTCAAGAAAATATATTTTATGGTTTATTATAAGGATGATAAAGTACTCTAGCGTTTGTTGATTAAACTTACCCCGTATAATTAACTCACCATATATATAATTGGCATAAAAATATGCATTTTATTGCTTATTATAAGGATGATAAAGAATTTAACATTTGTTTCTTAAACTTACCACATATAATTAACTTATCAAATATATAAATACAAAAATTCACCTCAAGAAAAATATGCATTTTATTGCTCACTAAAAGGGTGATAAAATATTCCAGCATTTGTTGGTTAAACATCTTAACCAAGTTTATTGTTTTTGTTACTTTTAGCACTAGTCGTGGACAAAACCACTGATATAGTCAGATATTTCAGCCGAATTAGTGCAGTAGCTCCTGAGGATAAGGCCCCTGACCACTCGAGGTCGAAATTTAGATACGCAGTTCAAATGAAGATGTTACTCATACACACGTTTGCCCAACACCTTTTTACGGGGACGCATTTTCGCAAACCTGACAGAACGAACACAGAGTCAAGAACAAGCATGCTCGAACTCGAGACACCCAGATCATGAGGAAGATACGCTACGCTTAAACTTGGATGCCGCCAACCATTTACTTGACAATTCGTTTTGATTTAAATGAATTAGAATATCGTAAAAATGACAAACAGCTTTATTAATTTAAATAAAGAGTAAATCTACAATATATGTTTATTCTTATGTAATTAAGTATATAAGTTCATTGATTTTCGGCTTATATTAAGAATTAAATGCGTCAGAAACAGATGAATTGTTTACTAAAAAAGCAAGAGAAGAATAAGAGTCGTTACAAATTAAACATAATACATTCCAGAAAAATTATGTGGAAGAATAATTAAATAAGTAACATTTGCTTTATAACCCGAATAGAGGGAAATTATCAGACCCGAATAGGGTCTGCTATTATTCAGTTGAATATTGTTTCTTTCTTCTTAGAAAATTCTCCATTCTTATTAAGTTTGAGGAGATTAAAAGTATTTTATATTTGATATTAAATGAAATATCAGAATTATACGACTTTAATGCAATCGAACATTTAAACATTACATTATAATTGTGAATACTGAAGCAGTTTTTCCCTATAAAATACAATAGCTTTAATGACAAAAAGCTTTATTAATTTAAATAAAGAGTAAATCTACAATATATGTTTATTCTTATCATTAATTATATGTTCATTGATTTTCAGCTTAAATTAAGAATTAAATGCGTCAGAAACAGATGAATTGTTTACTAAAATAAGCAAGAGAAGAATAAGAGTCGTTACAAATTAAATTTAATACATTCAAAAATATTTATGTGGAAGAATAATTAGATAAGCAACATTTGCTTTATAAAATTGAAAAAAAAAAACTGAACCAAGTTAAATATGTTTCAAATTATATCTAGATACGCACATCCCATTTTTTCATTAGTATTCATTAAAAAAACATACTTTTGACGAACCCATCTAAAATTCCTTAAGTTTCGACGTATTCTTTCATTTTTAGAAAATAGTTTCGAGTCTCATCAGCGTGGGAATTGACGTAGAAATAGTAAAAATTTTTCCCTTGTGCTCCAGATGGGTATGCATCACAAAACAATAAAAACCTGATTAATCTTAAAATAATTGAGGATTTAATTGAGCTTAATGGAGCATTATGCGAGGCTACACTTTTAATTATCCAAGGGAATAAAGATGGGCTAATGAAGTTCATTTCAAAGTTTACGCTTTGTAACCCGAATAGAGGGAAACGGTCTGCTATTATTCAGTAGAATATTGTTTCTGTCTTCTTAGAAAATTCTCCATTCTTATTAAGTTTGAGGTGATTAAAAATATTTTATATTTGATATTAAATGAAATCTCAGAATTATGCGACTTTAATGCAATTGAACATTTAAACATCACATTATGATTGTGAATATTGAAACAGTTTTTCCTTATATAATACAATAGAAAGGCAGATATTTTTGCATGTTTCATTCCAACTGTTTGAGAGAGTGCAGATGAGGAGAATAGCAGCTATTTACTACCCCGAAAGGAATGTTAGTTTGACTGTTCGGTCAATGTAAAGTTGGGCAATACTTATTCAGCAGTCGACCACAACAAATCCTGTCGATTCTGCTACTGTCGTCGGTTATATGCAAGAAGAAGAAGATATTTTAAGACATGACGCAAGAAATGGACTTCCAAATAACATATTACAAAACCAGCATTTCACACCCTTGGTATATATAATCCCATTATAACTTTCACCACGTTGAGCATGTTTCAATTTTTGTTGTTGTAAAACCCGACAAAGTTTTCTATGCATAGTTTTTACAAGTATGCAGATTGTTAAGAATTATATAGAAGTCATGTTATTCAACAAAAAATTCCAAAACTGTAATAAATAATATCAGGAACATAGAAAATGATTAAAAAACCATTTTTGGAATGATATAAAAACTCTTGATATTAAATTGCTTTATCACATTCATTGAATTATAATACTATCCAATAGAAGCTTACTACTTTAAATTTTACTGTAATTTATACAAAAGAATCATTCAATGATTCAAACCAGAAGGCATTAACATTAATGCTGATCCAATAATGTATTTCAATCTATCCAAGCAGAATTACCTTATTTTCAGATGCATTATTTTTCCAATTTAAGCTTATAATATCATATTCTCAAAAGAAATTCTTCACTCATTATTATAATTGTAATATTACGTATATTATATATCAATTAAAATTAAATAAGCAAGATAATTTATTCTATTAATGGATTTTTAAAATACTCAAAATTCTAATAATTTGCTTTTAAATAACTCACACGAAATATCTTGCATAAGTGATTCCCACAATATTTTTCCAATATTCTCTAATAAATGTACTTATTAGTGAATCGGAAAGGACATGAATAACTGATAAATATACTTATTAACTGTTTCCGATTAATGATTACAATATAGATTATTATAGTGCAATCATCGGCAGTTTTTTGGAGGTTATTATTTGATATTAGTAAACAGGTACCAGAAAACCGAATGCATGTTTAGAATGCTTTTTCCCCACCGTTTGAAACCAAAATATGACGCTTAACTATAATTGCATCTGAACCCCCCCCCCCACCAAATTTCATTTATTTCAGATATTGCATTTTTGAGATATCGCTCTAATATGCTTATAATTAAGGATTTATTGAAGTTCAATTCTTCAAAATATTTGTGTAAAAATTTGAAAGAATCTACAATTTATATGTCTTTGATTAAATTTTAGTGATCAAGCGTTTTTTGTTTTGTACTTATCATGTTATCTTATATTCGAGTAGCCAAAAGAACAGAATTATTTTTGAATTTTTATCATTCAAAATTAGATAGAAGTCCACAAATTTTGTAACCATATGCATAAAAAGACTATATACTAAATTTCATCCCTCTAACACAAAAAAGTTTCGAGGTATCGTTTTCACAGATAGAAAGACATATTTCCAAAAAAAAGAAAATATTTCTTGCAGGAACAGAGAATTGAAACTAGGATATGCTTTAAAATCTGAAGCTGGAATTTTTTTTTCACGATTACTATTTTGTTTTCTTAATTGATACAAGAGATGGTAAAAAAGGTAGTTGATACAAATATGAATCAATCTATAATTTGCCAATCAAGCTACAAGTTTGAATAAATCTGCAATTTGGCAATCAACCTGCAACTAGACAATTGATCTACAAACATAAATTAATCTGAAATTTGACAATCAATCTTCAATTTAGCAATCAGTTTGCAAGTATGAATCAATTTGCAATATAAAGTTGTAATGAAGGGAAACATGAAAATTTTATTTTTATTATCCATCTAAATTTTTCTTTTTTTTAACTAACTAGCTAATGCTTGTTAGAAAAAGTTTGAAAAATAATTCTTGTAGAAAATTTCAATTAATGTTCTTATCAATTTTAGAATAGAGAGCAGCGTTCGAAATTTAATGCTATTGCCAAAGAAGTATTCCATTAAAGCTAAATCAATTCCGATTGAAAAGATCTCATCGAAAATTAACTTTTGGTAGAAAAGGAAAGTCTAGCAGCGTTAACTGTTTCGATTATCCGTAGCATTACCTACGCATGAAAGAACTAACGCTGCAAGTTTATTCTACACTGTTTAACAGCACTTTTTAGTTAATATTGCACTTTAAGCTGAAGGGAGTAGTTGAATTATGGAGAGTACATGCCATACGTTCTTGACAGATAATTAGTGACTTTTCAAGAATTTGGAATTATTCATAAGCTTGTCAAACTCTTGGGTACGTGTCACACTACAACAAAACTAGCTGGATAAAACTAAATTATCTTCTCACTGGAAAAGAGTAATGAAGGATAAATAGAGCTCTGAATGAGATGTAATTTAGGAGATTGGAATAATTATGGATATGTTTATGCATTTTGCTATTATGTGGAATATATTACTGGGTTGTATCGGGCAGGTAGCTTGTTATGAACCTTTCATGACCGATTATCAAATATTATTTGATTTCATTTGTCATTATTATACGTTATATATAATTATTCAGTATCAGGATGGCTAAAACTTCGTTCGATCCATTTTCTCGTGCAAAATCGTGTTTTTTTTCGGAGAAAATATTTAGATACGAATCAGCAACTGTTTACAAAACATAACATAACACCATCATGCGCCCCTGGTGCCTATATCATTTAGCTATCTAACCGGTTAGAAGGGCCCAGAATGAAAGGGCAAAAAAAAAAAAGGAAGAAAGAGATAAAAAGAATAAAGAAAGAAATAGATGAAAAGAATAAAGAAAGAGAGAGACAACAAACCATCCAGGTATCTCCAGAGAGAATCCCATTGGTGTCAAATCCTACAAGACTGAATTCAATTTTTTGATGAGGTAATAATTAGATGGAGGGAACAATAATACTTAAACAAATACTGACTAGGGGTTAAACATATAGAGAAATGAGACTGCTAAATAAAAAGAAGAGGTTGATAAATTACATTGAGAACATCTGTGTGACATGAATCAACAAATAAACAATCACTGTAGTGTCCACATCTGTCGAGTCCGTCTGGGTCCTGTGGTTTTATTTTCCTTCTTGAGGACTGCACTTTTAAGGGACTTTTGAGCACTTTTGAAGTTATAGTTTCGGCTGGTTATGATTGGCAATTTGGTCTCAGCTATCGTATAGCCCTGAAGCGGTCTTGGTATTTGTGAATATGGTTTATTATGGAATATTTCATTCTTGCCAACATATAAAATGGTCAATTAAATAAAAAAAATCATGAATGGACTGAGTTCAACATATTATTCGAAACCAACAGCTATATTATAGTATTCATTTTATGGCTTATTTATCATTATTTATATTCTTGAATTACACTCAGTTTTATCATGATTAAATCGGGTCGGAAAAAGCACTATATGAGCATGATAGTAAATAGAAAAAGTCTTTAATTGTTAGTTATAAAAATATATTCTTTTGTGTAAAACAGCAATTTTTAGAAAAGAAAACTGTATACATAAACTTAAAAAGAAATATATATTAAATATAAATACATAAATAAAGCAACTTGTACCGATGACCTCCAACACACTAGTCATTCATGCTTTTCTGACCACTATATTGCACTGCACAAGATTCGAAGTGTAAGCAGAATATACTTATTCCAATAGTTATAAAGTGGTTTTTTGTGTGTGTTTTGTGTTTGTAAAACTGCATATTTTACATTAAAGATATTTACATAGATAGAAAGCAAAATCTTATCTCAATATAAAATCTTATCCAAATGCTTAACGCCATTTCTGAGAGACATGAATCGAGATAATTATATATATATATATATATATATATATATATATAAGATTTACCAGCTTTTATTGTTGATTTGCTTTATTGGTTAACTTTAATGAATTGAGAAAAATTCAAATATAAAAGATATAATGAATATTTGAAATGGATTGATAATATTTTTATTTCAGTTAAAATCGATAGTAAGGATTAGGAATATTTTAAAATTATGTAGGATAATTGTACCAATGTTTTTCAAATTACCAGGTTGGTATAAAAATAACTTTCGTTTTCTCAAAAAGCTTAGCTCTCCTTTTGCATGATTTATGTGAGTCATATAATCCATTTCATTTGTTAGTTATATGATAATTTATCCATGCTTTAAGAAGTAGGTGATTTTATTTATAGTAGTTGAATTAAGCGCCAAATTTAAAGAAAGAGAAATTTTATCATATTTAACTTTTCATTTTATTTTCGCAAAGGGAAAGAAACTATTAACGACCATAAAGACAGACGTAGAATTTATTGTATTCATTATAAGAAGAATCTCAAGTCAAAATTGGTATATCAAATTTCTTTCTGCTTATTTTTCATTAAAAGTTGACCTACTTATCGGTAGGTAGATGAAGCTGATGATGACAAAAGGATTTTCATAAGCGGTTATTGTATTTTGATGCGTGGGATTAGAATTCTCTTTTTTATAGGAAGAAATTATAATATTAAAATTAAGCTGGATACTTTCGTTTTACTAATATTCTACACACAACCACATAGATTCATAGAACTACTTTTGAAAGCGGGGTAGCGCTTCTTCCTCGTGATCTGGGCTTCCCGGGTTGGAGTTCCGATTCGGGCATGGTTATTCTTCATTTGAGTTCTGTCTGCGAGGTGTGTGAGTTATTCCCTCTAGTAGAAAAAAGGTCGTGCAAGCGAATGTGACTCAGGAAGTAGCTAAGTGGCACTCTTGGTCCTAGTTGGTATTACTGATAAAAAAGAGACACTCACTAGGCTTAAATCGCTGACCGATATCCGTCAGCGGGCTTGTAAAGTGCTATAAATCGCAACCTCAGTATTGCTTCAAAACCGCTTTTATAAGTAATAAAAATGTGAGTTTGTCTATATAAATGAAATACTGATGTGGAATATTTTTCAAAATTTCTATTTGATTCAGCTGTGTACCATTGAAATTCGTTTACCTCTGTATTTATTCTTAAAGATAATTTGACGATTATGGTTTTAAAAGAATTTCTAAATTTCAAATAATTTTACAAGAACTAATGAATGGAATGAAGATATATCGGATGAAAATGTCTTGCTGATTTTGTGAGAATGAATAAATTACTTAAAGTAGAAAATTGATATACGGTGATATTAATCGTACAAAAAGTAGAGTTATTACGTTGAAACTTTAAAAAAAAATTAAATGGATTTATTTATGAACAACATTCATGTAAACATTTATTAACTACATTAATGCATGAAAATCAGATCTCATTACAAACAAATATAAATTACTATTTCATTCCGAACTCTCCATGTTAAATACCAATAGACTACTTGGTCCAGAAATGTATAATAACAGCCAGAGACGATATATTACTGAATGTATCCGACTCATATCTTGTAATCAATTCTATATTTTCTGAATACAGATTTCGTTTAATCCAAGAATTCACTAACAGAACTCATGTGCATAGTATCTTGTTACGATAAATATGTGCACTATGTTACATTCTCGAGATTAATTTGATATTTGAGTTGAGGCTGACCATGATATAGATTTCGGATACATCATTACAGCTCGTAGATTTAATCAAAGATCGCCTGATAAGGCAGCTATGACAACGAAACTGTTGTTAGGAATTCGAACGTACCTTATGCGAACATCACTATCCTATCGGCACGTTGAAAAATTTACCGTGACACGGAACTTATTACGATGTGCGAAAATGCCAGTAATACCGTTCAGGCATTAAGAGGGAAAGGTGCTGAAGTTTATTAAACTTCATGCAAAAGATCTTTTAAATTATTGAATGTGGAGAGTTAGGGAATGATATTAATTACAGTTACATATGAACAGAGTAATTCAGTTTTCCTTCCTTTGATATTACAATATTATGCATATATTATTAAAATGGTGACATTTTAGTTTGTTCATGGTCAGGATTTTACAGAATCAAATTTATTTTCAAAAAAATATATATATTAAGTTTGAAAGTAAGTGATTTCATAATTCTAAAATATATTTTAACTCTCATAGCTGTTGAGGATTATTTTTAGTCTTTTAACCGCATGTTTAGAGCAGCTAAAAATAACTATTGCAGTGCAAACAAATTCAAATCAACTAGCTGTTTTTGAAATAATTGGAGTATGTTTAAAGGGTATTATTGCTGTTTATTGAAAATATCATTACAAAAATGGGTTTTATATTTCGATATAATGTACAATATTATTACTAACAGCTGTCTGATATTCTATATATATATATATATATATTAAAAATATGTATTGTAATTTTTTTTCTTTTTGAATAGTGGTCTTAGAGAAGCGTATTCTAAGATATTTGTTTTTAATCTTGGAAAATATTTCGTTAAGTTTTCTATTCAAAATAATTAAATGTAACATATGTTTTAAACTCTTGTTCGAAGTCATCTAAAATTTTAGAAACATAAAAAAGTACCATATAATCATTTGATTTTCTCGATGATTTTTTAATAATTTTATTTAACACATCAGATAAATCTGCAGGAAACTGATTAAAAATACTAATTTACATAATTTAAATAAACATCTTACTAAAGATTTACCATTTTAGTTTAATCTTTTGTTAATTTTATTATTGCTAAAAATAGTTTTATGTCAGTTTAATTTTTTTTTAAATATGTCAATCTATATGTAGAAATAATGGATACAATGTTTGTTTAAGTAGTTTAAGTACTAGCCAAAATATACAGCTTTGTATTAATTTTGTTTAACACGTAGTGTCGACTTATAATCAGTTAAACATGACAATATATTGAAAATATTTTGTATCACTTTATAACTACAAAATAAAATAACTATTCTTGCGTTTTGTCGAATATTTTCTTCTCTTGCAATTTTAAAAACTAGAATCGAAATTATTTATGTTTGAACAAATACACATATGATATCCGAAAATTTCCTAAATTTCAGTAAATGCTAAAACTTTACAGACTTTCTATTATTTAAAATCTCAAAGTTTTTATTTTTATTATTATGAAATACATTCATATTAAATTCAGATTATAACAGCAGGCAATGAAAACTAGTGATTTCAATACAATTATTGGAATTCAAAATATTGAATTCAAATAATTGCATTGGATTCCCTATTTTTCATTACATACAAAAGGAATTATTTTTTTTGAAAAAATGAGACAATTTTTAAAAAAAGAATTTTATTTTTCAAAATTGTTGAGAAAAAACAATTTTACTAATCAGAACTTCCCTTGAATATCAAATCAAATCAAATAATGTTATGAATTATTGTCAATAGGAAGTTATTGTGATTCTTTAAATTTTAATTGAATTTAAAAAGCAAAAATCTAAACTTGTTACAATTTGTTTTACGAAAGTCACTACTAAGTGCAGAATTTTATGCAAAATATTTCACAAGCCGTGTAATTGTACATTAAGTAATTTTATTTGTTCTTACAATTTTTAAAAATTTACTTAAATTGAATGTTAAGAGCCCTTTATTAACAATGAATTGAATATAATTTCAAGTGTGAATTAATTAAAATGATTGAAATAAAAGCATTAATACTTCAATCGGTATTTCTCAAATACAAATTATTTTATTTAAATCAAAATGAATTTAATAATTAATTTTATGAATTATTTAATCTATTATTTCCAAAAAGAAAAAGCAAAATTATATCCCAAATAAAACTCAACTTGCCCTGCCAGGTTAATAGATAAGAACAAGATAAAGGAACAAAATCCAGAATCCCAGTTAAATCTCCGATCCTTCCAGAAAGTCTCATTTTGGATTGCAATATAAATCTCAAGTACTTTGCTCATTTCTTTCTGCTATCTTTTATGTTCAACCTGGACATATAAAAGATGTGTGGGATGATGGGAATGAATGTAATACTTAGGGTTACTTTTTTGTTACTTTTCTTCCACTGCTTCATTCTGGTAGATGCATCGACCTATTGCAAATCATTCGCATAGCACAGTTTATGTCATGCGATTCTGAATGGATAGAAGGAGCAGTAAATGAATGGTGATAGGTTGTCTCTTTTGAAGCAAAGAGGTTCTTTTGTGAATTGAAAGGACGGCTACAATGTAATAAAAATTAGGTTTATATCCCGGCGAATCTACTTAGAATTCGACCAATATTAGGATCTTTTCTAGTGAGTTTTTTTTCTCCAAGAAAGTTTTATTGGCTTCATTTGGCCTAAGCTGAATTTCAGTAACTCGATTCAAAAAAATGTCGCAATCAATATCTCCTCGTCTGGACAACATTAACTTTACATCATTTTATAAGTCCAAGATGTATTCGCCTGCTTAAAGTGAATAGTAGAATTGCTTACATAATTTTAAATATTTTTATGTATTTCAATATTTTTCAGGTTGCTACAGTAGCTGTAACTAGATAATTTAGACTCAAATACTTCCATTAAACTAATCTCTTTTTACCTGTAATCACATAAATAGTAATACCGTCCGACTTTGTACAGCATCTTGTAACCGTAGCTAAATTTATTAGTATTGGAGAAAAAGAATAATAATAACACCAGGACCTAAGTAAATGATATACAGTAAAAGCTCCTTATTCGCGGTTTCACTATTCGCGGATTAAAAAAATACGACCCAATTTCTCTACTCGCGGCTAAAAATTTCTTTATTCGTGGGTCTAATAAGTACATACATAATAATAAAAGGATTCCAATAGGTGTCCAACCCAATATCCTTTGTAAATGCCGTCACATGGACTAATAAAAAAAGTAAAATAGATCTTATTACAACTTTGTCTAAAGTATGTTGTTAAACGCAAACTGCAAACATAGCAGAAATCGCGAATGGAATAGGATGGGTTCGAACAGATAGAATCAAGTGACATTTAGGAATTGCTTGAATTGCAAAATGAAGATCTGAGTGAAACCGACTTGGAGGAAATGTTAAATTCACAGCCCATTGAAGAAGCAGTAAGCACTGGAAACATGACATTTAATTTGAAAAATCTTAGCGAAGGTTTGAGAATGGCAAATGAGCTTTGCGATTTCTTTATGAACATTGATCCGTCTATGGAACGAAGTCTTATTTTTAAGAGGCAAATTGCTATTGCGACTGCTGCGTATCAATCTGAATGGAAGGAGCTTTTAAAAACTGCCAAGCAAAAGAAAATTAGAGAATTCTTCAAACCATTGAATAAATCAATTTAATTGAAGTTTTTGCACATTTTGATTAATTATCTTAAAATTAATCAAAACGTGCAAAAACTTCAATTAAATTGAGTTTTTATATATGTTTTTTGTTTTTTATTATGTCACCTAGGAACGTATCCTCTATAAACCCATATAAATTACCATTCCTTATTCACGGTTTCTGTATTCGCGACATATTTATGGAACATATAACCAGTGAATAAAGATCTTTTACTGTATTATGGTTAAATTTATTAATACCAATAAGAAAGAAGAATCTATGGCATATAAACAAAAAAATGCCCCTAATTTTTGTCCGAAGATTTTAAAAAGCAAAAGCACTACCGTTTTACATTCACTTTTAACTCAGCTTAATTACGATTTGTGCAGTATGATGCTGAGATAAAATGCATAATTTGGTCTTTTTTGTCCCTTAACTTGGACACTACAGATGATTTGTGACTATATTCTAAGAAAACAAATGTTTGACGTTTGGAAATAAAAACTGTTTTATTGGTGGAATGGATTCTCTTTCCTTTAAGTAATTGCATAGCATTTTCCAATACATACAATATAAATTTAATGTATCTGACTACGTTCAAAGGAAAAAATTTGAAAAATTGGACTTTAAAAAAATTATTTAAAACTATGGTTTTTAGATGTACTATCAATTATAATACGAAATGTTATCAATACAACAAAATTATTAGAAAAAAAAACAATATATTTTGAGAAATAGGAAAATTTCGTAAACGTTTAGTATTTCTTATCACAAAAAAGAGAAAATATTCATTTTATTTGTGTGGTTAATGTTTTTGGCTAATTTGAATTGAACAATTCAAACACTATGTAGATTGAATTTTTCTTGCCTTATTTTCGAAGTAGGATATTTTTGTTTAGGGAAAAAAGAGCATTTTATACATTTGGAAAATGTATTTCTATTCATTTTAGATCTTGGCTTCTTATATTATAATTAAGAAGCTTGGATTTAATTGCAAGATATTTCATAAATACAAATTTTCACCAAGCAGGGTGCAGACTCAATAACATGACAAGAAAAATTATGATACTGCTACATTCTTCACATTATGTACATATGTTTTTTCATTCTTCCCCCTGTAAGGATAATATTTGGGATTCAAATGTGTATCAATATATTTTTTTCGAAGAATCTCTAAGATTCACAGAAATCAAATGCAATATTTTACCGCAGAATTCAGAACAGCCAAGCCAAATTCCTAAAACGAACATTCCAAAGTCCAATCAAGTAAAAAACTAAATCAGCATTATTTTTCAAATGAATAAACAAAGAAACATGATCAAAATGTGAAGCATAGAAACCATCCAAATTTGCATAAAAGAAACCTCACTTATCACTTTCAAATGAAAATTAACGGTAGGAAGAACTCGAAAAGCTAAACAAGTCCTGGCACATAAAGACACCTCCAGTGTTCTGTTCACATGAACACGGGCATAACTTACAAAATCCTCCAGATGCCAGGTAGTGAAAATGAATATTTGAAATGTTTGACGTTTGTGGATGCTGACACATTTTAGGGATCCACATAGTCAGTCACTGAATTCCTTGTACCGTGACCACCAAAGAACTTCCGGTTCAACAAACCTGCGATTCCGTAAAAGTCGTAAATAATATCAGTGGCTGAACGCTAAAAGAGAGAAAGCTGGGTCATCAAGTATTCTTGGAGCATTCGCAGAGAGCGCCAAAATGCAATGTTTACGTGAAAAGAATTCTGCGGAGCATTAAGCGTTCAACTCCTCAAAGGGAATAAAGAAAACTATTTATGAAAGAAACCATAAACAACATTCTAAAGGAATTTCTCTACCATTCTGAGTAATCATCAAATGTGTTAAAAAAATGTCGGCCTTAATTTTCTGAACTCATCATAGTTTTACGCACGAGTTGAATGCTTTACTATATTTCAGATTTTTTTCCTGTGTTGACTATTACGTGATCTTCTTGAAAAACCCTTTTGATTAAATTCTATTCCCGATTTTTCCCGACACCAAATCGATATTATGTCACCTGAGATTTCGTATAAACTTGTTGAAACTTTTATATAAATATGAGGATGTTACTTTAACATATATTCATTTAATTGCTATATTTAGGATTAACAGAAACAGCTTATAATCTATTCATGTTGAAGTTATTTCATCATTATACTGCCAGATATTTCAAGCTGAAATTCATCCGTTTTACTTAATCAATGCAATTTCGTTTTTTGCCGGCGTCTTGGCCCAGGAGTAGTGTGTCTTCCCCGTGGTCTGGGAGTCTATGGTTCGAGTCCCGGTTCGGGTATGGTGTTTCTGTGTTCTTTCTGTGAGCTGTATAAATGAGCTGTAAAAAGGATTGTACAAGCGAATGTGAAGCACGAAGTAGGTAAGTGGTACTCATGGCTTTAGTTGGAGCTACTGAAAAAATATAAGGCGAGGCGTTAATTTCGGCTTAAGTATCTATCTGTAAGCCCTAAGTAAAGTCCATAAGTAAAAAAATGCAATTCTGTTTTATTCCGATTGTATTAATTGTACAATGAGACAAAATTATAATTTTAAATTAAGAAACACACAAAAACATTGTATATTGAATAAAATGTACTAAGAGAAGAATATATGACTCTAACATGTACTAAATTTATTTATTATTTATAGCTGAAAAATGTTTTATCAGTGAACTATTTTCCTCTATTTACGGATTGTTAAACTAAAGAAGAGTGATTTCATAAAAAGGTTAGAGATTCACTGTTCTAGAGCAATAGTTACGTCTCTCTCATAATCCCGAAGAATAGTTTTACTGCAAGGCTTTATTAAATCGCCTCATACTTCTTAGATTTATTGATTGCCAACAAGAAAAGTTCAGTAAAGTAATTTCATGATCAACTGAAAAATGCTATTTACGTTCTTCTCCTCTAATTACTTGCGGGACAGTGGTGGCATGGTTGTAAGGTTTCAGATTCGGAACCGGAGGGCCTCAGGCTCGAGACCCGATTCCACAGTTTTTTAGTTTAGTTTAGTTATATTAACGTCTCGTTAAAAGCAACACGAGGGCTATTTTGGAATGGACCTCGTAATTTTGAACCATGGTCAGATGACGAGGACGACACCTGAACTGGCACCTCCCTCTAAACACCACACCACACCAATCAGATTCAACAGAAGAAAAGCCTTGTAAGAAGATATGGTGCCCTCCAAATCTAACGGGACCAAACGCCCTCAGGCTATTGTGACGTGAAAGATGGAGAGTGGGCTGCCAGCTGCGGTGTCGTCCTCTTCATACTACCACGGTTCAAAATTACAAGGTTTGTCCTAAACTAGCTCTAACGTTGCTTTAAAACAGGATGTTAATATAACTAAACTGAAACTCAAACCTTTGATTAGGTGAAACTGTTACAGGTTGATTGATTGTTAGTAATCAAAAAATCAGTTGAGGAATTTCAGGAAGTGGAGAAAAATTACATTTCCTATTTCCCTTCTTTATTACTTGTAAAATTCAGTAAATTATTTCATGATCGGTTGAAAAATGCCATTCGTGTTTTTCTCGTTTGATTATCTGGAAAAGTGGCAGGTTTATTTTTAATAAGAGGACATCCGTAAAGGAATTTCAAAAATGGAAGAAAATTTACTTTTCATTTCCCTTCTTTATTAACTGGATGTATGACAGGTGCAATTACCGTTAAAAAAGAAAATCGAATAAAGCAATCCCAAAGAAGGTACAGAAACACTAATCACTGGCCTCTTCACTATTCACAACAAATATTTGCAGTTTTATTCAATCAATTAATGCTCTATGGATAAATTTATTGCTTGGCAAATCACGAAATCCTGATTGAAAAGATTACAATTGTTGCCTTCTAAACTTGAAAAGATGTAAATGCATGTTCCTGTTTCTTTGCGTGGTTTCGATTTCAAATTTCGTAGTGAAGGTAAAATATATGTACATCAAGATCTATCGCATATTATTACTATTTCGTTCTGATCATCATAGCAACACTGCATTAACAATAGATTTCATGGAATATAAGAATACATAAAATATTTTAAACATCTTGAAACAATTCCGTTGTAGTTGGTGATGTTCACAAATCAACAAATAGAACCGAGATTGTAAATTTATGAAAATATTATCCCAACTTAAAATGCGTATCTTAAAAAAGCACATTAGAATTACTGTTAAAGATTTAAAATACATCTCATAGTGCATTCCATCACTCCGAAAATATGGATCTAATTTTTATGTCATCAAAATTTCTTATTCAAAGACATGCCGAGTACAGCACAAAGTATTGAGGAAGAAAGCAGGAAGAAGAGAAAGTGTGAGAAAACCTTTTGAATTTATATAGTTTCAGAAAGGAATCTGCTGACATACGATATTGGTTCTTCATACGTTAAAAAATCCTTGTAGGAAAATTAAAGTATATAAGTAATTTTCGAGGTGGACATATAAGTGATTAAGAAGAATAATTACATTCAAGAATTTTTAATCAGATTCTGGGGCTTTTGTCAGTTTAATTGAGTAATTTCATTGCATGAAAAATACATTTAATGAAAATTTATTCATGGTTTAGATAATAAAATGCCGACGTTCTGGTATAGGTGTAGTCTGCGTGTCCCGATTAGGGCATGGTTGTTGTTCTCTTGTATTTCGGTCTGTGAGGTGTGTGAATGTGACCCTCTAGTAAAAAATGAGGTTGTTCAAGTGAATGCGAGGTGTAAAGTAGCTAAGTCGTACTCTTGGTAGAAAAGAGAAGCTCTCTTGACTAAAATCGCTGACAGATTGGTCCACCTCTTGTAAAATTCCAAAAGTAACAACAACAACAGATAATAAAATACATGGATTTCAAAATATATATGAGGTTTCTAAAAGTAAGCACATATTTTTCTCATATTCCTTCTTTATGATTTTCTACCTCTTTTTATCATTTTTTTCAGGATCATTTTCTTCTCGAGAACTTAATATATCTTAAAGTTCTTCCAATGCACGTATTTTCATCTTTCAAAACAGTCACTTCATTAATTTTCTATTTTCAATGTTATTAAAGTTTTCATTTTCCACAAATATATTATCTTTGAAAATAAGATAATGTACTAGATCATTAGAAACTTTTATTCAAACTTCGCTGTGATTCTATTTTTAAAATAATTGGACAAACAAATAAAATATAAATAATAAAACATTGACCATCTTCGTATGTCGCAAGTCCTTATGTTTCCAATTTGTTTAACCTGCCTAAAAATATCTGATTCTCTTCTTTCAAACTCTTTTCAATACACACAACTTTCTGGTAAGGAACGGGAAACAATATTGTTTTTCACGAAACTTTCTTCGTCTCAAATACCCCATGAAAAAGTATATTGCGAAAAACATCATTTGATGCAGCTGGAGTATTTCGAAAAGCAACTCGTATGGCATAGGTTCACATATCTATGTGGTCATCTCTCCAAGAAATACAATATACGTTTCTTTTTAAGGAATTTACTTCATGTAATGAAGTACATTTTCAATTCTCCATGTTAGTGGATACTTGAAACAGTAAATACTATAAATACACTTCACATATCTATATGGTCATCTCTACAAGAAATACAATATGTTTCTTTTTAAGGACTTTACTTCATATAATGAAGTAGATTTCTCAATTTTCCATGTTAGTGGATTTTCGAAACCTGTAAATACTATAAATACACTTCACTATTGTATTTGAAGTTGACTGAGAAGAAGTATTTGCTAACATTAAGGCCTTCATAACTAATGATTGAAATGATTGAAGATCAATTTTTTATTGATTGATTTCTTCCATTCTTCTTTTTAACTGACTTTTTAGAATGGCGTTTTTGTATTTGTTGTCGTTAGAAATCAATTTGTAGCTAGAGTGAAAGTTAAATGCTTAGACTGTTTACAATTCTAAAAAAATGTTTTAAAGAACTCAGTTTAATTAGAATTATTTTAATAAACTTAGCTGAATCTTGAAAAACGCTTTATTATTTTAAAGAAAGTATTATGATCATCATTGTTTTCAAAATTTTATACGATATTCACTTTATTATCATTTTGTATGATTAGCTTATTTGTGATTGATTTAGTTGGTTTAATGTGTATTATTTTAATTATGTTAACAACTTATTTTGAACCTACCTTAGGGTTATTTTAATATTGATTTCGTAATTTTAAACTGCTGTCAAATGACGAGGATGGCAGATAAGATGGCAATCCTCTCTCAAATATTCATTAGTAGATTGCATTCAGTCTTTGTAAAAAGAATAATTTACAACAAATCTGAGTAGGTATTTGCTGTCATTAGAAGCCATTTTATAGCTACATTGATACTAAAACACTTAGACTGTTTATAATTATAGTAATAAGTTTAAATAATGAACTAATTTATTCTTTAATTATTTATTAGTTCTTTTGATATTAGAGAACTAATAAATACTAGTTTATTAATTCTCTAAGATTAAATTATAAACTTAGATGAATCCTCAAAACGTTTTGTGTTTATTTTAAAGAGCATAATTAGCTCCATCATTCTACATAATATTTATTTTATTAATGTTGCATAAGATTGCTTCGTTTGAGATTGAAATGAATATTAAAGGAAAAATAAAAGGTACAAGGCTTAGTTTAATTATATTACCAGCCTGTTTAAAACGCACTAGGGTTATTTTCGGACTGCTCTCCTAATCTTGAACTGCTGTCATATGATAATGATAGGCAAACCCCCTCTCAATCTCCAGTCGAAGGCCATTCAATCATTGCAAAAATAGTAATTTGCAAGAAATCCTAGGAGTGCTTTTGCAACGTTGTGAAACTAAAGTAGTTTAAACAGAAATATGCATAATTGAATAAATATCATTATCATATTGCAAATAGAATAATTGTTTTTTCTTGAAATCATTTATCCTGATATAAGATGCATAATAGCTTCCCCTAAAGTAGATGAAGCCATGATCTATTAGATGCAGCCATCTTTACAATGATGGAAGCCCATTATAGCAGCAAGCTTTATAAAGTAGTCATCCTCTTTCACTTTACAAATGTGCACTTGTGATACACATGTATAACATTTAGCAAAGATCAGTTTTCTCTTTTTCAAATGGAAAATAAATAAATATTGTATAACAAATATACACTTTTCTTATAAATATAATAATATTAATTAATAATAATAATAATATAATTAATTATATAAATATATATTAATTTTTAATTGGAATTCTGTCACAAAACCAGTAAAAGCAGGAATGATAAGAAACGATATTTTCCTTTTGCGAGATGAATAATTTTTTATTACTGCCACAGAAAATGTAGTACAACGAGGTCAAATAAAAATTGATTAAATTGTTTAACTAATTTTTTTTCAAATACTTTCCTCTTATACATAAAAAATAAATGCATGTGTACAGTGTGTTTGCAATTTGGAAAATTTTCTTGCGGTGCCAAATTTTTAATAGCTTATTTTACTTAAAATTTTGTAGTTCACAAATTTCCATTATTTTATATTAATGTCAATGCATAAAAATGTTTTATTCAACTGATTTTCTGACAAAAACTAGTAAAATTACATTCTTTTATTAAAATTTGTAAAAAATAAATATCTGCTGTTTATATTTATATGTATTCTATCCACTCTATAGATGCTGCAATAGCTAGTTTCTAATAAGTTTTCGAAAGTCATATAGTTCCAAATGAAAAATGTATATATAACGTAAAGATTTAAAATATATTTTGTTTGAATAGATAAACCTGATGCTAAAAATATTTTGAATATTACATTTTTATACAGTTTGCTGTCTTATTAGTCATATTCAGTGGAGTAGTTTCGACATTCTAAAGTTTTCAATAAAAAAGTAAAGAATAAAGTACTCCAATTTTCTATGATCAAAGACGGTCGAGTTATGTATTTTAGAATTCCACTAGTTTATATTTTTAAGCTAATCAACGTTTTTCGAGTCTTCCAATCAATGTTGGATCTTCCTTGAGGCGTCGGTTTGAAATAGTCAAAAATAGTGATACTCAAAACTTTATAATTACAGAAGTAAAATGTTATAGTATGTAAGCGTATATGAAAACTATAATAAGGAGATTCAATATTTTATAACTTTGTAACTATACCAGTTTTAGGGTACGAAGAGCTGGCTTTTGCATATATGCATTAACAATTAAGTTACAGAAAACATTTTGTTTAAAGTGTTAGTACGCTAACAATATTTCACGAAATATGACTAATAATATATAGGGGGCTGTATAAAAATGTAAACTGTATTTCTTTTAGTTCTACATTTATTGGCACAAAAAACACAAGATTTGATTCTTTATGTAATATAAAACATTTTTCCCATCTGGAGGCATACGCTTATCTCTAATGGTCCAGAACTATTTATTGGGCTATGATTTGATTGTATATCATTACTATAATACCATGAAGCATTCTCCCCATTTCTATATTTATTTCAAGATATTGTTTACACGTACACTTAAACATATACATTTTTGCTTGTATCGCTTATTAATACATTTAAGGCTGTTTCGTTATTCATTCCCTTCCACTTTTGTAAATATCCATGCATGTTTTCATTGTAGACATACTTTTCCACATCATTTGTATTATAAAAATCGTAATAATAATTTTATCTTTGGTACAACTATTAGAAAACTTGTACCAGCTGAAGAAGATTTTAATCTCAGCTACTTTATGAACATATTCCACTGTATTTATATCATGTTTTATAACATATTGCATACGGTGTGTAAAATGATAACTAAGAGCACAACTGAAGCAACAAAAAATGCATTTGATTTAACCCTTAACTGGGTCGTGTAGTCTGTGAGACCGCTATCGTTAGACTTTCGATCACCCCTATTCTATTTTTAGCTCACTTAAGCGGATTAACCCAATAGCTTGCTATTTCATGACCTTCAATATACGTGAATTTTTTCAGCAGATGCTTTAAAAATTAATTCAGTTATTTCTTCGTCTCTAAGACCGCGCCTCCTTGTTAGTGTGCCACAGAAAAACTAGGCTTAGAAGATGGCGCTAAAACTTCAGTCTCGGAATATCATTCAATTTATTTATCCCTTTATGAGCAGTGCCCCAAATACTTTTAAATGAAGCAGAAAGTGATTTTAGTGATGATGATAATTGTATAGAATATTTTTTCGATGAAAGTTCGCATTCAACTGATTTTGGTATGTATGTACAAACATAATAAATTTTTATAGTCATAATGTATTGATAAAAATTTGTAAAGTATATTAATATAACAAGGGAAATGCATAAAGAATTCATAAGTTGATTTTTATTCTAGTTCTTAACCTGTATGATTATAATTTCCTAGAAAAGCATGCTATGAAAGTCATGCGAGCAAATAAAAAAAGTCAATTTTACCCATTGAAATTTTTATTTTTATTTTTCATATAATTGTTGAATTTTGCATAATATTCTTTTCTGTATACCTTCATATACTGGAAAAATAAATATGACTTTAAAAGCAAAAAGTAATATGTTTTTTTTAAGAATAATATTTTTTGTAACAATTTGAGAGGAAACTGTATGTTCCAAAGCATTTTCTTCTTTCAATGATAATATATTTAAAAAAAAAATTCTAAAACGTATCTAAGCATCAAGGAAAATATGTATCTGCAAAATATATTGGCGGTTTTTCATAGTAATACATTCATTAGAAAATTTAATTTGAGTGTAAATAAAATGTGGTCTCGTAGATTGCACCACCCCAGTTAAGTTCCTAAAATTTCACTTCCCCAGTTAAGGGATAAAATAATCCTGTAGACATAACAGATATTTTCACAGAGTTGTACAGCTTAAGCAAGCTCTATTTATAATTGAAATACCACTAGTTACTACTTTAATTAAAAATTTCAACCGAACTCAGGGGGATATACCAAACAAAATTGCTGATGGTCTGGTTTATTCATATTATTATCTAGCAAATCCTTTTTAATTATAAAGTGGAAGTATTCAGATTGATGAACAGGATTATGCCGAACTTTACAAGCTGCGCAACTAATTTTAACGGCCTCAAAGAGAATTTCGAAGCAGTGTTGGAAAAGTGTCAGTTTACAACAGATGATAGATACATTCAATTACCCGTTCACGAAATCATGAAGGTTTCCTGCTACATTCTGCTGCGATATAAGGTTTTTCATGTTTCCAGAGCAATAAAGCACATTTTAAGTTTACAGAAAATTAAATATATTTACCAGTTCAACAGTTATTTCTTGTTTACTAATCTTAAAGCTATAATCTTATCAGGTTTCGAGTTTGTTCGATGCATGCAGTTAAAAATTCTATTTACATCTCGCTTCTAAGCAACACAATGACATTTTGGGAGTATCTTTGTGAAGTCAGTGCCATTTGAGTCCTGGACAGATGACGGGGTTAGCACATGAGCATTTAAGTTACCACACTCATTTACAGGGAGCATTGTTTAATTCGCATATTTTAATATCGATAAATTAGTAAAAATTATATTTAGAGTTATATATTTGTTTATGATTATTGTAATTCAAAATTAGAATAATTAGAAAATTGAAATTTGGAACGTTGTCGTTACACCGGATTCGTAAATATCAACAAAGTTTTGCTCAAATTGTTCCCGAGGAAAATGTCTTCTATCTATCTAAAATTGAAGTATGCAGACATGATAAATAGAAATTTCGTCTAGCTGGATTAAAGAAATCTCATACACATTTTATTATTAGGATTATAGATCTATTTCAGATTTTGGACTCTATTTTTGTATGGATTTTGTTCATTTTCTTGCAATATATGACGATGTCAAATGAAAATGAATTTGCTGTTTTAGAGCATTATTCCAAATAATGAATCATCAAAATCTTTCATGTATGTCACTGTACTTAAAAATTTATAAAGCAGTTACTAGCAATGCATCGTTAGATTATCCAAAAGACATGAAATGGCCATAAAGTTCCTCAATGGATTCCTATACAATCGGCTATCAGTAATTCAATTTTTGCCGATGAAAATTCGGCATGAAGGAATCGACATTTACTGTCGAATGTCTGTAGGAATAGATATATATCATGAAATGCATTTTTCCGATGTTGCTTACATTTGGATTGATTAAGTGTATTTATCTGTTTGTAGCATACTAACGCTACCAAGTAACAAAATAAGTAAATTCATGCCAAGGACTTCTCCGAATATTCAACTCGCAGTCATGCAATTTTGGTAGACGAAAGATATCTGAAATACTGACATTTACTGTCGAATTTACATAGACATTTACATCAGTACATTATCCGATGATGCACTGATGATTGACTGTTTGAAACTTATTAAATAGGCCCACATGTGACTAATATCCAATGCAGGAAACTAATAAAAAACGATGTTCAAAAACAACGAACATAAAAATTTATATGTGCTGTATTAATATAGTCACTTCCCATAATGACAGCGAATGTTTTTGAAAAAGATAAAATGCCCTGGCTTGCATTGGTATGCATAGCACTTAAAATAGTATCAGCAAAAAAAAAACCCTTTCTAACTGAAAAAAAGCAGGCAAAAAAGTATTGATGAAAGTTAATATCAAATTTTTGTTCATAATTGGAACTTTTATTTTAGCTTGAAATTATGGAGCTAAAACTTCTTGCTTTGTTCTTTGTCAATTAGGATGCAGTAATAAAAAAAGTGTATGATATAGAACTTGAATAAAAGTATTTTTTTCTATCCGAGTTTTTTTTAAAGATATAAAAAAGAAAGTTTTAAAAGAACACGCTTATTTTTTATGTTCGCGGCTCTGAAAAAATAATAACCCATGCAAAGAGCTAGAAAAAACTTAACTAAATATTGATGAATTATCAAGAGAGACTATATTAAATGAAATATTTAATATATTATTGCAATATTTAATGTAGTATACTTGTTTAATATAGTATCGTAATATTTAACATAGCGTACTTGTATAAAAATTTTCTCTTCAATTATATGTATAATAAATTGTTTTTGCAATTTTCTTATTTCTAAATCATGCATTTATTTATTTAATACAAGTTACGTGCTCATCTTTTTATCCTTGCTTCAGAAATATTGACTGCTGTAAATTTTTCATGTAAAATGTAACTTTTTGACAGATATTGAAACATTTTCTGCATATTTTGAAGAATAGAGAAATATATTTCGAATATTTGCAGCATATAGTATTTTTTCAAAACAAAGTATGAATAAAAGTTTGTTTGAAAACTATCTAATTAACCGTATTTGAGTATTTATAGAAATCCATAAAGAATCTAAAAAATAATTAAAGATGTTGCTTAAGGCCGTTCGTAATGAATTAAAAACTATCTATATTATCCAAAATAGGCTAAGCTAAATAAGCCATTTTAGAATTGAAAGAAAAGAAACGATCGGTGTTTATTGAAAACAAACTGTTTCAAAGGTTTTTGTTTTCTTAAACAAGAAAATTAATACCAATATTGTTATTTCTGATATCTCATTCGGCTTGATACATATATTTATTAGGATATGGGCTAAAAGTCTTCTAAACTACATATATTCCGTCAAGTATAAGATTATGTAGTAGTTTAAACTTTAAACATTTATGCTTATTAATTCTGATTTCTTCAAAAAAAGGTGAACGTTTATAAAACGGCTTTCTTTTCTAAAAATATCTTTATGAATAATTGATTATTAAAAATCTTCCTATTTTCTAGTTCAATGTTGATATTGAAATTAAATGTTATTATTTTTTTAAGAATTTATAAATATTATAAGAGTTTTGGAAAATATTCGGTCAGGGTAAAAATGAGAGTCATATCATTTCTCATAAAGCATATAAATGCCTGAAACTCGTCATTAATGTTTCTATTATTTCTGAAAAGCACAATAAATTGATTTATTTTAATCTAAACATCATCGCTGTTTTTTAATATAAAGTATTAACCACGCTGCTATTCTCGGAAGGGATTCGTATAAATGAACAGTTAAACCTTAAATGGGGAGGTGTGGTCTACGAGACATTTTCTTTGCACTCAAATTAAAGTTTCTGATGAAAGTATTAGTATGAAAATTAACTGATATAATTTTCAGATATCTTTCTTGATGTATAAATAAATTTAGGGTTTTTTTTATAAATGTATTATCATTAAAAAAAGTAATTGCGATTGAGCATACATCTTCTCAAATTGCATGTTATAACAAATAATATTCTTGAAGAAATATATAATCTTCCACCATATTTATTCTTCTAATACACAAAGGCATATAGAAAACAATATAACGGAAAGTCCAACAAAGAAATGGAAAATAAAAAAATGGCGATGGATAAAATTGATCCTTTTTTTATCGACTTCATTTCAACATAAAAATTTGTGAACATTCGTAGCCCAGCTTTCGTGGTCATTTTTAACATACAAGACTGAATATTTGTATAAAAATTAGCCAATAAATTCTTAGATATTTCTCTTGGTATATTAATACATTTTAGACATTTTTCAAAATACACTATCACTGGAAAAATTAATTATATTGAACATTTACATTCAGAATAAGTTGAATGCGATTTCAGTAGAAAAACTCTGTTGTGCAATTATCCTCATCACTAAAATCAATTTCTGCTTCAATTAAAAGTGTCTGAAGATTTGTAGGGGTTTAGTAATTTGGATGATATTTTAAGGATCAAGTTTTAGAGACATCTTCTAAGTCTTGAATTATACTGGAACAGTAAAAGGGAAATACGGCCTCACAGATACAGCACAAAGCTGAATATTTTTTTAAAAGCGTCAACTGAAACCGGTCAAAAAAGCGCATGCGTAATGAAGGTCACGAAACAGGAAGCTACAGAGCTAATCCGTTCTCTTGAGTTAAAAATTGGATAGAGGTGACTGAAATTCCATCCTTAATGGTCTGAGGTACCGCACCTACCCAGATAAGAATTAAGAGCAGCAGTGACTGGCGTTTTAGATGTAGTTGGTTCCCTATTAAAAAGTGCGGTGGTCAAAAATTGACAGAAAAACAAAATTTTATTAAGTGCAATTTGTTGGATTTTTCAAAAGAAGCTTCTTGTATCATTTGCAGCTAATTGGAACTAATTTTATGTCCAAATAACTGTGGTTAGTTTCTAATGATACAACTATGTAATAAAAATACTAAATACTATTCCTACAGCTATATTTCACTCTAACTATTTAATAGTTGTATTCCTCTTTTTCAATCAAAATATTAAACTAATTAAATGTATATTTATAAGCATTTCATGTACCTTATTATGGAAGATATATACAAACGCAAAAAAACAACAAATTACATTCAATTTCTCTTTATTTCGAGAGAAGATTACAAAGAATCACTTTTTCTTCTGCTAAAACAAAAATAAACTGCATGGCATATTACATTAATAATTACATAATTGAATTGTATAATTAATAATGGGACTTCATTTTGGTCTTATGGTTTGTTAACCCAAATCTAATTATTTAATCAAAACATCTTAGCAAATAAAAGCTTATTAATATGCATCTTCAATATAAGAAGAAAACAAAAAGAAATTTCCTTTCATGCAAGAAGGTCATAAAAAACCGAGTAAATCTCTTCTCTTCTAAAACAAAAATAAATTATCAAGACGCCTCCTACTGTACTTTCATTCTGGATTATTAATCAATTTTTTTTCCTTTCCTAGATAAGACGTGACGAATAAAATTTTTGGTGTTGAAAACCAGAAAACAAACGCAAAGCAAAGAAAACAGTACCAACAGTACTTAGAACCTGTAAAACGAAATCTCTCCTCTAACCTTGTATTTTAAATCTGGACAAAGCAAAACAATCCAACATTTTCCCCAAGGAGCAATAATTTACTTAAAGCAGACACTTCGTGTTTAACCGTACACACAGTTTTCCTTTTACTACAACTGCTCTGTCTTCATTATCTTTGCTTCGGGAAGCAATTGCTGGGTAATTGGATAGAAGATAGTTGAAAAAAATGCCTTTATTGTTTATTTTAGACCTTAAGAGACAGAGATGCAAGTCTGATGCCAGACAACATATTGGAAGACTAAAATTAGTGACTGATTCAATACAAAATCTACTTGCTTTTAATTATTTACTGATGTGTTTTCGCATTAACTGATTTAACTTTTATCACCGAAAATATTTTAAATTCCAGATTGGTAATGAAATAAAAGAAAATAAAAATTAAAAGGGATTTTGAGGAGCAAATGATTTTGAACTCAGCATTTTTAAAAAGATAAATTAAAGAAATTTATTAAAGTGAATCATTGCGTATCTGCTTCAATAACAATACATAAATTTAACAAATCTAGCTAATGGGACAGTTGTTTCCACAATTTATATGAAGAGAAATTTTTTTAAAAAAAGTATGATAAATTTGATGCTTCAGTGTAAAGTGTTTTTAAAAATACATGTTGGTTTTTAAACGAAAATTTCCACTTCAAAAAAAAAAAAAAAGAAAAAACAGAAATCTATTATATTAGTGTATACGATACTGTATGCTGGATACCATATTGTATGTTTTAGTACAGCATATTGCAAATAATGTGCAACAATATATAATTTTATACAATATATTAAAATGTATAATATTACTTATGATAAACTAAGATATCTTTCATAAAGTATTTATTTCAATCACAATGACTGTAATTGAAATCTTAAATAAAAATACTTTTTACATTCAACTGGTTTTTTAATTCATTTTTTTTAAATTCATGGAAATTTCAGGTATTTAATTTATTCTTTTTTTTCGTAAAATCAAATTTTTTTATCATTAGACGAGATTTTGGATACAATTTTATATGATATGAGAAATTTGAAAATATTTTCTACAGAAGTTTGTATGAAAGGATGGAATATATAGCAATGCGATATTATTTTACTGACTTCTGTTTTTGAAATGTTCCTTTGTTGATAAAAAAAATCATGAAAATTTCATTCATTCAATTTATTTTTTCATTGTAAAATCAAATTTTTTAAAACTTTAAACGAGATTTTGGATGCAATTCTGTATGATTTCAAATTTTTCAAATTTTTTTAACACTAAACGAGATTTTGGATGCAACTCTATATCATTTGAGAATACTTTCTAAGAAGTTTGTAGGAAAGCAAGAAATATTTAGGCAATGAAATATGTTTTTAATGAATACTGTATTTGAAATATCCTTCTGACTATGCTTTTAAAAATGCATAATTATACAGTACTAGAATAATATTCTTTAACGTGTGTTAACTTTTGTATAGTGATAACAGAATGAATTATAATGAGATCAAAATTTAAATTTCGAAACTTTATGAAAAATAAAAAATATGTATTTTTTAAACCTTTATTGCCCTAAAATTAAATGTTATTTAATATGTCATCTAAAACCCATTATATATCTCGGAAAATTACAAAAACAGAGAAATTTTAATGAAATTTCTTTATTTAATTAAAGGTTATAATCTTAATAATATTCCAAACATTTTGAAATTTTATTGTAAAGGTAAAAGAAAGCAAATGAATTTGCTGAGGAGATTTATATATTTTTTTCATATTAATATAGTTCCAGTGTGAAGAATATTTTATAGGAGATTAGAACTTAAAACCTTTTATAATATTAGGTATTATATTATTTTAATCAAACTAATTTTTATTTAGTGAAAAAAATATTTTTAATCAAAACTATGAGCTTCTAAAAATTCGCTAAATGAGATGCGATAGAAAGGGTATTTCTTCTAAGTGCATTATTAAACACAAGATTAAAAAACTTTTTTATTTTTATCTTTTTCTACTTTAAAGACTTAAAGATACTTCGTGATTCATTATGATATATTAATCATAATATAATTTTTCTTCTCAAATTCACTTCCGCATATCACCGTGACTGTTCGGATAATATAAACGTATTATATTACCATACTAAGGCCACAGAGGAATAGAGTTTTTAAAAGTTAGTGAACTAAAGCTGTTCCCAGATCCATTGCACAATTTTCTCCTTACAAAAATGAAATAAGTAAAAAAAAAAGGCAAGTCAAAATTGTGAACTTCATTGCTGGGTCTAAGATAAATTTCATTAATTACGAGATGATGCAGACCGGTTAATTGATAATTTGAGATTTTTTCTATCACTGGATATAGAAGTTAATAAACAGTGCCCGAAATTCTTAATATGAAAAGAAAGTGCCGTGTCTGATTTTTTTGAAATTTTCCACGGCGAGTCATTTAAGGGTATACATTTCTTGTTTCTTCTTATATTAGCTAGATGCATGAGTTGGGGAGATTGACTAATAGATAATGTGAAATCTTTCTTATTTGTAACCAAAAATTAACGAACAATATCTCATACACTTGAAAAATGTATAGTATCAAATAGTCACATTTTTAGTATTTTATATACCTATATTAATCTGGTCTGTTCATCGTTTTACGTCTCAAAAAGTCCAGATTAAACATATTTGAAAAACCTTGATAAATTGAGTGAATTTGATAATAAAGTTTTAATGCATTTTTCCCACAGCGCCATCAAAATGGGATGCACTTTTTTCAAGCTCTATGTTTAGTTTAGTTATATTAACGTCCCGTTTAAAGCAACACTAGGGCTATTTTGGGACGGACTTCGTAATTTTGAACCGAGATCAGATGACGAGGACGACACCTGAACTGGCACCCCCCTCTCCACATCAGCGGGGGGACATTTGGCCTGACAGGTTTAACGTGCACACGACGGTTCTTCGGTGGAATTGAGTCTTGAACCTGAAACCCTCCGGTTCCGAAGCCGAGACCTTAGCACCAGGCCACCGCGGCTCCATCAAGCTCTATGAAAATTGCAGTTAAAATTTGAATGAACCTTGTAAAACTTCAATTAAGTTTTTCACTAAAATTTCTTATATGAAATTTAGTGACAAAATTATAGATAAATTCAGAGGATGATAAAATACTTACGTTTTTTAAAGCTTTCAACTAAAAAAAGTTTCAAATTCAGTGAGAAATGAGAAAAATTACGCTGCCGATTCAATGAATTGTATGGTAATTAAGTAAATATAAAACTTATACTCACTCATGAAATATATAATTATGTGATGCTCATGAGAAGCTAAAATTTTTCATAGTGACCAGCTAGTGTAGTAAATTTCTGGTTGGATGCAAGAAAATTTCTATTAATAAATATCGAGTGAAAATTATTAACATGATAATGTTTAAACTCTTGCATTATGTCTCTAAGTTCAGATATAGCTAATGGATTATGCATGATTAAAAGTCTCGCTCTTTATGGTTGACTTTCAAACCTACTGAAACCGAATTTGTCGCGAAGTTATTTCTTGGCGAGCGCTTATTCTTACAGTAAAGATTTTACAAAATTTTGCTTCACTTTTTATTTAAGATTTAATTGAAATTTTAAAGTTTTTTCTGAATAGAAATTATTGTCACGAATCTGTTATATTGATTCCAGCGTAATTAATTTCATGGTATCAAGGAGAGTTTAATAGATACTGTGATGACTACTGAATGGATGTCAGATCAATGATCTATTGGTCTTTGGAACAAGATTATTGTTCCTGAAACGGCTGGAATAATTGTGACATCTCGATTAGGAGCGAAGATAATGTATCCATCTAGAAAACTCTCAGCCTTTTCATACCATTATATAACCCAGATTATAAATAACCCAGATAAGCGAAATCTCGTATTGGAGTATTGATCTGAAGCGAATTCTCTCTTACGTCTTTGTGTGATTGCAATTGTTTAGGAGCGATTTGATATTTGTGTGACATTGGGCTACTTGACGAGGTAAACAGGCTATATAATGTTTTCAAATATTATTGATAGCACATAATGCTTAAAAAAATGTTTGATATGAATCTTTCATTCAGGGACCGAATTATTACATTTGAACTCACAAGGATTTAAACGAGTGACGAATATTTTTTATTAATTTTTATTATTCATATCCTTTCATAATTACAATTTTTCTTTTTTAAAAATCTTTACTTTTTTTAATGATTTAATATTATAAATTTTCTAAGCCTCACTTCTTTATATAACCTATAGAAAGAATGAATGTAGATTTAATTTTAGAATATAGACCTTATCGTTAAAATCTGGACTTATGTCACTTTTTTCAATTTATACTATTAGTTAATACTCTCCCGATATATATTTATATATTTTGTTTGAAGTTTCAATCATTAATAAAATACTTTTTATTCATCCACTCAAGTTTAAATACATATTTTAAAAACGTGTAGTGGATGACACTTGATCTCAATACAGTTTTTATTGCATTACATTTTATTACATTATTATGTATGAAGGAGCGCTTTGCAATATCCTGAAATTAGCGAGGTAACATCCAAATAAATGTATTGCTTACATTTGTTGAAAAAACAGCCTCCATTATTTGTCTTGAAAAAGTAATTGGAAGGATTGCCAGTGAATGTCGCAATATTCACCAATAACACATTCTCGAACTGTATAACTTTTATACAAGGTGCGTCACTCATTTTCAAGAAAATGCGTCATAAAAAAACTTAAAATTAAAGTTAATAAAAGAAAAAGAATAATTATATGAATAAATATTTGTATTTTCAATATCTGGTATGCTTTATATTAGAATTGCAGTAACCAATTCAGAAATGAATAAGAATTTCGAAATATATTTAAATAGAATTAAAATCAAACTGTTATAAATGCACTAAACAAAGACCATTGTATTGATTTAAATAAATACTTGAAATATTATGGTATTGCGCTCTTATAAGCAAATAATAAGAAGCAAGAAGATGCAAACAACGTCATTGTGTTGGACAAGTTTTAAAAAAATCATATTTCCACAGCACTTCCGGCCCTTCTTCTCCGGAAAGAAAATAGAATTTTAAGATTTTATAAATACAGGCTTTTAAAAATATATTTCTTTCTTCAGATATATAAGCACGTACAGCAAACGAAGGAAATAAACTTCACAGAAAACAGACTGAATAAAAAAATAGCCAGAACGAAAACTGATAATACAAAATTCAAATACATTAAGAATGAAGAATACAAAAAGTGGTTTTGAAACGGAATGTTGTTGAAAGTGATTGAACAGGATTATTATAAATATGCTTAGCTAAACAGTAACGCTGATTATAAAAATGGTTAAGAAGTTTTTGATGTTATTTCTCGTCTGAAAGAGAACAATGCGGTGCTGACAATGGAAGTATAACAATGTACCTGATCCATGCCACAAGTATCTCGTCTACTTTTTATCCGCTCGTTCAATTCCGTACAAAAAGATACAACGTTGTGCGGATTCTTTTCCCACTTTACTCTGAATGGTCTGTTTTTCCGATGTGTAAGTTTTCTTTTCAAATACACGAGTGCCTATAATCGAAACTCATTTATCATTCACACATCATTTACTACGGGGTTCCGACGTCTCAAGAGTTCTTCTTTCTTTATTTTTATTTTGACGTTATCTGAAAACAGAGAACAAAATAAAAGTTGATTCAAAACAGCTTCTCAATCAGTAAGAAAAAAAAAAGAAGAAAAAATGTCGCTTGATAAATGATGCTCTTCTTACCGATTTCTTTTAGCCCACAGGCACGCTGAATTTGCGAAAGTGAGGGTGGTACTCCACAAGGTCACTAGAATTCGACATCTTTCAAAACCATTTTTTCTTTCTTTCAGCTTTATATTGATTACTTATCTGTCTCTGCCGTAAGCTTTATTCGAATATTTAAATAAGACTTGGCGATAAAGCATCCTAATGTGTTTTAAAATGATTTAAAGAATGATTGAAACTATGTATGACGATGAATGTCTTTTAATGCAGATATGTTGAAGAACCAACTAAGAAAAGCCATTTCAGATTAACTATCAAGTATCAATCGTTTGAAAGGCAACTAGTTGAGAAGATACTATATATTTAACTCGAATCAACAGTTAAATCAGCAACTGCCTACCTAGAATTTTGTTCAATGCTTGAAAGCGAGCTCGAATGTCTTTGAATTAAGTATTATTCAAATATTATTAGATGTTTCTAAGCCAGACAGCAGTCTTACGTGTTTAAGAAAGGCTTAGAGAATGCCTAGCTAAATATGTTAGCAAGTGTTTTTTGAGCAAATGCGTTTAATACTTAGCTTACAAGTATGTTGGAGATATTGCGTCAATGGGTATCTATTAATAAGCCAAATAATCTCTGATGAGGGTGGAAGTTCCAACAACTCTCTGATTTCTAAGAAGTATCCTCGTAATACCATTAAGTGCCGTTTCCTAAATATTTTTCAAAAGTCTTAAAGCCTTCATCGATGTGTTGAAAGTTGTATTGTTTTTCATGGTGAACCTAGATTTGGATGACACTTTTTCGGAATTGTCTGTTGCCAGCAAATCTCATTGTTTTTGTTATCATGTTTCTGGTTGAAAATGTCCCCTTTCCTCAAACAACTTGCTCCGATCTCTTTCTATTGCTCATTTTACAACAAATCATTGGATATATCTTGTCCCATTTTATGCATTACCAAACTTGATATGAAACTAAACCCAATTTTTTCTTTAATATTTTAATTCTTTCACCATTATTATGTTTATGTCCACCAGTATTTACAAGTTGTTGAAATATTATTTGACGATATATTGTATTTGGTAGGTACATTTAAAGAACAATAAAAGCCATTATCTTTATATTAGGTGGGCAATAAGAAATAATACTTACAACATTTTTCAGAGATGCAACATTTTTAAAAACTTCAATAAATAATATAATTAAATATTGATTTCATTATATCAGATAAGGCTTCTATAAAACGTATAAGAATGTTATCCGAATAAGATTGCTAATATCTTGCTTTCAATTAAGCTATTCTATATTACATCAAATAGAGAAACTGTAATTACTTCATTAAGGATTGCAATTCGTTTTCAAACGCTGGTATATGCTTTCAATAAATAATTTTTTTTTGCTACTATATATTTAACCAGCTTGCTTTGTGAAATAAATTAAACTAGTATTTATTGTTTTTATTTTAATTTAAAGAGAATTAGTTTTAAATTCATATAAATATTTGATTTAAGAAAATCTAATACTACATAAAATACTTTAAATTTAACCACGCATTTGGCATTTATTATTTATTTTTCATTCGTTCTGATGAACAGATTTAATTTATTTGCCTCCTTTTCAGAATTTGTAAATGGCTTTTCATTTTTTGCTAGGAAATTTTGGGATTAAGGTTCTAAATATCAAATTATTTTTTATCTCGTACTTTATTCTAAAAGAATGCAATGCATTTTGAGCATGCTATTGTGCATTTTTATTTAAATTAAATCACTTTTGATATTAAGCATATGGTTATTTATCGGTATAATATTTGTAATTTTAACGGTATAATATTTAACCCAATATGCAAATATAAGAATCAGGGGGCCGCGGTAGCCTGGTTGGTAGAGCATCAATCTCGTAACCGAAAGGACGAGCGTTCTGTCCTCGTCCAGTCCAAAGACCGCCGTGTTGGATAATGGCAGTGGGGGCACGTTAAATAGGTCGTAACTGCAAAGCCTCCAAGTTCCCACAACAAAACGATACCTGTGGAGGTACTGAATCAGGGATGAACCGGTCTCTGAATTTTCACTTGCTGATGAATGAATGAGTGTATGAATGAATTCGACCTCCCCCTAAAAAAGGTTGTGTCATGTGTGTTCGAGCAACGTCGTCCTTTCACCTGAACGTTGCTCGTTAACAACGAAAGGCGCACACCTCTGCCTTAATCGAAACAGCTCTGCTAATTCGGCTTGGGTTGACCAAGTGGCATTACAAGAATCAAGCCATGGTATCAATACGTATCATTATGATTGTAATTTGAGTGGTGATCTCAGGTCCTGTAATGACCGTCTTGGTATAAATGTTTCATTATATTTGTAAACAGTTCATCATACATTTCATTTTATTTCCTCTTAATAAATTATGTTTAATTTAAACTTTTCTTTTGCCCGATCCAATCTTTGGAGACTTTTATTTTTAAAAAATTCAACTGCTGTTATTCTTATGTCAAACGGCTGAACCACTGGCCGTTTAAGCAACATATCTCTTTAACAATTTTAAGTCTTAAAAATACAAAAGCACTGATTTCTGCTATAGGATTAATATATTTCAAAGTTGTTTTGCTATTTTAAAATTAGAAAATCTTTGGATATTAGTTTTATGAGTATTGATATTTTTTAGTAAAAATTAGCTTTCGTAAAGAACGTAGAATTAATTGCAATTTTAAATGAATTAAAAATGAAAAAAAAAATTATTACAATCAAGTACTGTTTAAGCCAAATGCATTTACTTTTGAAGTGTATCACTAATTCTACAGTTTCTCAGATATTATTATGATTGAAATACCACCTGTGTTATTCCATATTTATCGAAATGCAAAGGAGATGTATTTTATTAATGTCTTCTGCGAATACAGAATTGTACTACTGACAACGAGTTTTGATTACGATTCATCAAATATTAATTACGTAAATAAAAGTTTAATTGTCTTGAAATCAAACTAGTGCCATTCAATTAATTCATGTATTCACCAAATTAATTAAATATAACCGAATAATATTAATTTAATCACTAGTTTTAGGCGAAATACTGAATCCTTTGGGATGCATCTGATCAAGCATTATACAAGATGAATTTTTTTTAAGCAATTAGTCTAGAAGCTTTTTGATGGAAAACGATTCAAATTTGGTCAGTGTCTAGAAAACGAACTTTTAAAACTTATTCATTAAATGGTTTTAAATGAATAGTTTTTCAGTAGGTAAGATTTTGTTCAAGTTGATGAATTTATCGGAATTTTAGAAGTAAAAACTGCAGAAAACCCATAGTTTTTCTTTACGTAATGAATTTGATAAATTAAAATCGCTTACATTGAAAACGATATTTTTTACATTATAAATGAAAATAATTCAGTAATATTTTAATTCAACTATTTTCTCGAAAATCTTTTAAACATTATATTTTCAAAATTTCACATTCTTTTAATTCCATACTGATTTAATCCATACATTTTTAATAAAACTAAAATATATTTTTCTTTCATTTTATGTCATCTAGAAGCCGAGATATTGGTAATAAAAAATGCCATTTGCTGAACAGTTTACCGGATGCCTCAGTCTATAATGGGAATGCACTGTAAAATGCAGTTTTTAACATACTACTATTTTTTAAAATATCATTTAATAATGACTTTTTTTATGCTGTTACTAGTGCACAGCAATACCATTTGTAACTTATTTTCTTAGTTTTTTTTATTAACGGGAAACATCTTCACTATCTCACACATTTGTTTATGCTATGGTTTTCATTTCAATTTTACTTATATTTTCTTCCGAAAATTTAAAAAAAAAATCAACAAAGGGTATGGGAAGAAAGAGCAATTTAGCAGGTAATTTCATCGATTAATTGCAAAATTATTATGGCGATGCAATTCTTAGCAATATTGATATTCTTAAAACTATTCATTCTTGAGTCAATGATGGATTTTACCACTGCGCTAAACATTTTAAGAAAGAGAAGTGTACCACAGTAATCAAAGCCTTGTGCAAGTATAAACAAGCGAAAGACACAGATGGAAACTTTTCCTTTGAAAGAAAATTGGACTTACTCAAAATTCCTTAAGACCATTATACATGTTGCTAACACAGGTTGGCATATTGAATATAATAATTAATTTGCTAGGGAATATTGGCAGTAATACGGAAGACGGTCGGAAACTGTTTGGGAACGTATCTGTAGTTGAAAAAGATACTCATTGCATTCGAGAAAGGTTCTCAGAAAAAGTACGAACTTAGTTTAAAAAAAAAATTAGCGTACGTGTTAAAAGAAAGTTTAACTTATGAGTAGGGATATTTTAAATTATTTTCTAAAGATGAAATTATTTTTTACAGTAACTACAAATTATAAAAACTTTTATTATCAAAACTAATTATTCAAAATGAATTATCAAGTATTAACACCATATTTCCATTATTCATAAAAAATACTAATGAAGTTTTTAGGTAATATTTTATATACCATTTTTAATAAATTGAGCTAAAAGTTTTGATATACATAAAATGCTTATTTATTTGTAACCTTTTATATTAGAAAATTTAGACTAAAGATTAAATTACAAAATGTAAACAAACATAGTATGTTTGCTTTTTAATCAATCGCTTAGATTTTTGTTCATTTTGAACATAACTATGTTATACGACTAAGGTGTCAACGAAATTATTACTATCTCATTATGATTTTATGTAGAATATTGTCATTTTGGATAAATTTTATTAAAATTTTTTTTCCTATAATTCAATTAAAAATATAACATTTTCAGAAACGTATATATTTGGAATATTTTGCTATTATTATATGTTATTTAATTAGAAAAACAAAGTTAAAAAAAATAGTTTTTTTGAAAAAAATTGACCTCGAACGTAAGCAGTCAAAGTAATTTAAATACATTTTCTTCAGCAATTTTTAAGTAATCTTAAAAGATTTTCCACTTTGCTTTATTACACAGCCTAATAAAGATATTTCAATTTGCTTCCATACTAGAAAAGTAATTTCAGATTTGATTTTTCTGTTTTGAGTTATAAAATAGCTAGTTATGAAAACTGATTTTTAATTTTATTTTTATTTGATCTTTTATATAATTCTTGAATTAAATTTTTGACAGACATTGAAAGTGAATGCAATTTACTTTACACCATAAAGTGTTTTTTAAAATCATCAGAGCCTTTTTAAGAACATTTTTAATCATTAACCTTGAAATCAATTTGTTTAAAATATGAAACTTTGGGAACTGAGTTAAAAAGGCTTTCTACGATGTAGGCTAATTTGAAAAGAATTATTTAATTCTGTTATTGAATAATTCTGGTATTAAATTTTCGATAGACATTGAACGTGAAGACTGTTTGCTTTACACCACAATATTTTTTAATAGAGGAGCTTTTTTAAGAGCATATTTAATCCTTAACCTTGAAATTACCTTGAAATTGAAACGTTAACTTTTTACTTTGAAATATTAACTTTGGAAACTGAATCGGAAGTCTTTCTAAGATTTAGATTAGTTTGAAAAGAATTCTACGAGATTACAATATAATTCATAAATATATATAAACAAGTTCTAAAATATAAATAAATATAGACAAATATATTTTAATACTAATTGTTTTCTTTTTTAAATATTGATTTTCAGTACACTTATTTAACACTTACCCATTATAATACATTTCCAAAACATGGTTCAAGAGCTAGACAGATATCATTTTAAATACAATATCAAATTTTTCATATTTAAAGAACGAATTATTTTCCTTCCAAAAAATCACAAACATCCATCAAAAAAGATAACTTTTATTTTAACTCAAAATAAAACGTAATGAAAGGTCATTATTGCTCATCTTTATCATAAGTAAACCCAAATATATGAAAATAATTCATGCAGTTGCATGATGGATTCAAATATAACTCGTTTCAATCACGCTTCCGTATCGATGCAGCGCTCTACAATTGTCTTCCTCTTATGCACGCACATATTGGATCTAGAAAGGTATATGTAGTACTCTAAGAAAATAGAAAGTTCTCGTTTAAATAGAGCCATGCATCATTCTCATGATGCATTAGTTCATTTCGAATTTGGTACCCTCCTGTTTTGGAAATATAGATGTTCTGTCTTGGCAAAGGTGAAATTGTTCTTTTGCGTTTGGGGTGTAGTGGTATAGTGGAAGAATATCAGCTTCGAAATTGTTAGCCAATGGTTGCGCTCAGATCTGTTATTTTCAATGCGTAAGTGGGAATGAAACCTTTCCCTATTAGTTTAGCTTATTCTCCTGATTATGTCTTTGGAAGAGTGAGCAAATGGATCTTTATTAATTTCTCTCTCTGACACAGGTTAAAAATTTCCCAAATAATATATGTGTGTCCCCTAGACTGAAACGTTTTTCTATCTAAGGGAAAACTTATATTTAAGGATTAGGGGGATGTGTTTATTTATGGAAAATTGTTTAGAATAAAGTTAGGAGGCTTCATGGCTAGGACAATTTAAAAATACTTAATGATCGAGAGGAATTTGATAAAATGATTTTATCATTTAAGAGAACTTGGACCTCGGTAGATAGATTTACTACTAAGTTTGCTATAACGTTTTATCTGAAAGGAGACTCATTTAGCTTCAGTTTCAACTGCTGCCATATAACTAGTACTTGATGCTATTATGAATTTCTGCTACTCTTCAGTTACATTAACACGCCATTTTAAGCCAACATTACGACTATTTTGGAACGGACTTGGTAATCTAGTAGTCCCTACTCCAAGCTTCCTCTCCACACCACAGGAAGGCGGTTAGCACTGATTTTTTCATGCATTAGGACAATTATACAACGGTCCGTTTGGGAAATGGGGATTCGAGCTCGGAACTCTAAGGCTCCGAAACTGAGACCTTACTAAAGAACCAATATGACCCTAATGTCTGCTATAGTTTTCTTTTTATTTCGCTTGTAGCATTAAAAAAGTATTGTGCATTCTCACAATTTTATAAACTTACACCATAACGTTTTTCAAGTTTTGATTTAAAATTTTTTTTATATGAATGCGGGTATTTAACCAAATATATTAAAATAAGGAAGTATGCTAAAGTGCCAGTAATTTCAAGCTATCATTCGAATTTTTTACATCTCAGAACTCCCTGATTCATATTTAATAAACTGTTTTGAAATTCAAATAATCACATCAAAGTATATAGCATGAGCATGCAGTTCCCTAATAGTACACTGAAGTGACAAAAGTCATGGGATAGCAATATGCAAATATACAGATGGCAGTAGTATCGCAGTGAAAAAGTATAAATGCACAGTTCGTTTTCCAGAGCTTTCATTTGTGTTCAAGTTATTCCTGTGAACAGGTTTTTCGTGATTTATGGCGGCACGACGAGAATTAACAGACTTTGAACGTGGAATGTTAGTTGGAGCTAGACGCATGGGTCATTCCATTGCGGATATCGTTAGTGAATTCAACATTCCGAGATCCACAGTATCAAGATATTGATACAGTATTGATGTTAAAGTAATTGTGCCAAAAAATCTTCTGACATGTGCTGTTGGTTAGAAACTTTGAGAAAAAGTGCAAATTCAGGTGCCATCCTCATTTTTTTGTTCAGATTCAAAATGTCTTAATCTGTTTCGAAATAAATAACGAGTAGCTCCAAAACGGAACCTTAATATAACTAGTAGAATTAAATCGATTACATTGTGTTTACAAATCGAATTCTACCACAGCGTCGTTCTGAATGGATCATTCTATTTGGACCAAATTAATTGCTATCGTTCCTAGAAAGCTAAGATGAATTGCCTTTTTATTTTTGTTTTCCAAATTTTTGCAACTCAGTATAAGCTTCATAAATTGCATCTATTGCTGCTTTAATGCTATTGTAAAGTTCAATTTTTAATTTACTTAAATTTCATCAATATTAAATTTATTTTTGAAACTCTTTCCAACACTGACCATCATTGCATACCATAATCGAACTTAACAAAGACATCCATAATTCCAAAGAATCTTGCAGTTTTGCACTTCATAAATACTTTAAAAGAAAAAAAGTAAAACTTTAAAAGCAAAAAGTAAATACTTTAAAAGTAAAAACAAAATAAAATAAAATAACTGAACATACATTTCGTTATCAAATAATTGCATATTCAAACCATTTTCTCATTGGTACTCAAGAATTTGAAGAGCAAAATAACTAAAATTTTTTCCTATCTAACACAAACAGCGCATTTATGTTTTCCAAATATTCGCAATTGGCGACCAAATGATTTCTATAAATAATCTGCTCTTACCTTAATGTTCTTTTTTGCCCGACTGCTCCCACCGTGAAGTTTCTTCTAGATTGAAATTCAAAGCAAAAAGACGTTACAAAAGAATCAAAAGAAAGGAAACCTAGACAAAAGAACAGGTAGCTAAGTAATGGGTTCCTCTTCTTATGTGACGTCCATATGTAGCATTCTATCAAATCTTTATATTGCGTGCCACAACTTGACTGGAAAAGAATGTTGCGAGACTAGAGAGAAAATCTCCCTCCCTCCTCCTTTGAGCTTTGGTCTTCATAGTTAATTGCGTCTTATTCAGCCTCCTGAAGCAAAATTTATAAGTCGGATTTACGAGACGAGGAATGCAGATTTTCTTATCTAAAAATAGAACGACTACTTTCCATTTGTCTTCTTCTAAGTTGGAGTATGAGAGGAACGGCTGTTATACTTTTTTCCCCCTTAAACCAGAAGTCCAAATAATACTGCTTAACGGTTTTCACTGTCTGTCGTCTTCGTTTAGTTGTTTCGCAATATATAATGCTATTAAGAAAGAAAAATTCCGATGACAGATTTTTAGATGCGGTTTGAGATTTGAAATTAAATTGGGGTTCGGGACTTTGCTGGGAGTTAAATGGAAATATAGCTATCGATAAATGTCAGGGTCCTTGAAAATGTAATCTTTCTAAAGATGCTACAATGTAAACAATTTTCTATGACATTTTAATGCTTTTAAACTATTTGTATGTAAACTTAACTTCTTTTGAAAGAAAATATAAAGATTTAAATTTGCGTATATCTTTTTGAAATTTTTACAATATTTTATTATTTTTATCTCAATTTCTATTGGCACATGCTTTTAAACATGGGATACTTGTAGAGATATCTTTTTTTATATTATGTCATAGTACTTGTAGAGATATCTTGAAGCTAGATTTTTGTTGGTTGTAACTTATAAATGGCAATTTACTATTTTAATATTTTCGGAACATAATATTTTATAATTAATAGATTTAATTAAATTGCATTCGAGTCGCAAAATTTAGAAGTGAATTAATACAAATTTTGGTTTCAAAATACTATCAAATGTATAATAGCGTGTTATAAAATAAAGAACAAAAAATAGAAAAGAATAATATATTATTGACTTTTTAATACATTAATTAAATTTTGTTTTTAAAAACCGTTTCTAATAAATTTAATTTGAATTATTTCAAGTTTTGATGAAAGAATTCCAAATTGAATTTCATTGATGATAAAAACAAAAAATAAACAATAATGTACTTTTGTTCTAATTTTTTCTTTCGTCTGTGGATAAAGTCCTTTTTAATAAATCACTGAAAACAATGCTATGATGAAGCAATGGATATAATAAAATTTCTAAATACTTACTGCAAAGTAAATACAATTTTTAATGCGATTAAAAATTTAATTATAATCAATTTCTACGATGTTTATGTCTATTTCTACGATAATACGATTTGACTCCTTATTTTTGATAAAAACACTTCGACTTTTTTCTATAATAATACAAGCAATTTCTTAAACATTTGTTATTTTATCATAGTTACTATTTCTGAACAATGAAGAATGAAATAAGAATAAGATATTTAAAATTTATCGTTCCAGTCAATTACTTTAGTGTTACGAATTTCTTTTTTATTGCCAGCGTTTGCATACACATGTAATAGCTTTATGTATTTAACTAGTAATATACATAGAGATTACACTTGTTATATCTGGCCCATATCAATTTTAACTGAAATAAAAATGCAATATGTTATCTTTCGGATAATAATATTACTTTTTGCTTCATTTTACTACATACAACTGATATTCAGTCAAAACTGAAAAACATGTAGTATCATATTTTCCCTATTCTTAAGTGAATTCTATTTTGGGTTTTTTTTTCAATTTTTCTTAGGTATAAACTATGTATAAATTGCAATGCATCTACAAATATTTGAAGTTTAATGAGAATCGATAACATTTATTCGAAAGGAGATTATAATGTAAATCCTAGTACAATTCCATTAGTATTATATAAATATCATCTATTTCTATAACTCATCTTATTCTAGCATTTTTAGAAAGTACTTGATTGAAATTTGAATTGTTTCGTTTTTTTATTTATCGTTTCCATGGTATTCTTAACTGAATCGATGATTTCCTTTACTTATAATAAAAGTTTTCTGTGAATAGATACCAAGCAAGCTATCAATTTACTAGATATAAACCTAAAACAACAGATATCTTCATTAATCTGCTATATGCCTAAATATTTATAATGGACGATCTAAAATACTAATCCAATAGTAATTTGATAGCATTACAACTATGATAGAAACTATTTTAATTTTGTTTAAACATCTGCAAGAAGTAATTTATAAAGAGATTGAAATATATTTATTTATTTCCACCCTAAAATTATAAAAGCCCTCTTCAGTTTTTAACAACATCCTTTATCGAACGTATTATTTAAATTTAAATAAAAGATTGACATACTTCACAAGAACTTACAATCCTGGCTCATAATTCAGGAGAGTAATTAAAATTCATCTTTAATTAAACCTCAAATTAAAGAAGAAATGTAATATTTCAAAAACAATTTGAATCTTTTCTAATTTATTAGCTGATTAATCACAATCTGAAATATTAAATACATATCTTCTAATTTAGCATATACTAATTTTATGTAAACTTTTTCATCACAAATTTTTTTAAGCGTCAGTAATTAATGTTAAAGTAAAAATCATCAAATAATAACTATTAAAATACAGAATTAAAAAAATCAAAAACATATAAAAATGCTCTTTTTAAAATAAAATAAATTTTAATATACTAAAAACATGTTGATAAGATTAAAAAGTAATGTACGATAGAAATCTCAAAATAATAATTATAGTCGGTTAACTATTTTTAAAAAATCGAAAAAGTAAAAGTTTTTTAAATATTTATGAACAAAAATAAAAAGCATATAAATAAGTGTTATACATAAACTGAATATATATTCTTAGGATGAACGTGGAAATCTGGCTTCTTGTTGAGAAACATGGCCAATTCAAAGTGCATCATAACATATTTATTGTTTATAACATTAATAAAAATTAATTATTTAATTTATCGTCACGAAATATTTATTAAAATATTCGCTATGCTTCTATATTTCAGTAAAATTTAAAGAATTTCTTTTGAATAGCTTGCTTTTAACTATACAGGCCACTGGAGCTTTCTTTTCTTTGGAAAAGGAAGAGTTAACCTAGAAAATATACACAAATGCAAAGAAATGTACACAAAGACAGAGAAGCAACCGAAGAGAGTAGAGTAGAGTAACTGTAGAGCAACCGAAATTAAGAGACTATCATTGGCCGGTTTTTCCATTCTCAAATACCCCTAATGCAAATTATTAAAATCGAATATTTCTTTTAGCCTACATGCACGCTGAATTTGCGAAAGCGAGGGTAGGACTCCACAAGTACAGTAGAATTCGACATCTTTCAAAATCATTTTTTCTTTCTTTCAGTTTTTCTTCAGAATGCAAATTTATAATTTTTATAATTTAAATTTTTCTGCTGTTAATTTTTATTAATATGGTTGCTTGAAACCTTCTGTGATGAAAATTAGAAAAAAAATCTATTTTGATGTTTATATTTTTCTAAAATAAAACCTAATTATTCATATCATGATTATTTAGCCTTCAACTAGAGTCAGCAGGGATCTTCAGCTGTATATGTACAGTCCAATTTTTTTAAATGTAATAAAATAACAGCGTAAACTTTCACTAAAGCCTTGTTTATACTTTATAGTATCTACGAAAACAATTAAGAAAATCTATTCAGTTGTTTAACTTTCTACATCGTATATAAACACTGAGATTTAAATTTTAATTATAGACTAGTAAAATCCATCTATAAAATGATTGAAATATAATTTAGCGATAGTTTTACTGAATATATAATCACCATCACTTTTTATAAAACAATAATTTTTAAGCTTACGTGTTACATACACTGATGTAAGAAAATCTTAACACCAAGAAAAAAATATTGTACAGTAATGAAATTTTAGGAATACATTTGTCTAGGTAACATATTTAATTGATTAAAGTATCAAAATCACAGGTAGAGCCAATGAAGAGAAGAGCATTTCAAATGTGAAATGTTGGTACATTAGTAACCGGTGTAACCACCAGAATTTTAAATGTAAGCATGCAAACGTGCATGCATTGTGTCGCACAGGTGTCGGATATCTGTTTGTGGGATGGAGTTCAATACCTGTTGCACTTGGGCGGTCAATGCAGGGACGGTTAATGCTGGTTGTGGATGACGCTGGAGTTGTCTTCCAATGATGTCCCATACGTGCTTGATTGGAGAAAAATCTGGTGATCTAGCAGGCCAAGGCAACATGTCGACACTCTGTAGAGCATATTGGGTTACAATAGCGGTATGAGGGAGAGCGTTATCCTGTTGGAAAACACCCCCTTGAATGCTGTTCATGAATGGCAGCACAACAGGTTGTATCACTAGATTGACGTACAAATTTGCAGTCAGGGTGCGTTGGATATCCACAAGAGTGCTCCTGCTGTCATACGAAATTGTTCCCCAAACCATAACTCCAGGAGTAGGCCCTGTGTGTCTAGGCCTCAGACAGGTCACTAGCAGGCGTTCACCTGGAATCCTTCTAACCAACAAACGGCTATCACTGCGACCAAGGCAGAACCGGCTTTCATCAGAAAACACAAAAGATCTCCACTCCGTCCTCCAATGAGCTCTAGCCTGACACCACTCACGTCGCAAACGGCAGTGGTTTGGAGTCAGTGGAATGCACTGTACAGGGCGTCTGGCTCGGAGCTGTCCTTGAAGTAACCGATTTGTAACAGTTCGTTGTGTCACTGTGGTGCCAACTGCAGCTCGAATTTCAGCTGCAGACGCAGCACGATTAGCCACAGCCATACGCCGAAAACGACGGTCTTCCCTCTCAGTAGTACCACGTGGCCGCCCGGAACCTGGTCTTCTTGAGGCAGTATCTTCCCTTGACCACTGCCGCTAATACTCATGCACAGTGGATACATTCCTGCCAAGTAATATCGTTTCAGTAATATCGCGGAAAGAAAACCCACCTTCTTGTAGCCCTACAACACGACCTCGTTCAAACTCAGTGAGCTGTTGATAATGGCCTCTTCGTCTTCTCAGAGACATCCTTGACTAACATTAACCCACTACGTCAAATCTCAACTGTAAATAACGATCACGAACCTTACAGCGCTTATTTAAAGCAAACCTCATTTGCATGTTCATAGTGTCGCTACTAGCGCCACACTTACGCGCGGAGCTCGAAATTTGAATTGACGTCATCTTTCAGATGTATAAACACGCCTACCAAATTTCGCTTATTTAGCACAGCTCCTTCCTAGTGTTGGGATTTTTTATCCATCAGTGTATTTGACTATAATTTAAAATAAATAAATGTAAATTTTAAATTAATATTTATTTATAATGTTCCACAATTTTGTCTCAAAATCCAGGAGAATGCTTAAACATCTCGATCCTGATGTCAGTTTGAATCTGTGTTTAATTGCATATGGATAATTTTTTACTAACGGCAGATTGCAATAGACTGACCCATATTTCCCCCTCTCTACTGGGGTCCGCAATCCCACAGGTGCCACTAATGGCTGATATAGTTGAATCAGAAAATCACCAGATTCTATTATACCTTAGACAATAAACGAAGTTCTATGCTGAGAAAATATAACAGATTTTTTATTGCTACACTACAGAAAGGATTTATTTCTTCATCGTTTAGTTTTGCTAAGTATATTCAAATAATGTGTTTAATTTTAAAATACTGCTGAGAACCGTAATTAAGAAATGAACTGCTCATTGAATAGTTGTAAGGACTTTATTATGTACTTCTTGAGCATTTTGGGCTGTAATTATATATTTAACTCAATGCATTTATTTTAAAGCGAAAACAAGCTGCAAACAATTATTTGCAGACAATCATCTTAGCCTAGGGCTATCGCATCTTTCGCGTGGTCTGGATGTCCCGGGTTCGAGTCCTGGTTCGAACATGGCTGTTCTTGCACTCTCTCTCTGATGCGTTTGAAACAGTCCCTAATCCCCCCAGCCCGTAAAAATAGGTTGTGCAAGCGAATGTTGTCTTCTTATCAGCTAGCAGTCAGGATACTAATCTTGGATGCCCAGGAATCTTTACCCTCAGCAGCTACAGAACTTCAATGCAACTCGAACACGGCATCATCATCAATTGCTTGCAGATATATAACATCTAACCATTTTATGCTTATGGTTGTGAGTGTGTAATGATATTTTAGTATCTAATTTAAACTCAAATTAATTTCCAAAGTTTTATCTTTATGTGGCCCATATCAGGGACATTCTAAAATATTCTCTTCTTTCTTGATTCAATTCCACTTTATATTTCAAATTAATTCAACAGAAGCTTTGTAAAATTGCTAAATCGGCTAGAAGCCGACTTTCACACGCTACGCTTGAAGGGCTCGAAAATATGCCATGTAGCTAGAATGTCCAATAAGCACATTCTTTTTAAAAGATCCCTGAGTTGTTTCCCTTACTTGTGATTGACATGTCGGAAATCCCTCACAGAATCTTAATAGTATATTATGACTGTAAACAATGTTCTCCCTACAAAAATATGGTATAAAAGACAAGGGAAATTAATTTCATTCCTTTTCGCCACGTCTGCTTGTCTGCTCCGCTTGTAAATACGCCTCCTTGTGTCCGGAGATGAAAAAAAAAAAAAAAACTTAAAAATGAAATGCCTCATCCCTTCAAAGTTTTCGAATATGCCATATATTTCGAAAATTTTAAATCTTACACATATACAATAAGTGCTCATTAAATTTCATTTATTTAACTGCATGTATATACAAGAAAAGTGAAAATGAAATATAATTATATTTTTACATTATTTTCAGAGGAAAGAAAGCTTTTGAGAGATGTTATGAGTGTCTTAGGCATTTTTTTCCCGATTTTAAAAATGTTTAGAAAACATTTTATCATGAATTTTTTCAACTATAGATCCATTGAAAGCTTTATTCAAATTTCTATGTCATAACTTTGTCTATAAAAAGGAATTTGCATCTTTCATATGTTAATATGGATTCTAATCAATTGACATTAAATTTTAATGACTTTTATTTTACATGTTTATGTTCAAACCATACGAAGCCTTATTTTTCAGAGAAAACATATTTAATAAAAGGTTTTAAAGATATATAATTTCCTTAATGTACTTTATTTTAATTATTTCTAATTAATCTTTATTTAAAATTCATTGTTCTTGGAATGGAGTAATAATTTTTTTCAGATTCTATACTATAAAACCCATCACGTATAAAAATGAAATTAATTCGGTTAAATTATTTATTAACAATTAGGTGAAGTAAATATTAAAATTGTAAAATGTATTCATAATCAGATGCGCATAAAATTTCAGAAATTCATTAAATTATAAATAAATCGAATATGGTAATCGGATTTTTTTTAAATCTCACTCCTTCAGTAAAGCCAATCATCACCAGAAATCATAAATTGCTACAGAAAACATTTTTAATTTTTTTTGTACTAAAAATTAGCCTAGTTTAGTAGAAGTCTCTTATAGTCATGACCATTATTAATTTATATGTGTCTTGAATATACAGATTTCAAAAAAAAATTTGGTGAATGAATTTTTCAAAAATTTAAATTTATAAATGTTATTTTTATTTTTAATATCTTTCTCACTGGAATCAATAGAGTTAGATCTTATCGATACAGTTTAAATAAAAAAATGATAATATTGAAACCTTTTAGCAATGATTTCACTTAATTCTTATATTCGAAGCTTTAATTTATAAAATGATTTTAAATTGTGCTAGTTTTAGAGTAATTCAAAACATATATATTACTGTATTGACACATGTTTGAATAATCACAGAATTTATAAGCTCTTCTCGTTTTTTGATACACTTCTTTTACAATTCAAATTATACAGATTCAAATATGTCAATTTAAAGTTCATATTTTTACATCAAAACTTACTCATATTTTGCCAAATATTTAAAATCACTTCTTTATGAACTTTTAAATTAAAGCATCATCACAATTTGAGGGAGACAGAAATCATTTCCATTTAATTCTATTATTTGATAGCGCAGTAGACGCAGTGGCTTTAAAGATTGCTCATTTTTGAATTATTACAGATTTAAAACAACTACTAGTGTTTTAATATATTCCTTTGTAAGATACTCCTTTTAAAAAAAAAATAGTTCAAAAATAAATATTATCATATGTCACAGCAAAACTTACTCATGTCTTGGTAAAAATTTAAAATCATTTCTTAACCTTCCAGCGGGAGCGGCCGTCATACCAACATGAAAGGTCGCGCGCATTTCTCACATACGCTATAGTAAAATGTAAATTTTCAAAAGCGTAACTATTAAAATTACATTGTAAATACCTTATAATTAATAACTACAATTACTTTAAACATTTTTTATTTAAAAAGAAGCAGAAAAATATAAACATAGTTGCAGTAACAATATAAAATGACCACAGGTTAACTGAATTGATTTAAAAATAATATAAATAAAATTGCCGATATTTTGACAGAACAATTTTAATATAAAATACAGAAGTGCAAAAAATAATACAAAAATTATGTATAAAAAGGAAAAAGTATTTGAAAGCTTGACATGAAAAGGAAAGAAACTAGTTCCATTGTTATTTCATTGCAGCGTAGCAATTTGAGCAAATGTGTTTAGTGTTCTAACGATTACTCATTTTTGAATTATTACAGATATGTTGATGGGGCTTATCCCACCTGGTTGACAGTAACATCAAACAAGGTTAAAAGGTTATATGAGGCCGAACTCCTTCAAACAATGTAACACTGTCTCAGGACTTGAGAACTGTTCGCCTTTATTCAAACCGATGCAGGCCAAAATGTGGGCAGGAGCAGCTCGAGTCGCATAGCATTGTGGACATATGGGATAAACTTTGTGGCCCGTCACATGACGTTGTACACAAGTGTGTTCATTTCGAAATCTAGAGAGAGTTGTCTGATCTCATTAGTTGCCAACCCCAACTCAAACAGTTCCAGTGCGGCTTTCCGCATACCATTCACATACGGGGGCCCTCCTCCAAGAATAACATATATGTTGTTGGAGCCGGGTGGCGATTTCTTAAAAAGTAAGACAGCCACCATGAGCAGTATCCTTATGGTATGGGCAGACCATCAGCAATTTCATTTCTGTGCACACTCACATGCGACAGGACACATTGAAATGTTATCTTAATATTGGCAATCAAGCGATTCAAAAGCTGGACGATGTTTCATTACAAATTTTAAAACAACTATTAGTGCATTAATATATTCCTTTCTAAGATACTCTTTTTTAAAATTGTAGTTCAATAATAACTATATGTCACAGCAAAACTTACTCATGTCTTGCTGAATATTTAAAATCACTTCTTGATGAACTTTTAAATTAAAGCATCAGAGTAATCTGTTACAATTTGAGGGTGACAGAAATCCCGTCCATTTTATTCTAATATTTGATAGCGCAGTAGATGCAGTGGCGTTAACGATTACTCATTGTATAATGAGCAATGTTTTAATTAAAACATTTCACTGGGTGAAAGGCGAACGAAACTTCCCACCTAACGAAACTGGAATCCTTTCACTGAGCAGTTCCGAACTAAATTCTTTTCTGTGCCAAAGAGATGAATGAATGTTTGTCGTTGCAAGTACATTACGATCATTAATCAGTGTTACAATGTAGGTAGTATAATATATAACATTTTTTTCCCTGCTCCTGATATCTATAGAGCTGGTGTAGAATAATCGACCAATTTTGAACACAGAGAAATTGTAACATTCTCGGAAAAATCATTTTATTTCTGCTGCTTTTATTAATGACGACCACTTTACTTTCGCTTATAAATGACCTGATTGTTACAAATTTTAACCTTTTCTGGTTTAAAAATGAGTGATAGAACATCTGAGGCTTATAAATCATTTTTAGAGAATAAATATTTATAGTTAATAAATAAAGATTATTCTATTCTGATGTCTGCTTTTCTAGTAAAACTAGATTTGAATTTCTGTACTCTAAAAATAGTATATGATTTGTTTTCAAGAACTAAATAAAAGCATGTAGAGATATTCAAATATCTGAAAAACATTAAAAAACTAGTAAATATTTAATGATTAATTAATATTATTAATTCAGTTGAATTTAAATAAATTCGATTGGTATTTACGGGATTTAAATATTGTTTGTATAAATTGTATTGAAACACATTTATTAATTTTAACACATATAGGGGATTTTATTCTGAAATCTATCACATTCATGAAAATAGATTTGAGTTTTTGCAAATTAAAAATTGTATATGCATTTTTCCTGTGAGTCAGCTAGTTGTAGGTCAAAATGCTTACACGCCTAGATCCATAAAACTATAATAATTATTTGAAGGATGTAATATTTTGATTTATGCTATTCTCATGAAATTTTCCTTTTCTATAAAATATAAATACTGTATGTCTTGTAGGAGGGTTATGAGCCAAATAGTAGTAATAAATTACTTGAATACATACATGAAGTAGCAAAACAAGATAATTTATTTAGAAGTTTAATTTTCAGAAGTAAAAAACTTTTGCTTATTTTATGTAGAAAAAATGTATGTCTATGAGGAAAAAATTATAAAATGTAAGAAGAAAAATAAATTTTCGTCTATATCAATGGAATTCAAAATGTATGATTTTTACTAAGCCTTTTTGTTACAATGTATGTATATAAATCATACCGTGTTTATTTGAAAAAAAATAAAGCATGAAGATATTTATGGGAAGTTCTACAATTAAATATGTATATTCTCAATTTAAATTCATTTCCAGAATCAGTTAATCCATACGTAATATTCACATGCTCTGAAAAAAACATTACTTGACCGTAGCTAAATTTATTAAACTGATTCATAATAATACAACATTTAAGCATTGAAACAACTATAAACAAACGAATAAAAATAATTTTTTTCTGAGTTATTTAAATTTAATTTTAAATGTAGAATTTAGCTTACGAAATTGCATTTAGAATTTAAAAATGAAAATATAAATTAACACTGGTCTTTTTTAACCCAACTTTTTTACACTTAATGATGCTAAAAATTTACGAGTATATGTTAATAAAAATTATTTATAATGAATGAAAATATTTTTATCGAAAGAGAATAAAAAGTATTAAAATGCACGAGAAATGTTTACGATATAAAGCTGAAATTACTCCAATTTTTAGGGAAAAAACATTACAGAATAACTTAATGAAGTTTTTTGAAGAATAATTTTTTATTTCAGTATTAATTTGAATGGACCAATATAAAAGATAAAAAAATCTTAGTTTCAACAATTAAAATGTGATTTTGCATATTTATATTTGGCAGAAAATTCAATTAAGAACTAGAAATTTGTCATTAACTTTGAATTGTAAACTTTTCAATGTTATGCATTTACTTTTTTTTAGCAGTCAAACATTAATTTAATTAATTTCATTCGAAATATTAATTGTAAAAAAAATGCATATCAATTAAGGTTTTAAAACGAAGTATCTTTTTTTTTTCATGTTAAATACGTAGCATCATTTTTTTGTTTGTAAATTAATTTTAACTGTTTATTTGTTTTATTCATTTTACACTTCTTCTTTAAACATCATTGAATTGTTGAATAAAAATGATTTTTTTCTGAAAAGAAACTAAAGGAAAGACTACTGGTATTTTTCTAATAAGAAAGTAATATTAACACTTTTATTCAATATAAAATAACGGTCAGGTTTAATTCATTTATTCTAACTTCCCATTTTTGAAACAAAAGAAGTGAAGACCGTAGATTTGTGATTATTTACTTTATCTATATTAATATTTTACTGGTATTATGTATTTTATGTCTTTAATGAAAGAATTTTAATATTATGATTTTGCTTTCTCTAGTAAAAGTTTTAAAGAATCTATATTTTAATTCTATCTGACTATCACCCAATTGCTTAAAGATTCATAAATCAAATTTATATTTATTTAATGAAATCAAAACAACAATGTTGAGATATTTTTTTGTATTTAAAAAAGGAATTACGTGATATGATTGTTAAAAAATTGAAAAGAGCAAATATTAGTAGAAATTTAATTCCAAACAGAGTGGTGCATTGCCTTCATATCTGTTACTCCAGGATATTTCTTATCTAATGAATAGAAGAACTCTCTAATTTTACCATTCATAATTGTTCTGAATTAAATAGTTCTCAATGTAACAGCATATTCTCTGTTTCGCCTAATAAATGCTAGGCAATGATACTGAAAATATATCTACGTTATACATCATTTGTTATCACTTGAAAGTTATTGCCATCACGATAACCTTATAACCCCAAGTTAATGATGCGAATACTCATTTCTAACTTTATATCTGGATGCTTGATGCAAAAGATAATTTAAATAGCCGATACATTGTTTAAAGCATTCGATAAAATATAGATAAGCGATCCAATTCATTGTTCGCTAATTTTATAAAAGGGAATGGCTAGAGAATTTGTTAATGATAAATGTTCAATGTGCAAGAATGCTTAGGTAAATTGAACGTTTTCTGGGAATGATTTGCTTATGATAATATACTAATTACTGCTTCAAATAGCGAAATGAGCTAATAGTGAAATGATCACAGTTATCGATTTTGGATTTTGTTCATTTATTGACTGATTTATAAGATATTTAGACGCATATTAGGTGTTTTAAACCAGAAAATCAATATAAATAGGTAAATGAAAGGATTCTTTTGATTTTTTCTTTAAAAACCTATATTTAATAATAGAAAAAAAGCTATGTCCATTCTTTTTATGGAAGCTTAAAAAACAACCAAGAAAATTAATGAAAAAATATATTTATTTATCCTTGAATGGAACTCGTGTCCATGAACCTCAAATTTATTATACGAGGTTTACAAAAGTATTAAAAAATTTAAACTATGCATGAAACAATTCTTTAACAAAAAAGACGACGAAAAGGAAAATAAAAGCCAAACTAGCGATTACAAATAAAAATTGTAACAAATAGCAAACAAAAACGCAAAAAGACACATACTGCAATAAAAAAATTCTACAAATAATTAAAAGAAAATTTTAATTTTGATAACATTTCAAAACAAGAGAAAATAATAGAGAGAAAAAAAGAAGAAAAAGAAAATAAATACACATTTAGAAATTTATAATTAATAAAAGAATTTATTGAATTACAAATTAATACAAGAGGAAAACATATTACAAGAGAGTAGAAGAAAATAAAAACAATACTAAGTAAAACAGTTTAATTTTTTTACTATATAAAAATAGTATTAATAGAAAGACTACAGAATAAAAGTAGCATTATTTATATTTGAAAGTGTGCCGGAATAACATGGTTGGTAGGTTGTTGGATTTGCATCATTTGGGTTGTGAGTTTGCAGCCCACCGACCGGAAACTCCTCGTGTATGTTGTGGCTGGTGCACGTATAAATTTGTCGTGGTCCCAAAGTTATCCATGTTGAGAAAATACCACTGGGGTTACTGGTTCAGAAGTGATAGTTCTCTGATTCAAGTCTAAATTAGGATCTTTGAATGAAATGCATGAATGAAGTCCATTCTGTAAAAAGATGTTGTGGTGTGTGAGTAGTTAAGGCATACTATTGGTCCTAGAGGGCTCTATTGAAACAAAGGACGTTCTCTCGGTTTAAAATCGTTGACTTCGTCAGTGGGCTTGTAAATGGCAAGTGCCATTGGAAACACGAGCAACATATTTGAAAGTACAATCAAATTCTACTAATGCTAAAATAACCGAAATTTTAGTAGCAACTGAAATCAGAGCCAGACCCAACTATGTAACTAACCAATATGTAATACCCAACTATGTAACTAACTTTTTCTTGCATACCAGTTTTATGTAAATGCATTGAGCTGGGAATAAAATTTCCTAAAACTTTGCAGGAAAATCCAAACATTTTTTAAAAATAACATACAAAGGTTTTTCCATTCAAATTACACAATTTTTCAGCTATAAAGATAATCCCTCCGTCTGTTTGATATAATTTGATATCATTAGGCTTGTTAACTTGACGTTTGAATATAACTTCTTAATTTAACTGTACACTCTTATTAAAGGACTAAAGAAAATTAGTCAAAAAGTATAATATTTTTACTAACATAATTTCAGATAATATAAATATGCTCATTGATTTTCATTATTATTGAAAATCTTTTCTAAACTTAATTTATTATTAAGGTTATCGGATTTCACTTGTTTGTGTAAGCGAGTTTCTCAAATTAATTTAAATTGACGAATCAGCACAAACTACAAAGGACCGTGATAATTAATAAGCTGGCATTACTGATTTTTTTTACCCATCTTACTTGTTTGAGTAAACACGCGATCAGTCAAAATGTGACATTATTTCTATCCGTTTTAGAAACTTAATAGCTCTAACTTAATAACACCTTTAAATCTTATTAAACATCCAAACTTAATATCCAAATTATTATTCAAAATTATATTTGACAAACTAAATTCAACTTTGCCTAGAGCAAAACTTACCGCTTAAAGATAAACAACTGCATATTTATCTGTCATCAAATTAAGGAGAAACACTTTATCAAACAACATAGATCAAAGAGTAGTCCAATTTCAAATAATTAATCAAAAGTTTAAGAATTCGACGTAAATATTTAAATTTACACAAATATTTATTTAGAAATTTCACAATAATAGACGGAATTAGGCGGAAAATTTTCTCATTAAAATATTGAAAAGCATCAAAGGAACTCTTAATACAGTATAATCAACATTTTTCAAAAGAGAAAGTGTTTCATTAAATGCCAAAACATCATTAGAAATCCAAAACCAAAAGTAGATCCATATCAATAGGATGTAGTTATATGCCGGTTAATGCTTCATTAACGAGATTTTCTCTACCATATAGAGAATATTTGATACTTTTGATCTCCACTCAGACAACTTTCAATTTCATTTAATTATATTTGCCGAAGTAAATAAGTTTACTGAAGTTCTCGGAAATCTCCTCTTCAATTGCAAGAATCATTTACGGTTTCAATGGCTGGCTGATTCGCCGAAACGACGCAAATAAGTTTAGTAAGAAAAATGTATAATTTGCTCTGCTTGTTTTGATGATTAGCTATGTTTAGAAGCTAAAGTATCCTTCATTTTTTTTCTCTCTCGAAACATTGATTTGGGTCTCTTTCTAAGATATTGATTCGTTTTATAAGATTTTTCTGAAAATCCTTTGCGGAAAATGTGGTGTTTCTCAAGAGTTTTAAATTTTACTTTCACTTTGGTTTTGATACAAAAATAACAATTTCTTTCCCGAAATTTATTAAAACCCAGATTTAATTCCCCTCCCCCCCAAATGAATAGATAAAGATTCCTTTTAAAGAACTGATCACATATTTTGAATTGGTAGAAAAATGTAACATTTTTTTTTGCTAATTTACGCAATTTACAAAAATAGAAATTAAATAATTGGTGCTGTAATAAGTAGAAATTAAATAATTGGTAAAGGGAACAGTGGACTCCATTAGACACAGGAGAATTATTCAGGGTTCTGAAATTTTTTTGTACATAAGTATTAAAATATAAATAAGTCATATTTCTTTAAAACTAGTAATATATTTTCTAAAAAAAATTCAATTTCTACTTAGATCAACAAAGAAATTTTTTATTTAAATTACTTTTTATTAAATATTTACCAAAAAAATACTATCAAAAAATTATTGATTTTCGCAGGAATTGAACTTGCGTTCTTCATCTTCACGTGAAAAATACTGGTATCATTGTATTTTGCCGATTTCAATTTTCAATATAAACTGCTGAAATTCTATTTAAAGTATTAAAAATTAATTAAATTTAATTAATGACTTAATATGCGAAAAAAATTTATTAACATCAAGTGCCATTCACTACAAGTTTTAAAACATGTATTTGAACATGAGTAGATGAATAAAAAATATTTTATTATCGATTGAAAATTTGAACAAGGTTATAAATATATATGTAAAGAGTGTGAATTAACAGCAGGAATTAAAAAAAAAACAAATTATGTTATTTTTTTTTTAAATCATATTTTTTTGAAAAATTTTAAATACTTTAGGTAAATTAATTATTATTTTTTCTATTATTTTTACTATCCAATGTAAATTTACTCTGAATGAAATTACGTTTGGTTTTGTAATTCTAATTAAATGAAAATTTTTTAGAAATATTTTTATGTACAAAATTTGGTTTTTACTACCTAAAAAAACTCGGAAAAATAAAATTCATATCCCATTTTCTTTCAGAGTTTAAACCGAAATTTTATGATAAATTTCATTATTCATTTCTCATTTCATTTCATTTATTCAAAAGTTAAGCCTTGAATATTTCAAAGATTTTAAAACTTTAATTACAATATCATTTTGAGAAAATTCATTTATATATTATTTTTCCTTTTAAAAGTTCAAAAACGTTTTACTTAACAATGAATTTTAATACACTATTTTAGTGAATATACACTGAAGTGACAAAAGTCATGGGATAGCAATATGCAAATATACGGATGGCAGTAGTATCGCAGCGAAAAAGTATAAATGCGCAGTTCGTTTTCCAGAGCTTTCATTTGTGTTCAAGTTATTCATGTGAACAGGTTTTTCGTGATTTATGGCGGTACGACGAGAATTAATAGACTTTGAACGTGGAATGTTAGTTGGAGCTAGACGCATGGGTCATTCCATTGCGGATATCGTTAGTGAATTCAACATTCCGAGATCCACAGTATCAAGAGTGTGCCGAGAGTATGAAATTTCAGGCATCACATCCCATCATGGACAGCGCAGTGGGCGACCACCTGCACTTAACGACCGAGACCGCCGACGTCTGTGTAGAATGGTCAATGTTAATAGACACGCAACACTTCGTTAAATAACTGCAGGAATCAATGTGGGACGTACGAGGGACGTGTCCGATAGGACTGTGCGGCGAAATTTGTCTTCCTTGGGCTATGAAAGCAGAAGACCGACTCGAGTGCCTTTACTGACAGCACGACATCGCCTGCAGCGACTCTCCTGGGCTCGTGAGCATATCGACTGGTCCCTAGACCAGTGGAAAAGTGTGGCGTGGTCAGATGAATCACGATTTCAGTTGTTACGAGCTGATGGTAGAGTTCGAGTGTGGCACAGACCCCACGAAGCCATGGACCCAAACTGTCAGCAAGGCACTGTTCAAGCTGGTGGTGGCTGCATAATGGTGTGGGCTGTTTTTACATGGCATGGACTCGGTCCTCTGGTGCAACTGAACCGATCATTAACTGGAAATGGTTATGTTCAGCTGCTTGCAGATCACTTGCATCCATTAATGGACTTCACGTACCCACACAACGATGGGATTTTGATGGATGACAATGCGCCATGTCACCGGGCCAGAACTGTTCGCGATTGGTTTGAAGAACATTCCGGACAATTCCAGCGCATGATCTGGCCACCTAGATCGCCCGATATGAATCCCATCGAGCAT